>JAHLMH010000030.1:0-343474 GCA_019915035.1 Auriscalpium orientale | reverse complement strand
TACATGGTCGCAGAAGAGAAGAGGACCGCATTGCGCAAACCTCACGGTGACAGTAGGCTCACGTGATACCTCATGAGAGCCGGGGACTCCGACTCGTTCTCAAGCGGCTCACATGGGGAGGAGCCTGTGACTTCCCTGGCCCGAATAGTGGAGTCTACTTATTCAAATCGTCGACGCTGCGCCGCCTTACACACTACCGAAGAGCATTTTATATAATACAGTGGGTATTCAGTGTGCATCCCAGCCACCAATATGAGGCTCATTTCATTTTCCTACACCGCCGTGCCCGTGCGCTACGCTGCCTGGTTATCACGATACTAATAATCATGCCCCATTACTTCGTCCAGAATTTTGGGATCCAGGCCCTCTAAGTGTGTGATCCGGGATCCGGCTTTGATGCGCTGGAGCAAGCATGCGACAATACGTTTCTGCATGTCAGTGCGGGGGTCTGTATCGCTGACGATTGTCGGTTTGCTCCGAGTCACGTTCTTGTCAGCCTCGGACTGTGTATCGTCTACCTGAGCATCTTCCGGCTCGGAGTCTGCATAGTCTGCCGTGACAATGGTTTCAGTGAAGGTATTGGCCGCAAACTGGCCATTTGCAGGCGCGACCTCCATGACCGTGTTGTCGACCTTGTCGCCCTCTTGGTCATCCTCCGCGAAGCCGCCTTCCTGAGGTTCCACTGTACTGTCCACAGTGTCGTGTCCGGCGATCATGCTGCTGACATCGACCACAGAGTCACTGGCCTCGGTGAAGGCGTCTTGGACATCTGCGGCATCAATTTCAAAGCTCGGGTCGCCCATTTCCTCCTCTTCAGACTCTTCTGCAAGGTCCTCATCCTCGCCTGCGTTATCAACAGGCCCTCCAGCCACCCAGCCGTCGTCGTCATCCTTGTCAAAGTCCATCTCACTGTCAAAATCTGTGTTTAACCATTCCAACTCCGACGTCCAGTCGTTGGGTTCTTCGCAGTCTTTCCAATACTGTGGCATATCGGAGAGCTTCAGCCAAGATAGTCCAGGGCAAGGAACGGTGGTGGGATCCTCAGCAATAGCAGTTTCACCGCCAAGAACGGCAAGAAGATGTTGTTGCCCGAAGGTGCGTGTCATTACGTTCAGCGCCTTGATATGAGGTGTGTGGTCAAGTAGGGTCTTCCACTCCTTTTGGGTCCAATCGAACCACACGCTCGCGTCGAGGCGTTTAACGGGGTTAATTCCGTCACGCAGGGCATTGCAGAAAGGTAACAGGAGATCATCGACGGACCAATCACTGAAGGCATTTAGGTCCAACGTGAGATCGAAGTTGGGTAGTTCTAGGCCCTCGTCTTGCACGGTGTACCAGGCTTTGAACCTGATGATCCTGGATAATGGATCAACGATATCATCGTCGCCGATGAATGCGCGGACATCCAAGTGGGCGAACTCCGTGGGGAAATGCTAAAGAGCTCAGCGAGAAGGCTGCATAGGGAATGCCAATCCTCCGACTTTACATCCTCACCGTGCTGAGCCTCGTCGTCAACATAAAACTTGAGGGCAACTTGAACAGGGTTCGGGTGCAGGGATGACAGAATTGCCCGAACGTCGTACGGCGTGCCATACAGCGTCAGTGCACGGAGATTGGGTAAGGTGGCGAAATTCTGCGGTGCAGATCTGTCGTAGAACGATGGGACCTTGCGGATTTCAAGTTCCTCTAGGAGACGTAGTTGATCAAGCGCATTCACGATAATCCCAGGCTGCACTGAGCGGGACACAGGCAGGTTATGCAGGACGATGCTCTTCAGATTCTTCAAAGCTGGTCCCTTCCATGACAGCAGCCATATCCCGTACAGCTCGAGTCGCCGCAGGCTTGGTGCGTATTGTCCAAAGGTGGGAGGGTTAGCGAAACGTCGGGCCCTGGAATGCTGGGGTGCGTCCATCGCCAGTGACAGGTCTTCCAACAGCGGTGCAGGTGACTTCAAGCCCTTGAAAATATTGGCAGGAAGGTTGTCGCTTCGGAAGGCAAGATGTAACGCCTTCACGCGCCCTTGGGCAAGGACTTCGTCAACTGCCTTGATCTCCGATCTTGTGGGCAGCAGTTCGTGGGCGGCGACACCGGGCCGCACGACCAACGGTGCCTGCGTCCGCGTCACGAATTCCTTCAGCCATCTCGCACCCCACGCCAGGTCGAATTCCTGCCAAAGGATCCCGGAATTATGCGCGACGGTGCGCCAATGACCACATACATGCGTGATGACAAACCAGTGCCAAACGCGCTGCCCGCAGTCCCTGCGGGCCGGAAGAATTATGTCGTCGGCGCAGAAGAAGAAGATGCGAGAGAGGATCTCTGGAGGAAGGAGACACATGATAGAGAATTCGTTTATGCGGCGGCGCAAGGGAAGTGACGTCGCAGTGCACGATTCCAGCTTCTGGACAGCCTGGTGGTAACTGAGAGAACGGGGCTCTCCGTCACGGTCATCGTTGCCCCTGGATTCGACTTCGACTTCCGATAGGTTCCCAGATGTTGAGGAAATAGATCTAGCTGTTTCCTCGTAATCGCCTATCGGAGGCTCTGGGCACTCGTGAAATTCTTCGCTTGAAGCGGGTGACCTAAATTAAGTAAGTACTTAGTGATGAACTTGAAGAATATTCAGTGCGTGCAAAAAGGTGTGCGTACACTGGCACTTGCTGCTGTTGCGTCCCATAAAGAATTGCTCGGCGTATCACAATGACAATGCACCAAATGAATACCGTCAATACGAGGCCGCCACATGCCAGTGGTCCAGGAAAGGCCGCAGACCAAGAGTCGGAGAGCCGCTCTGCCAGCAAGCGGAGTATGCTCTGAAGAGACATGGTGTATGTCGGCCTTTTGGGCTTATCGACAGAATTTTGCTCTGGCGAAGTTGGAGACAGAAGAAAGGGGTGGTGGCTTGGATCCGTCGTGGTGGAAGGTCTTATGTACTACGGCGCCTGTGTGGCCCTGGCCAAGGCGGCACTTGTGTAGCCGTGACTCGGACCCTATTCTTCTTCACTTCCACACAATCAGTCCGTCTTGTGTCAACACACGTTGTTCTGTTGCGTAGAATTCCAAGACACATGTGAACAAAACCGATGACAAGAACAAGAATATACTTCAAATACCCAGGCCAGGTTCTGTGAGAACAAAAGACAGCGAGGACTATAATCCACGACTGCCATACCCTTCGACCTTCTCCATCTCCCCCGCCGGCGCCGGGTCGTATAATGGACGATACGCACTCAGGGGCCTATTCCGCAGCTTCCCGCTAACACGCTTCTCCGCTTCTCTCCACTTGTATAAAACAAACGCCAAGCTGGCTACGAGCAACAGAATCAGCCCTCCGCATAGTGAGGCACCGACAATAATCGCAGTCCTGTGTTGCTCGAAGTAACCGTCGCTGGAAGGGCCAGAGTCGCTGACCAGTCTCATCGGTGTCGACAGATCCCCGGACGAGGCCTCGTCGGGTATGTCAGAAGACGTAGCGTAGGCTGATGACGTGCTCGATGAAGGTTCGTCGGTCGGCGAGGCCGATGAGGGCAGTGCCAAAGAGGCGGAAGCGCTTGCCGGACTAGTTGCGGTGTCGGTACCATTGAGACGAACATTGACAAAGTCAAGGTGCGCCGCGGTGATGTTCGTTGTCGAGAGGAGTTGTATATATGGGTTGGTTTTGTTCGATGTCTGGTCAACAAAGTCACCAGCGTTGATCAACAGGTAGACGTTTCTCACTGCGCCGGCAATGAGCTGGATCCGATGAGAAACATCACAGCACTTACGGAAAGACATGCCGAGAATCATGTCGAGGTCTGGATCGCCGTTGAACGTGATAGGTTGGAACTAAGTGGAAGCAAAATCTGAGTCGGTAAATTACGGAGGGGAATATGACCATAAGGCTCACCTGCCCAATGCACTCGCCGGCATAGGACGGATCGTCTATCTCAGAGCTCATATCCAATGGGTGAATGGGGTAAGAAACCCGCCAAATTTGAAAGCGACGTTGACTTCCGCGGCACATGGAATTATCCAAAAGTTGTCCACAGAATCAAAGGTTGCTCCTTCAATGCCAGAATAGAACGACTCCGCGACAGATCTAAGATAAGTCACTTAGGGCAAAGAGAATTTAGTGGAAGCAGAACATGCACTCACGGCAGAACCTGGGGGAAAGTGAAGCCTGTGTCAAAGACGACGGTCAGCTGCGCCTTGTTCTGGGTGCTTGGAACTCCAGACACAACGGCAGCAGGCTGGCCATCGGGGCCGATGACCCCGTCCTCGTCAAGGAGAAGTTGCCAGTGTTGATTAGAGACATCGTTCCCTGGGTTAAGGGTAACAGGGAGTTGCGGCTGCTCAGTAATCGTGTCGTAGCCGGGAAGCAGTTCCCCAATGCTCATATCGCCAGGATATGGGTTGCCGGGATCATTCGACCGGCCAAGCAGCACTGTGAGGATGTTCGGCGCGCTGGCGTTCTGACGGAATATACGGTCGAGTGGAGGGTCGCCGACGGGCTGCTCTCCGAGTGCCTCGTAGATTGAAGAACCCCAGAAGGGTCCAAGCCCGATGAGCCCGTCTCCGACTCCGTTATTGTTGGTATCTGCCTCCACTGTGCAACACGTGAGGATAGATAACCACAGATGCCTCGAGTGCAACTCACGAAAAGCCTGATCCTCAATGATGTTCCCTAGAAGCTCGAGAGTGGCAAATCTGACGGGCCCTTCATTCTGCAATCAAACGGCAAGCAGAGAGAATACATAGAGGCGGTGCAAACCTTGGACTCCCCCGATCGCATACTGTACTTCAGTACTAGCGCCCGAGTCTCGAGCATTCGAGACTGGACCGACGACCCAAAGATCCGAGCTGCGTCGCAATGAGTTTCAGCCCTCCACACTTGCAAGCTCATCGACGCTTACCTGCCGGTGTCAATGTTCACTTCGTAGTTAGAGCCTCCCAGTGTGATGTTAGTGTAGTAGCCTAGGTTGGCGTCGTTGTCGAGAAGCGAGATTCCTCTCTGGCCCAGCCGTTGGTGAGGGGATCTTTTCTCGCGGCCTTGCATAGCAAGGCGAACGCCGGCGACATTGCCGGCGCATTGGAGGACAAGGGGTAGGAAAATTGTAGTGCGAGGGATATGCATGGACAAAGGGGATGTTGTGTGGCTTGCTCAATCGATTCATTTATTTGAGGCTCGGCAAGGTGTGCGTGACATGGCCAGCAGGCGGACCGTCCGAGTCAAGGCGCTGTCAAAATCAATTGAGTACCAGGTCCGTGCATCGTACAGTCCATTTAGCACAGTCCGTCATTTCAATAGCGCGCCTGCAGGCGTACCTGGAGCACAGCAACGCTTGGTTCAATAAGTAGGCGGAGCAATTAAATCCACACGTGTACAGGCTGCTTGTCTTTGACACAAGGCACTGCAGGAGAAAAATCGAGGCGGCTTCGTCGATAGCAAATAAGTACATTCCCGAACGACAGTGTCCGTGAGCGATCACAAGCTGTGCGGGCGGCCAACAGACGGAAAGCGTTAACGAAGACCGCAGCCCCCAGACAGAAGACGTGCAATAAGAACACTGTCGCATAGTCGCGCCTGCAGAGCCGATGACTATGCGATATGATGACAGGTGGGAGGCCAGAGACACTTTCCTAGACGGACACTCACGGCGCGACGACGTTCCATCCATGTTCAGGAAAACATGTTCCTACCTCAAGATCAAGACAATCGAGTTGAACTGAGCAGTTGCAAGGTGAGTTCGGAAGAGCAAGGCAATATCTTACGTGTTGAGCCCGAACGACGATGGCAATTGGTAAGGCCGCGCTTGCGTCATCAACTTCGCGCGCACTTGAGTCGGTGAGGGCACGGCGGTCGGCTTGTCACCTCCCTCGTCCACGAACCCTTTCCCTCCCTCTCCTCGAAGTCGACTGCCGCCAGCGGGTAGTCGATGAACTTCTTCGGCAGTCTTCGCGTCGCCGCGACCCGACGAGGAGGCACGTCCGTGCAGCGTGCTCTGAGTAATGCGTCGACTGCTCGAGTGACTGGAGCACATCCACGGACGCTCGCCAACCGCAGCGCTGCCTACTCGACTGTGGTCGATTACTTTCCTCCAAAAGCTGTGCGGCCACGATGGGTAGACACTGATGCTGAGGTGGCGCAGGAGAACAGTTCGGTGCGGCTAGACGGAGGCGCGGAGGACCCTGCTGGCTCTTCCTCAGCGTCGGCGCCGCCTTCTTCTTCATCGTCGTCGGGTGGAAGCAGCTCTGATGGCTCGGACCCACCAAACTCACCTCCTCCGGACGCGCCGCCGACCCCGCAGACGTCCATTTCACGACAATCCGTCCCCGAAGTCTATCCTCAGGTCCTCGCGCTGCCAATAGCGCGACGACCTCTCTTCCCCGGTTTCTACAAGGCAGTAGTCATTCGGAACCCGCAGGTCGTTGCCGCGGTCAAGGAGATGATGAAGCGGGGGCAGCCGTATCTCGGCGCGTTCCTACTGAAGGACGAACAGGCGGACTCGGACGTCATCACGGACATCAACTCGGTACATAGCGTCGGCGTGTTCGCGCAGATTACCAGCGTTTTTGCGGCGAACAGCCCGACAGGGAAAGATGAAGACAAGGAGGAGGGATTGACCGCGGTATTATATCCGCACCGCCGTATCAAGATCACCGACCTCGTCAAGGCTGGTGGCTCACAAGTCTCCACCGCCCATGTCGAGAGCGTAGTGGAACCCTCGACGTCTTCCCCGGAGTCGTCAGAAGCAACATTGCCTACCCCTCCTTCTACCCCTCCGCCGCCAGAAGACTCGCTGTTAGAAGATCAGGTTGCAAAGCTTCACCCCACGCCGCTTCAAACCTCGTTCTTGCAAGACCATGACGTGTCCATTGTCAACATCGATAATATGGTCACTCAGCCGTATAACAAAGATGACCAGTACATTCGGGCATTCATGTCCGAGATTGTCTCCGTCTTCAAGGACATCGCGCAGCTCAACCCCCTCTTCCGCGACCAGATCACGAACTTCTCTATCAATCAGGTTGCCTCGAACGTCTTTGACGAGCCGGACAAGCTTGCGGACTTTGCGGCCGCAGTCTCCACAGGCGAAGTTGGCGAGCTGCAGGACGTCCTCGAGTCGCTCGTGGTCGAGGACCGCCTGCGCAAAGCGCTTCTTGTGCTGAAGAAGGAACTGATCAACGCCCAGCTCCAGAGCAAGCTTTCGCGGGACGTGGACAGCAAAATTGCGAAACGGCAACGCGAGTACTATTTGATGGAGCAGCTGAAGGGTATCAAGAAGGAGCTCGGCATGGAATCGGACGGCAAAGACAAGCTCATCGAGAAGCTGAAGGAGCGTGCGGCCTCTCTCAACATGCCAGAGCAGGTCAAGAAGGTCTTTGACGAGGAGATCAACAAGCTCATGCACCTCGAGCCTGCCGCTTCGGAGGCCAACGTCACGCGCAACTACCTCGATTGGCTGACGCAGGTGTGTTCCCTTTCCAGAAGTAAACAATATAAACCTACATGCGTTGACAGATTCCTTGGGGCCAACACTCTCCTGAGAACTACTCCATTGCACATGCGACCGAGGTCCTCAATGAGGATCACTACGGCTTGAAGGACGTTAAGGACCGCATCCTCGAATTCCTCGCAGTCGGCAAGTTGCGCGGCACAGTGGAAGGCAAGATTATTTGCCTAGCAGGGCCGCCAGGCGTGGGTAAGACCTCAATCGGCAAGTCTATCGCTCGGGCCTTAGGTCGCCAGTTTTTCCGCTTCTCAGTGGGTGGTCTCACGGACGTCGCGGAAATCAAAGGGCACCGGAGGACATATGTTGGGTGTGTTGAAACCGTTCAGTAAATTTGCCGGGTGTCCTGAGTTGGCTTGTGATGCAGCGCACTTCCCGGGAAGATCATCCAGGCCTTGAAGCGCGTTGGGACAGAGAATCCTCTCGTTCTCATCGATGAGGTGGACAAGGTCGGCCGAGGGATCAATGGCGATCCAGCCAGTGCGTTGCTGGAAATGCTCGACCCCGAGCAGAACACGGCGTTCCTAGACCACTAGTACGTACTTCTCGTTGTGTCCTTTTCAGTGCCCTTACGGCGCCCCAGCATGGACGTTCCTGTCGACCTGTCTCGCGTCCTCTTCGTCTGCACTGGTATGTACACATACCTGACTCGTATGATAATATTCGCTCACTCATTATACGCAGCCAACAACCTCGACACTATCCCAGCTCCCCTGCTTGATCGCATGGAGGTCATCGAAGTTAGTGGATACGTATCTGAAGAGAAATCCATGATCGCGCAGCAATTCCTCGGGCCGCAGGCGAAGGAAGCCTCTGGCTTGAAGGATGCGGACGTGGAGCTTGACCTCGCTGCGATTGACGCGCTGATCAAGTACTATGCTCGCGAGAGTGGTGTCCGAAATCTCAAGAAGCACATCGACAAGGCGCGTAAAATTTGCTTTTATAGTACGGCGTCATGAGCTAATTTGATTTGAATAGATCTATCGCAAGGCTTCTTTGAAGATCGTGCAAGAGCTCGGCGAGGAGGCTTTCCCTGAGGCCCGAGCTTTATCAGGTCACCCGACCGATGCCCAGGGCCATGCCAAGACGGTTGAGTCCCAAGACGCGCCTGCGAATGAGCATGCCACCCCGCAAACCTCGGTTCCTGAGACTGGGGAGACGACCGCCTCGTCGGAGAAGACCGTTACCACGGAGAAGCGCCAGCCGCTGAAGGTGCCTGATACTGTCCACATCAAGATCACACCAGACAACCTCAAGGACTATGTCGGTCCTCCGATATACCACAAGGACAGGATGTACGTCCGCCCGCCGCCGGCTGGTGTGAGCACGGGCCTGGGATACCTTGGGAACGGCTCTGGCGCCGTCATGCCTATTGAGGCCACAGTGCGTATCTCCATACTCGTGCGCAAGTGAGAGCTTGCTGACGCTGTGCGTGACTCAGACGATGCCTGGCAAAGGTGGCCTGCAGCTCACCGGTAAACTCGGTGAAGTTATTCGAGAGAGCGCCCAAATCGCGTTGAGTTGGACCAAGGCGCACGCTTACCAGCTTGGCATCACCGAGAACGAGAACGACATGATTTTAAATGATCGCGATATCCATGTCCATATGCCAGAAGGCAGCATCGGCAAGGAGGGTCCCAGTGCTGGTACCGCTCTCTTGTCCGCGTTCGTCTCGCTCTTCACGAAGACGCAAATCAATCCAGACATCGGTGAGTGCACATTAACCTTACCATGTTGACGAGGGTCACTGATTGATTGCGTATTTGCGCAGCAATGACTGGCGAAATCTCACTCGTTGGCCAAGTCCTCCCCGTTGGTGGACTGAAGGAGAAGATACTTGCAGCGCACCGCGCCGGGATCAAGACTATCCTCGCGCCCGCAGCCAACCGCGCCGACATCGAGGAGAATGTACCGGAGAGCGTGAAGATAGGCATTCGGTTCGTGTACGTCGAGGACGTGCGGGAGGTACTGGAGGAGGTCTTCCGTGGCGCGCCGATCTCCGAGCGCTGGAAGGATACGCTTTCGTCATGATCGCACAGTTAATATCTATCTATCATCCATATTGCAGCGACGTAATTTGTTGTTATCCGCATTTATAGAGGGTTTTGCTGTCGCGAACTACATAGCAATTATTGTATATTACAAGATCTGTCCTCAACTCATGATTTGTTAAAGTTACTGCCGCATGCAGGTTCTAGGGGTTGCTGCCGCCTCAATCTTGTCTACAGCCACTCCACAGTCTGTTTGGACTTTCAATACAGAGCAGCACAAAGAGTTGAACGGCGACACGTACACCAGGAGGTTTCGACGAAATATCATATGTAACGCGATTGATGCCAGACACCTCGTTCGTGATGCGGGACGATATGCGTCTCAGAACTTCGGGCGGGAAGACATACCTAGGAACGAACTCGGTCAGTGATCGCGGTCAAGCTGCCGTGAGTTATCTTACCAGTCCGCCGTCATAAAATCCTCCGATTGCACCGCCCGCAGCGCGATAACCTAACTTCGTCAGCATTTCCGAATGCCTCTCAATGCAGAGTTCGCCACCTGCTCGTATGTGCGCTTGTCGCCCATGACACCGACCGCCTTCACAGGTAGGAGCACGGCGAATGCCTGGCTGATCTCGTTGTACAAGTTCGCTGCACGGATTTCCTCGATATAGATGCTGTCCGCGTGCTGCAGAATTTTAACCTGCTCCCGCGTAACGGGCCCGAGGATGCGAATCGCGAGACCCGGTCCTGGGAAGGGGTGCCGTTGAACCAATGGCGCGGGGATGGAGAGCAAGCGCCCGAGAGCGCGGACCTCATCTAAGAGGCGGCTTGTGTCAGTGGGCCGGCAGGCAACCAGGGGTACGCACCTTTGAATAGCTCCCGCAGAGGCTCGATTAGCTTCAGCTTCATATCCGCGAGCAGACCACCGACATTGTGGTGCGTCTTGATCGTCGCGCTGGGCCCTTTGAAGCTGATGCTTTCGATCACATCAGGGTAGAGCGTGCCCTGCAACAGCCACTCAATCTTGCCCTTCGCCTCCGCCCCGAGCTCCTTCTCCTCCTGCGCGGCCGCCGCCTCGAGCTTCGCGGCCTGCTCCTCAAAGATGTTGATAAACGTGTTGCCGATGATCTTGCGTTTCTTCTCGGGGTCCTCCACGCCTTCGAGTCGCGAGAGGAAAAGGTCCGACGCATCGACGACGGTGAGGTTGACACCAAGATCCTTGTTGAGCATCTCGTTGACCTGCTTGGCCTCGTTCATGCGCAGGACACCATTGTCGACCATGATAGCGTGGAACCTACAGCCAGAATCAGCGGAGCGCCGCAAGCAAATGACGGGGGTGAGACAACCTGTCGCCTATTGCTTCATGCATCAGCTTCGCTGCAACGGTGCTGTCGACGCCCCCGCTAACAGCACCGATAACGCGACCTTTGGGCCCGCAGATCTCCCGGATGCGCTTGATCTCCTTTCCAATAAATTCTTCCTGCGCGAGGTATAAGCCCCGTCCCGAACTGAGTACGACGGAAGGCAACGCACCATCGTCCAGTCCGTTTTGCACCCGCAGATGTTGAGCACAAACCGGCCAATGACTTCCTTCCCTCGAGGAGAATGTGTCACCTCGGGGTGGAATTGGATACCATAGATAGGTTTCGAATCGTGGACGATTGCAGCGAAGGGCGCTGTTTTGGTATGGCCTATGACTTGAAAACCTTTCGGCAGCCCGGAGAGTTGGTCTCCATGGGACATCCAGACCTGTGTAGCTGTCAGATACATGCTCTAAGAGAAGACATAGGTGCTCACCTGAAGCTCATCGCCGAGGCCCTCAAACAACGCATTGACTGAGGATCCCTCCTTGTCTGTTTTGTTGATTTGGACCTGCGCAAACCCGTACTCGCGATGATCGCATTTTGCGACAGTGCCTCCAAGCTGCCAGGCCAGCTCCTGTGCACATGGTCAGGCAAGAGTGAGGGAACAATTTGACTTTTCACGCACCTGCAGTCCATAGCATATACCCAAGATGGGCACGCCCAGCTCGAAGACATCGGGATCCACATGTGGTGCATCATTGTCGTAGACAGAGTACGGCGACCCGGAGAGAATGATTCCTGCGAAGATGGTGAGTTGACGGTGCGGACCGCACGCACCAGGCGCTGGACACACACCTTTCGGCGTCCACTTCAGATCCTTCAGCTTCTGAGTACATGGCATCAGCTCCGCGTACACATTCAGTTCTCGACATCTCCGGGTGATCAGATGGCTGTACTGGAAATCGGTCGGGTCAGATACGCAGCGCGCACACGACAATCGCTGGGTTGACCTGGGAGCCGAAGTCCAGGATAAGGATGGTGTCAAATTGATCGTGGATTTCGGCCATGGCAGTACCTGCAAGGCGTGAAAAGAGAGTGCGAGAGGAGGACGCTGTTGCAAACTTCGCCGCACCGCTGCTGATTTCCTTTTTCGAGTTTGTAGGCGCGACGCGACACGTGGGAAACCGCATGAAAGGCTGCAGTCGTCGAAGTGCCCGTAGGAAAAATACAAGGTGCTATAACAATGATAGTACTAGAGTGATGTACACATGCGTATGTAGACATTACATAGAATACCCACAACATTACCGTAGATACTTACAGAAAGCGACGCGACGCGGAGATGGTCTGGAGAGGCCTGCTCAGCTTTACGACGGTAACGGCGGCGCAGCGAACCCGCGCCCGCGCCCACCACGGAACCCTCCTCGTCCCCTTCCTCTCTCGAACCCACCGCCGAATCCTCCGCGCCCTCTGAAACTGTTCATGAAGCCGCCTCGTGGAGGCATCGGCGGAGTATGGTTCTGTCCACCTCGAGGATGATTGAATGCACCTCGCGTGGCGGGAGGCGACTGCTTGGTCTCCGCGTCTTCCGCGTCTGCCGAAGCAGCTTCTGGAGTAGGAGCTGACGCAGGAGCAGGCGCCGGCGCCGGGCCGTTCGCGTGCTTTGCATGAGGTGGGCCGCCACGTCCGTTCATATATCCTCCTCGTCCACGATTAGGGTTAGTCATTATATGCACAGGCGATGCCCCGCTGTAAAACATGGTGAGCACTCGTATGCAGAAATGTCTTGCATAGCACTTACTTTGATGGCGCAGGGGCAGCCCGGAAGCCGGACGCTGCCTGTTGACCAGCACGGGGCTGGATCGCCGGGTGGGGGCCAAATCTCGGCTGGAACGGCGGATTTGGTGCGGGAGGCGGGGCCTTGGGATTGACCGAAGTAACAAATTGGGGATGCGACAGGTTCAAGCACGTGTTGAACTCAACTGTCGATCCGCGATATTGGGAACATCTGCAAGGCATCGCAGTGTGAGTTTACAGCCAAAATTTCCATTGGAGGCAGATTCAAGACCAACCTGTCGCCGAGTGTGGTACCCGACATGAACGCGACGTCCCACACGACGTCCATGTTTTTTGCGTTCAAACCAATCACCACACCTTTTGCCGAGAGGGGCACGCCTCCGCTGTCCTGTACCATGGTCACCCTATCCCCTAGGGCGAAACTTTGGTTTTGCAGGCGATAGACAGCATGGGCCGGTTTGAGGACCGCGCGTCTCGGGATCTTATTCACGACCACCTTCTTGAAATTTGATGGAGACCGGCTGCGGTTGGAGTCGTCCGCGAGTTTCTCAATCTCGGCCACTGTGGTCTATGGCAGAGTTGGATCAGCTTCATTTAAACCTGAACGAGGAAGCATATCGAGTGTACCTTCTTGAGCTGATCGCAGAACAGTGAGACAGGCTCAAAGTCTCGGACTCCTTTCGTCGCCAGCCATGACCGTATCTCCTTTGCTCGCGCATCGGGATCATCAACGCCTTGCAAGGTTGTTGCGGCCTTGGCCATGTCTGCCCTTAATTTAGCCGGCACGAACATACGTAGCCGGCTGATAGATTGACACGTACCGTCACCCGAACGATCTAGTGACCGAAACACGTCAGGGTACTTTTGCTGAAGCGAACGGGCATGATGAGCGATGTTGACCTGGGATCGAAGCCAAACACATACCCGATACTCGCGGATCAGGTCCACAGCGACGTCACTAAACTCCCAGTACCGGCTTTCCTTCCGCGAGTAATCCAGAACTTTCATGCCCTTCGCCTCAAACTTTAGGCTCAGCCCGAGATTGACTTTCTGATTATCGCTGGTGAGAACCATGAAGCTTGACGTGATCCTCGACAGCGCCCGCGACGAAATGCCAAGCATGTCAGCAACGGTGTAAGAAGGATAGTACTTCGTAGGTAGGCGGTCGGTCACAATAGATTTGAACAGGTCCTTCTCTGCCTTGTCCGATGGCGAGATCTGAAGGCAGTTAATCAATTCTTCGAACTCGATGCTTGCAAGGCAGAATCAACAGCTTACCGCAAGAACGACAGACAATGAGTCTTTCGTCGTGGAGGAGACCTGGGCAGCCACACCGTACGCGTGTTCGCCGAGGAAGAACACCTTGCTGCCATCGGGGTACTCTTCCGACAAAGGCGGAGGCTCCTTCTCCATGAAGCGGGGATCTTCAGACACAACCTCAGGCACGGCAAGCTGAACGGCCACTTCGACCTCTTTGTTCGCAGCCTCGTAGTCTTTTACTAGCGCACCGCTTTCCAGTCGTTTGAGACCTGTATTGACCGGTGAATAGGCTCCTACGAATCAATGACAAACATGAGACAGCTCACCTTTGAGCGGCCGCACATGTAGCAGGACCTCGACACTGCCAGTGATGACACCCGTCTTCTTCGAGTAGATCTGCTCAATGCGCTCTGATTTTGCCTTCCACATGCTCAGCCCCTGCTGCGAATGGGGGTTGCTGACCACCCGCGGCGGCGCGCCTGGCGTGACGGAGATCTTCTCGTACTTGAAAAGCGAGTCCGACACTGATACGACAAGGCCCTCCTGGAGAAATGGCCAGCTGATGAACGTCTTCTTCCCCACCAGCTCGCGAGCAATGTCCTCGACTTTCCGGCCTCGTGAGGATTTTGGATATGGATAATCATCGACTTGTTGCGGCTCTCTGAGCCGTGAACATTGACGCCATGGTGACCCAGCGAAGCAGTATGCGGGAGAGTCTTGAGCGTAGGGAAGCCAGCGAGTGCTGCCGTGCCAAGAAAGACGCCATCACAAAGACCCTGGACAAGGTGCAAGCCATCGAGGGTCGGTAGGTGGAAGGGTTCCATGATGCATGTGCATCGGTAGAGAGGGGGGAAGAAGCCCGGGAGAGAAGATGGGTACGTAGTCGGCTCGCCGGGATTATAGCGGAATGTATAACTAGTCCCATAAGAATTACGCTCGACTTCTTCTGCCGTTAATCGGTGTTCTCGCGCTAGAGTATCGTGTCAAGGCATGATATGGGCAGCAAGATCTAGGGACTTACATTTCATCGCGCGGAGCAGCCTCTCCTCGTCGATGAACGGAATCTTGACCACTGCCTCCCAGTCCTGCTTCTTGCCGTTCAGGTCCTGCTCGAACTCGGCAGGGTAGAAGTCGAGGATTGGTGAATTGGGGTCATACATGAGGTCCTGGTACGCGCTCGGTAGGAGGTCTTTGCTTGCTGCGGGCATGACGCCCATGAGCTGCTCGAATGGCCGGAACGGCTTCCCCAGGTCAAAGTTGAACGACATCTTGTCAACCCCTTTCAGATCTTTTGTAGAAAGCAAGTGTGAGTGGTTGCTGTCCTTTGATGCAGAGTAAATGCGCACCAGAAATTCGAGGTGCGTAGTGGTAGTCATAGAACCAGCTCCAGGAGGCAACGCCGCTGTAGTAGTAGAACATTACCCACTGCAGCCCTTCCACCCATCGATAGACAAGCTTGGCCATAGGCTCTGGGTCGTCGTAGCTGAACTCTAGCTTGCCCTACACCAAGGTCATTTAGAGTCGCCCCAACTGAGTGGTGTCAACCATACCTTGTAGTAACCTCTCTTCCACTCATCCATTTTCTCCTTGATAGATCGCTCATACCGCGCGTCAAAATCCCCGTCCTCCGCGTCCTTCATCACCTTCGCCTTCTCGTACTTCTTGAGCACACGGTCTACCGCATCGCGGCCCTCTTCGTCCTCGTCCTCCCACTCATCATCGTCACCCGGTTCGGGCAACGGCTCGTCGAGCGCACCTGGGAAGCGGAACGTCACCAGGTTCTGATCGTCCTCGTCGTAATCGTCCCACGTCAGCTCAAGGTGCAAATCCGCCGCGATGTCCGTGATGAATTTGCGCTCGCGCGCGGAGAACGTGTTCGGCAAGTCAAGTCGTGCCGCACGGAGGGCAGCGGGCGAGTGGTTGCCGCGATATTGCAAGACGAAAGATTTGACCTGGTCAAAGATCATCCGCTGTGACGGGGTTAACACTGAAGGTGCCGGTAAGCTCGGAAGCGGGGACAATATGAAGGAAACGCACCAAGAGCCGCCTTCTTCTGCGCCTTCTCCATCTCCTTGACGTGCTTCGCCTGCTTCCCTTTGTACCAATTCAGGTCTGCGTACTCCTTCTCAAACACCTCCCGCTCCCAGTCCGCCATCTCGTTCAAGATGACCTGCAGCCTCTTCGTGTCAATGACGCCGCTATCGTTCAGGTAACCTCCTGGAGAGTAGAGCATTGGCAGTGCATATAACAGAGATGGACGAGGGACGTACCAAGCGACGGCAACACCTTCATGTAGACATCAAATAATCGCTCCAGCCCATTCTCGTGGATATGCAGGTCCGGAAGATGAGGCAGGAAATCGTTGCCGACAAAAACGGCAAGCACGATGAAGTCGTCTATGACGCGCTCCAGGTTGTAGTCGAATGGCAGCAAACGCGCCACTTCCCGGAATTCCAGGTCCAGGTACTCCCGCATCAACGACAAATGCAGCAAGTAGAAGTTGATAGTCTCCAACCTTGAGCCAGACTCAGTTCCCCATAAGCCATTATAAGAAGAGTGACGCACCCTCCGCTGCTCTTCTTCTTCGACGCCGGCCCAAACTTCACCTCCTCCCGCAGCAAGCAGAAGTGGGGGTCATGGCTCAACAGTCCCAACATGATGAGGTCGGCGTCGAGCCCATACAGGCAATGCCGCACGTTGGGGTTGTACTCCGGCTGCGCCTTCGACAGGCGGATGTATTCCATGATCTTGTGCTCGCCCTCGCCGGGCACCTCGTGCCCCGACAGCACAACTTGCACCTCCCTCCAATTCGCGTCCTCGCTGATCTTCTTGTTCACAAAGTAGCGCAATTGCTCCGAGAGCCGCGCCATGAACTGCGTGCCTGCGATGTCCAGCCGCATCAACATGACAGTTTCCGACATGCGTGCCAGCTGTAAGGACTCACCTGGTGTGATGCAGTTGCTGTCAAACGCCTTCTCCTCCGGCAGCTTCTCTCCTCTGCTCTCCGCCTTCTCCCGGACCTCACGCACTTCCTTCGCTGTACGGAAGCGCCGACTCCGCTGCTGGTTCATCTTCGCTCGGGGCGCGACACCGTCGACGGCCATGAAGAACAGTTTCTTCGGCTTGATTTTGCCAAAAAGATGGTCAACGTATGCGAAGATGGCCGTGAAGATTTGCTCCTCAGATAATCGGAAATGCGCGTCATTGTCGTTGGGATGGGAGCCTGCAAGGCAGCATTATGCGCGTTCTTCGTCTATGCTATACTAACTCACAGTTGTGAATAATTCCGTTGAAGTCCAGGTACAGATTATCTTCATGGTGGATGGTGTTGGCCTTAGGAACGGCGGCGACGGTAGAAAGGACTCACCGAACTCGGGAATCTTGTTCTCCTCGATGATCTGCGAAGTCAACGCGTATCGTTCGCTAGTGCGAGGCCGTACACTGATCAGTGAGCTGTCTCGTCGAGCAAAAGCATACACCCACGATATATATCTGAAGAACTGGGCGCTCCGAACATCAGCGCCGCTTCCTTGCAGTTACTGCACGCAGACCTACCTTGGGGATACCTGAACAAGCGATGAGCTTCAGTAAGCTTGTATAGCATGATACGCACCCATGATTGTGTTGTAGCGACCTCGAGGGTCGTGTGAGTACGGAGGCGAGGAGCAAGGGTGGGACGACGTGCGCGCGTCCGTCACGGTGCCGGGTGTCCGTCGTGCATGCGGTGGCGTCGCCGGGGCCACTTCCTGATTCGCATATTTCTGCGGGCCGGCCAGTGTGTTAGCCACCGGGCTGCCACCTTTTCCCTCAACCATCAACCTTGCACGGACAGGACATTCGTCGCCGTGCATCGTGCAACTCAGAGGCCCAAGCAAACTCCTGCAATATTTTTTTTGTGTTTGTTGCATGGCCCATCTCATTCCCAGCCCGCGCGCAAGCTCAAGCTCAGGTGTCTACAGTCTGTGCCAGTGCGACCCTCTACATAGTGCTACATAGGATGCTTACAGTAGACTCTCGCGCAACACTGGGGCTCTTCTCAAGTTCTGGGCACTGTCTACAGCTTCCGTACTCTCAAGTGCGGATACTCCGGTGCCTTGGAAGCGCTGCATGGCAAACCGTCTTCTTTGCCAGGTGCCTGTCGTGCAAGTCAATGTACCCTCCACTGGAGGCAGAGTCCAGGCCCGTCCGGTTTGACCTTTCGAAGCGATCCACCTGTTTCGAGCTATTCTCTCGTCAGCCCACGCCATATCGACTCCCATTCCCTCGCGCATTTCCTGATATCTCGACATCTTCCCACAACGTCGCATCTTCGGTGCACAACACACCACAATCGCACCAACCGCACCCACGAATTCCCCCTCACGTGACCTAGCTGTCGCAATCTTGCCTTCTCCGCACGCAAGCACTCGACCAAGTGACTCTCCACGTTGGATGCGTTATAAGGCTTCGCTCGAAGGAACTTGAAACTACGGATCCCATCTATTTCTGTGTGAACAAAATGGCCCCAGTTGCAACGCAAGAACGCGAGCCCGCGCAGGACAAGGTTTTCAACCCGTTCTACTCGCCGTCGATTGCAGACGACGGGAACGACTCGTACAAGTTCGCACAATACAAGGTGCGTCATCCACGGTGATGGCATCCGCCCGCCAGCGGCTCACTAGTGCTCCCACTCCAGCCGACGTTCCCGGACATCGCTTGGGAACCGTTGAAGCCGATCGAGGTTGCCGACCGTGCGATGCATGCTGACCCCGCCAAGAAAGCGCTGCTGTCTGCGGCGTCGAAGGTGATCACCCTGACGCCTGCGATCGGGACCGAGATCCACGGGATCGACCTGCGCCAGCTCTCGGATGGGCAGAAGGATGAACTGTGAGTGCGCCCTTGAGACACATGCGTCGACGTCATCTCAATCGAAGCCTCGTGGTGCAGGGCCCTGCTAGTCGCGGAACGCGGGGTAGTTTGTACGTGGTCGTCTGTCGGTGTGGAGAAGTTACCGACGTCGACTAGTTTTCCGTGACCAAGAGATCAACATCCACGAGCAGCTCGCGCTTGCGCGGCACTGGGGGCCCCTGCACAAGCACGCCACCACCCCCGTGCCCAAGGAGCCCGGGCTCGAAGAAGTGCACGGTACGCATACCTCCCTTCACCCTCCCTCGCCTACCAACGCCCATCCCCTGCAGTTGTCTACAATGACAGTTCGCGCCGCCCCGATCCGTCCTCCTTCTCCGCACTCGAGCTTTGGCACTCCGACGTGTCCTATGAGCTCCAGCCGCCCGGCACGACGTCGCTCAAGGTGATCACTGGGCCCGAAACGGGCGGCGACACGCTGTGGAGCTCGGGGTACGCGCTGTACTCGTCGCTCAGCCCGGGCTTCCAGCAGTACCTCGAGGGCCTTTCCGCTGTTCACAGCGCGGTCGCTCAAGCCGACGGAGCCCGTGCGGCGGGGCTGCCCGTGCGTCGCGAGCCCGTCGAGAGCGTGCACCCCGTCGTGCGCGTGCATCCCGCGACGGGGTGGAAAAGCGTCTACGTCAATCCCGGTGAGCACCTGTGCCCCGCGCGCAGGAGTATCGACCATCGGGCCCTGCGCGTGCCACCGTTTGTATTCTGGGCAACTGTATGTTGACGAGTCCCGGGCGAACAGGGTTTACGCGCCGCATCGTCGGCGTGCCCAAGGCAGAATCAGACGCGGTCCTCGCGTTCCTCTTCCACCAAATCAGCGAAAACCACGACTTCCACGTGCGCTTCCGGTGGGAGCCCAGCTCGATCGCGCTATGGGATAACAGGGTACGTGCTGCACGACCGGTTGATGCCGCGTGTGCTCATTCACTACCCGCCACTGTCTAACCGCTACCACCTTCCTATCCATACCCGCTATTGTCCGCGTCCTCCGGACACCCCTGCCCGACACGTTGTCGCCGCTGCTACCCGCCCGCCTGCTGCGACCCGATAGGTCGTCACGCACACTGCGACGTTCGACTTCTGGCCAGCCACGCGCCACGCGCTCCGCGCCACGCCGCACGGGGAGCGGCCGACGTCCGTGGCCGACTACGAGGCGCAAACGGGGAAGCACGCACGCGACCGCCAACGCGAGCTGTGGCGTCAGCAGGGCGTGGATGTGCCGGAGGTGAAGAAGGGGGTGGATCCGCGACCTCGGGGATACAATGACTAAACGCACGGCGGTTGACTTGGACTAGTTTGTTTTGATTTGCAAAACTAAGTCTTAGATTTTGTGTGAGACAAGGCGTGTATAAAGAAAGGTGCATAAGCGCGACGCCCGTCTCAGCCTTGCAACGAAGACAAGCGACGCGGGACCGAACGCGGAGTGCCTGGTGCCTGGCCGAGACGATCTGGCAAATGCCGTCATCGGAGATCGGAATTGCCGCGCGTACCGAATCGATCTGACCACGCATCACACCTCAATCTCATCTCATCGTATCTCATCTCATCCCGCCTGCCGCCGTGTCGGTGCTCCCATGTCGCCGACCACAGCGCGGGCGTATCGTTATGTGTACAAACAAAGCTACAGGGAAAAACTGTCTAATCAATCTGCAGACCGCAAGACACTCGAACGGACGGAAACGACACGCGTATTATATCTCACGAGTGGTACCTACGCGAACTATCAGTACGTGCCCGAAGACACCGGCCGGGGAACTCACTGCGAAGACGGGCGGGCATGCGCAGGCGGGTGCGACCGCAGGAACGACTGGTGCTCCGGCGGCGGGTATCCGCCCCTGGCCGTCCACGGGGGCGGCGGCGGTGGCGCGCCGCCCTCGCTTCCAGGCGGCGGCATCATCTGCGGGTGGTGGTGCGGTGCGCTCCCGTTGGACACGGGGACCATCCCGTACTGCGGCCCTACTGGCGACATTGGCGACGAGAGCGTGCTCGTCTTGGTCAGAGCAGGGCTCGGTTGCGGCTCGGCTGGCGGCAGGCTCAGCGTGTGCGTCGACTCGGTGGCGCTCGTCGCGCTGTGGGGCGGGTCATTGGGCCCGCCGGCGAGCGACGCCGCGCTCGCGTTGCTGGCCTCCTGCATGCGCGTGGACGCGCGGAGCATCTCGAGGTCGATCGCGGGCGGTTTGGACCCGTCGGCGTTGTTTCCTGCCTTGTCTCGCTTGCGCATCAGCTTCGCGTAGTCTGGCAGACAAAATGAGCGAGTTGCTACGGAAAATTGAAGAAAAAAACTGACGAAGCCCGCAGGCGTTGCATAACGTCCGGGCGCCGTCCGGACCGCGGCGCCACTCTGGCGTCTCGCGGATGTTGCACGAGTGGCATTTGCCTGGCGGAGTTGCGCGCTACAAGGGCGTCAGAACCCATGCGTGTGACAAGCGATTAGGACAATCACTCGACTGACACTGCGCTTGCGGTACTTGCTCTTCGGCTGACCAGGCCCTCCGTTTTGCCCGGAAGTGGTCGCGCGCTTGGTGCGGATAAGCGCCATGTCCGCTTCTGCGGTCGACTGCGCCTATCGTCCGGACACACCGTATCGGCGATTCGTCAGTGATCCACTCGTTATCCGATGCGGTGGGAACGCGCACCTCGCCGCCGGACGCCGCCGGATCGGCCGGCGCATCAGCTGTCATGTCCTCCCATGGCCGCTTTGGCGGGCGTGTCTCCTCGTGCGGCGAGTACACGTCCTTCCCCAGCTCCTGCTCAGACAGAGACAGCCGCCGCAGGTCCTCCAGTAGCCGCACCACCGTGCTCGCATGCTTCCCCATCTCCGTCAGCTCAGCCGACGTGGGCTGCGCGTCCGGCCGGCTCGCCTGTATTTGCGCTGCGTGCCGATATTATCAGCCACCATTTCTCCGTCACGGCCGTCAAGCTTACCGTAGCGAGTCGCAAAATGATACAGCGCGTTGCAGTGTTTTAAGATCTGCCGATCACGTTAATCAGGAGATCCGAGGACACAGGACAGCAGACCGTACCTCGGCCATCGTGCCCTGTCGCTGATTGACCTTCTCCATGTCAGGCCGAGGCGCGCTAACCCCACGCGTCTCTACCGCCGTCGGAACCAACGGAACAGACTTTGCATATGCAGTCACCGGTGGCAGCGTTGGCTGAGGTGGCTGTACGGCGGGCTGCTGTGGATGCGGCGGCTGCTGCTGTGGAAGCTGCTGCTGTTGCTGTTGCTGCTGCTGCTGCTGCTGCTGCTGCTGCTGTTGCTGCTGCTGTTGTTGCTGCTGCTGCTGTTGCTGCTGCTGCTGCTGCTGCTGTTGTTGTTGCTGCTGCTGCTGCTGCTGCTGCTGCTGCCAGTGATCCGACTGTGAATGGTGTGGCGGAGGCGCCGGATACGTATTTCCGTGGGGCTGTTGGTGGGGGTGGCTCGATGGGGGTGGCGGGCGCTGCGTCATGTAAGGCGGGTAGCTCTGATGATAGCCCGGAGGCGGCGGCTGTTGAAACGACCCCTGATGGTGCGAGGGCTGCTCCGGCGCCGCTTGCGGAGGCGGCGCGGACTGCATACCATAAGGCGACTGAGGCGGGGCGTGCGACGAGTACTGCGGGGGATGCGGTGGGTAGCCATTCTGTGGGATCTATCGTTAGTATGACGTGCGTGGGAGGACCGCATGTAAAGCGCATTGCAATGATGCGGCAGGGCACGTGGCGGTGAAGCCTTACGGACGTAGTGAAAGGAACACCTACGTGGGAGGATCTAGGTGAGACGCCGACCGTGTTCACAGGGGGGCGAGGACGTTTCTGCGCCGAGTCGACGTCGCGAGGGGACGGACCGGCGCTTACAGGGCCCGCAGACTGCGACATGTGCGGCATGCCCGAGGGTGCGTACGACTCGTGACGCGAGGGGTGGTCCTGGTTGCCCACCGCAGACGAGATGTGCTGCTGCGGGGGCAGCATATGGGACGGGGCGGGCTGGGGTTGGTGCGAACGCGACCATTCATGCCTCGGAGGGAGGTGGTTGGAGTTCGTGCCAGGGTGTTCAGGCGCGTTGGGGCCCGAGGGCTGTGGAGGCTCCTGAGCGGGCGGCGGGCGGTACTGAAAGTTGAGGTCCTTGAGAGACGGGAGACGAAATTCACTCTGGATGGGCATGGAGTAGGGGTGGGGCTGGGTGGAATGATGGGCAGAGGCCATGACGGAGGAGAGATCTGGCCAGATAGCGGTGCGACGAGAGCCTAGAGACAAGAGCTGCTAATTGAGAAGAATCTTGGGGAGACTATCTGGGAAGAGGAGCGAGACATCAAGAGCGGAAGGACGCTGCGGGGAAAGACGGCGTACGAGGAATGCTAGCAGAATTACGAAGACGCGGCGGCGAGAACAAGAGGCTGAGATTATTAGAGGCTGGGAGTGCAGATAGAATAAGAGGGAACGAGGAGAGGGTGTGGGGACGGTGCGATGGAGGCGCTGGGCAAGAGGGCGGGAGGAGAAGGGAGGACGGAGAGGAGACAAGGGCTACGTTTTGAAAGCGGGAGTAGCCATTCGGGATCTTGGCGCCGCAGAGCGGAGATTGAATCGGGACTTGGGTAAGCGCGCTGAGATGACGGGTGCAAATGTTTGGAGGCGGCTGGACACGGCGTCTGGTGGGCTGTGTGGCCAGTGCGTCTGGTGTGGCCGGGGCTGGGAGTGCAGGGAGACGGGCGAGGATCCCTGGTGGACGGGGAAGGAGGTAAACTTGCCTTGCCCGATCGGCGTTTTTGTCGCCACGCGCGGCGAGATCCATGGAAATCTGGCCAATCGGTGATCAGGTAATCTCGCCCGATGCGGCTCCCAGATCTTTCCCGACAGCTACCGGTCTCGTCCGGCACGACGGCGCGCTCGAAGCCCGCCGGTTCACAGGCCCACCACGTCTCCCGCCTGCTTGCAGCCATGTCCTCACGTAGCCCTATACAGTCTCTGTGATATTTCATCCATGCACAGTCTGCAAGCTGCCCCCGCTCGAACTCTGCCAGTCTCGCACATATTCACGGAATGCAAACCGAACCGAACCGCGGCCGGCATGGGAAGACGTCACATCTTGATCACGATCGCGCACACCGCGGGCCGCACTGAGATCAGGGCCACTCCCGCCGACGGGCATCTGCCAACCCTGCAGTTGAAGCAGGTCGGACTTGTGGGCGCATTATAGAATCTGTATGTTGATATCATCGGATGAGACGGGCTTGCGCGGTCAGCGTGAGGCGGCGAGCGTCGTCGCCCGTCGTCGCGCAACGTGCGATCGTCGGCTTGTTTTGCACACTGATCTCGATCAGCGGGCGGACGCGACCGCTGCATGTATACTGTGTCGCACTTCACCGCCCTTCGGCCTGCGGGGCCCAGAAACACTGCTTTTCATTTGTAAGCTGAGAACATTGTATAGGATTAGGAACCATCCCATCGACTTGCGCGCAGCCCGTCGAATCAAGTGATACTCTGTAGAGTCAATTACGTGGGCGCGCGCTCCGCTCCTTGAACCATCCATTCAAAACTTACACTCAGGCCTCAGGGCTACATCATTGACCCACCTCTGCCGAAGCGCGAATCACGTTTCGGCGCGCATTCTGTATACATACATGCGCATGCCCTTGCATCAGCGGTGAAGCCGTGCGTGGCAAGTGTGGGCTTGATATTTGACTTGTCCGGGAGGTTGATTTACATCCGGGCAGGGAAGGGCCCGCGCTTATAAGACACTCAATTATTCACATTAATGTATCGGGTGCTGCCGGCGCGCTGTGGGTCTTAGTTGTGCCGGACGCGCTCGAACACCCCGCTGACCGCCGCGCATTCTAAGACTGTTCACCAATAAGGAGCCATGAACTCTTGAAAGGATGTAGTGCGCGATTCTCGAACCTCTAAGCCAGTCCAGGCCCAAGACAAGCATTGGCGCGACCTTCGACCTCGATCACTTGGGGCCCGCCTCCGTGCTGGTTCGCTGATCCTATCTAGATGTGCCCAATCGAAATCGCTCCCGAGGCCTATAGATTGCCGGCCCCAGCAGCAGGCCCCTGCCTGCCCCTGCAGGCCCCAGCCGGCCCCGCGCGACGATCTGGCCAACATGCCACGGACGGGATCGTGGCGGAGCTGCGGGGATTTGGATTCGTGTGCTGTGATGCGCGGGTCAGGATAGATGGAGTACGCGGGCATCTACGTCAGTGCGTGTATGTTAGTTGAATTCACCGTGCCCCAAGGAGATCGGACGGTCCGGCCGCTCAGTCTGCGTCACTAGACCTGCAGAATCGGGACTGTCTCATGAGCTCCTGAGACGATCGCCAGGGTCACTAACCATATCCTGCGCGCAGAGGAAGCGCTGATTCAACCCCGATGCGCGTCGGGTTCTTGAGCCTCGGGCAGCTCTCTGCTCCCCGATGCTCGCCAGTACTAAGCTTGAACAACCTAAAGTGAAAAGGGGGCGTACAAGTCCAGTGACAGTGTCATTCTTTCGTATGGGGAAAGCAGCGGCCCTACTTCCTACGATAGTGTATCTCCACCGGCCGTAGTATGTGTGCGCGAGGCACTCAGGGCGGCGCAGAGACGATTCCGCCTGTCAGTGTCGCGGAGGATGAAATGCTCACGCGCATTCTGTTGGTTGCACCTCGCGCCGATTAAATATTGAACATTCAACCGCAGGCATCAATAAAGGTTCGCCAACCTGGAGGTCCCTAGCTCTTCAGGGCCCTGAAACTTCACATAGTCTTAAAGGCGGTCCATACAAACTAAGTACAGTGCAGGCAGTCTAGCTTGATTTCATATGTGGTGGCAACGGTGAGTCGACCCTGACCTAAACGTATATTGCCAATTGCCGGCTGAGGGGACGAGCAGAGACGAGTCGGAGCAGCGAAACCGGTGTTGACACCGGCTAGGGCACGCGAGGCTAAAACTTGCACCCGCACGGAGAAGCATGTCGAGGAAGCCGGAGCGATGTGAAGGCCGCTTGGTCTGTGAACGAAACTCGAAGGCACCTTACCAAGCTAGAAGGCCGCGTTCCGGTAGTTGTGATCACGACGTGGTCCGCCATGCGGTGGCAGGTGCACAGAGGGGTTGCGCATGGTTTGAGCTTTGCGCCCCGATTTCGACGGGGGAATGCGTAGTCCCTACGGGCATACAGGCTGCATATTACAAGCGGACATGGCATCAAGCGCGCCAAGGTCGGAGGAGGCCTGGACTCATTGAGAGAAAATGCCGACGATCAACAGCGTCCATCGGACGCAGAGAGCGCGTTAAGGCAGTCGTGCAGCGGTGTCGGATGGGCGTTACGGTCGGGCGTGTGTGATCGAGTTCGTAAGATGGGCCGGGAGAGGAAGGCAGCGACCATTTGAGGATGCGAACGCCGGGGAATTGAGTGGCACGCAATGGGTCGCGTTCTCGATCATACCGACATCCACGCTAGGAGGCTTCTATGCATTTCAAAGTGGCAGGCAGTCAGACAACAACGGCACGCACTGGACGGACCTGAGCTCCTAAACGCATTGCGCCCTGTGGAGATGTGCTAAACCACTTTTTCCTGTAAAAAACTCACGAAGGCAGCTTTGTAGGAGTTTTTTGACTCCAAGAAATCCTGGGCAACATCATTAGTGAGGCGGCGGGCCGGTCGCCGCGTACTAACCGCCGACTCGGGCCCTTTGGCCTGGCACCAACCACCACAGCTCGCAGACTCCGTGGCGCGCTCGCTCAATTAGCGTTCTTCATCGCCATGCCGATGATTTTTACCGCTCTGACAGAGCAATGAACTCAAGGTCGAGGCCTCTTTCCCTCAAGAGCAAGTAGGCATCAAAAGCCGTGATGCAGCGATAGGCCTTCACATGAACTTAGAGCTAGGAAGCCGCTTGCAAGCTCTTCATTTGTGCGTCGGCGCTATGGATAGTGAGTTGATGCATCCAATTGCGTTGTGTCATACCTAATATCGACAGGCCGTCCAGCTCTGCGCCCTGGACCAGCGCTTCCTCAATCTTCCTGGCAGTGAACTGTGACGTCGACATCGACATCATCAGCAGGTCCTTATCGCTCAGGTGTTCGCCGACTTTGGCCAACATGAGTCTGCTTTCCTCGAGGCGCTGATAGCTCATCTTGGACGAGCTCTCGTTTGCCTTCAGCGAGCACTGTTGCGCCATTCACCATCTCGGGGTATCTCTTCCAAGCGCACTCTGAGTCGACTCGTACACGGCTACGGCATTGAGCATCCTGCTGAAGATGCACAACAGGTGGCTACGCAGGAGCTGCAGCAGGTGGCGACAGCGCAGGGGCTCGCAGGGACACCCTCGTCGGATGAGCGCGGCTGCCAGATACAAGACCGGTGACCCTAGCAGTCACATACATACATAAGTCAGCCGGCCTCAACTGAACCACTGAACCTGTCCACACCCCCTATCAAAAGAACTCAATTCGCCGTCTTCAACTCTCCTGATGTGTCTCCCCTATCACCGACGAAGCGGTGCGGCAGGATGCGGCGACATGGAGGTGTGCCATCGTTAGTTATTTTCAAACATCTGTACGCCGTTCCAATTAAATAAGGGCGAGTGATCGACATGGTACGGGCAGATCAAGTAAGTAATCTACTCCCTTCTGCTCCATGATCACTTCCACTTACAACGGCTCACAGGTACGTGGCGATGCAACGACGCGAGCGGCGAATCTGATATCCTTCATTGCAGATGGCACCTTGCCGTTAGTCTCCGTGACTGACCTTACCACAGAAGACAGTCGTCCTCCTTGCCGTGTCCAGCTTCAGCTCCCCACCTCCCGCGAATATGCCCGCACGTGCGTTCGCGACAATGCAACTATGGTGAGTTAATTTTATGTCTTTTCGGACACTGGAAGACTCATTCAATGAAGTCTCCTCTCAGAAACCCTTGTTGCTACCGGAGCCTAGCGAGTATTCCTGGAGTGTCAAACGGAGAGTTTCGAACGGAGACTGACCCGCGCTCCATGCATGAAGTCTCCCCTCTGTGTGAACCCTCGTTGCTAACGGAGTCCAGTGAGTTTACCGGGAGTGTCAAAAATTGCTGCTCGCCGAGACTGACCCGCGCTCCACGCACTCAATTGGCGGCACCTGTACGCCGCCATGGAGTACGGTTCCGGCATTTCATTTAGTGGCACATAGTTTTCGCACTCTCGCCGCCGACGCCTGCGCAATTCAGTCCTCTGACCACCATACATCCATGATCAGCGTCCAAACGTCACGCGCGATTTGTTCCGACAAGTGAGTTTACTGTGAATGTCAATCGCATCGTCTCCACCTGTTGCTTATGCCGCTTCGACTGTACAGCGTCCGGTCTTGTTAATGAATTGGCTGGTCAACACATTTGACGCCCTACGGTATGGTAAAGTTCAAGGATCAAACACCGCTCTGCAGTATACTTACAAGCTTTGGAAGGAACTCGCGGGTTACAAGTATATCTTTTCGTGACGAACAGCAATCTCGATGGTCAACCACTGGAAATCCGGGTGCAAACGCAACTCCTGCAGCGGAAATCACTCCCCTCAGGTAGAGTAGTTCCAGATGTACGGCTTCAGATCGCAGCTCTGACAGGGGGGCTTTCAAAGTGACTTCTCGCTTTTCAAATTGCATGCAGAGGCGCTCCGGCAGTACGTTCGATTGTCGTAATAAATGACAACCCCGATGCCTGCTGATAACCACTTCGCAGACGCCGACCGGACGCCGCTCGACTGCTCACATGAACGTGCTGCGCAGGCACGACCGCTAGCAGCCATTAAATAGAGGGCGAAGCATTGCTGGAATCGGATACGAAGGCGCCCCTGTAGTGCCGAGCTGAGTTGCTAACCCAAACTGAAGTTAGTCCGCCCACAGAATTATAGAATCGAACTGGGCCTGTCAAAAAAGTGATACACCCCTTTCATCATGACAAAGGCAATGTCGCTTCCTTCATGATATGCAGTTCACGCTGTCTTTGACTCCCGTTTTGTGCGGTACAGGCTCTTTCTATGTATGCTTGGAATATCCCTCAAGCCTCGAATGAATCAATTAATCCGACGTGGACTCACCGCCTTGGCGCGCGTCGGACATTTGCTTCATGGCGCCCATTTCTGGGCCGGTGAGCTCATGCTTGCGCGCTTCTGAGTTAAACCAGCATGTTCTGCTCGCACGGCTTGAGCGGTTCAAAGTACGGTCGCGACTCGCAATACATGACACACCGCACGGTACGCTTTCTTATGCCCGTCGTTGCTTCAAGATATTGACAGTCAATCTATCCTACAGACCCTCTTTTTGTTTCTTGTCCTCGCTGCAACCGGCCGGCCTTTGTCGTCTGAGCTCCCGAGATCCGTTAGCCTTTGACCTTGGTGTCTCCGCGCCACCTTATTCCCTCGTCAACCTCGCTCTCGGCACGTCGAACTGATCCGGATTGCATCCGACTCTCCACTTGATTGCTCACCGGCGCCGCACAAGATCCACAGGGAGGAACGCCATTGGCCCTGTCGTGGGCATCGTGTGCGTACCGACAGAAGTCAGAGTCCGCAGTGCCTCGAATACGTTCAATACCATTGGTCGCAATATTTGTATTTTCCGCATCCAAGCAGTCCTTGCGCAGCAACGTAACTTCGCACAACGGTTCGTGCGACTTCCCTTCCTGCGTCAACTGTATGCAGTCAAATGAAAGAAGCGAGGACTCTTCTCGTATGACAGGTATGTTCTTCTTCTCCGGAGAATAGCATCCCAATGATCCCATGGTACTCGGCGTACGGTCGGGTGGCGTTGGACATGGGGGAAAGTCGGGCATGTGGCACCCAGCTTCGCCGGGACGCTCTTCTCCGAACTCAGCGTAGGCCCGGGATGTGCGCCATTCATGCCAGTTGTGTTATCGCCGAGCTAACTCTGATCACTGCTGATTCCATAGAACCCTCGTGCGAGGACAAGTAGTGCGCGTTCTGCCGTTGTGGAACACAAGACTACATTGTTATATCATGATCGTCTGCTCGAGCGTATCCTCCATCTTTCATCTCGACCCCGCGCCTGGTCAACCCAAGCACCTCGATCCCGATCGATCCGCGCTCTCGCGGACTCCCAAAACTGCATCCACGTTCAACTTCTGTTCAACCATTTGTATGCAATTCAAACAGCACGCCCTCTGTGTTCTGTCTCAAAGGGGATTCTTGCGAGCACGTATCAACTAATCACCGCGTTCAGCGCGCACGTCCACTTCCTCCAAGTTACCCCCGCATTTACGGTACTCGGCGTCAAGCTTCAAGCTTCAAGGGGCACGGCGGCCGGCCGCTCAGATCGATCCCACCCACGCCCATGTCGCCGCCTCTAACGCGTGAAGATCTGCCAACGAGCGTGTGCACTCAGGCTTCTGCAGCCCCCTAACGCCCCACGCTTCGACTTCCCCCTTATGCGCATACGTGCCGGCACGCGCGGGGAACCGCGCAGCTGGATGGATCTGCCCTGGCCCGCGACATCGGGATGTCCGCCCGATCAGATATGGATGGGTGATGGTTCCCACCAGGCGGCCTCGCTGCGCGGATGGCGCCAAGGTGCATGCTCGGACAGTGCGGCACCGCAAAGGCCTTCGAAAAATCTCTCATCGACGCGGGCATGCGCAGGCAGGTCCTGAGCTCAATTGGATAGCGTAGACAGCGGCGTCCGCCGGGCATGCTGGCCATGAAATCCACCGCCTGCATTGCAGTTGGTAGATAGATATTTAGCAGACCTAATATCTGGAGCCTACTTCCATAACGATAAGTGTACGGCTGTGTACGGCTACAGTGAGATATAAGGCAAAGCAGGTACAGAGGAATAACATGACTACTTGTCAATGTCTGCTATTTTGGTGTGGTTCCGGAGATTACATGGAGTAAGTAGTAGAGGAGCGCTAGTAGGAAGTTCTGGTGCTCGTCTAGCCAGAACATCATCTGCGCACAATGCGCACGGCGCGGAAACCACAAAGAACGTACCGAGGACCGTGCGTGCGCATGTGCTGGTGGTACGTGATGGTTCCGGCCCGATGAAGATACGCACCTGTGCCTTGCGCACGACGCGAGTGATTGCAGAGATGTAGGGCTGCGTGGTAGACCAGCAGCATGTGCTTCTCTTCAAGCTTCTGAGCCTGAGCAGAACTCTTGCGGCCCCGGCCCCCGGGTGCCCTGGATGCTGCGGAGACTCGCACCGCCGGGCACCGCCCTCGAGCTAGCCCTTGCTATAGCCCTCGATTTATGATCTAAGGCTCTGGAGCCGCGTGCGTCAGGAACTAGACATCGTGACAGGCCTTGCCGATGTATTCCCGGCTCGCCACTGCGGCAGGACGGGAACTACTTGTGTCCTGCACAGTGCACACGAGCAACAAATGACCTTGACGGCGGCATGTCGGGCGCGCGATATGTAGGCGCCAAAGGTCGGTGGTTGGGATGCCCCGTGGAAAACTCTGGTCGTGGCGGCTGGCCCGCCCTGACTGAAGGGCCGACAATTTTGGCACCGTTCATCGACTGTTGATTATAGTTGTGGGGACATCATGATGCCGCGCGCCCCGCAGGTTGATGCGCCGTCTGGGTCGGTGGCCACATACTAATAGTTTGCGTTCATCAGAGTCGATGATTGCCTTCGCTGGTAATTTATACGCAGGCCCTGCAAGGGGGGCAAAACTGCTTCTTCACGAAAAATCGAAGCGATCGGGACCGTTGAAGCAATTTTGGTGCCTAGGAGAAGATCGACAAGGCCTCGAGGTTCAACCATCAGAGCCAGCTGGCCAGGCTCGACCGGTGACGCGGCTGCCTATGCACTACGACGGGTCTGTGCATTCAGTCCGCGATACAAGGTCAAGGGCCGGCGCGGCATCGGGGAGAGAAAATTGAGGGTTTGCGGGCCTCCGTGGCCTTGCCGCCCCCTTCTCGAGCCGGATCAACATTCCGACAACATCGCGGGGTGGCTTACACTTCAGTTTGCCCAGGCACGTGATGAGATTAAGAGGGACGCGAAGTTCCAAGTGATGAAGACGCAGGGATGGATTCAGGCTTGTGATGATCAGGGTTAGGTCTGTTCTTCGCAGGTGATTGTGTCCTGAGGACATGAGTATCGAGACGGTCGAGCGACGAGCATGAAAGAGTATCGTGTGCTGTGGCGTTTCGCAAGCAGAGAGTGGGTCCCCCCAAACTGCGAGCCGCGTGGAAGATCTGAGGGCGCGCGTGAGTGGCTGATAAGATGGCGTCTGCCGAGGCCCTCTCGGTATCGGCAAGGAGATGGGCGCATGTGAGCCGATGCAAAGCAGATCTCGCGCCGGTGATGATTGCCGCTGGCCGGGGTGGGGAAAAGGGCGAACGGCTTGGGAGTCGTGCGAAGGGGGGCGGACGGCGCTGGTGCGTGCAACGGCGAGGAAGGGGCCGTGGACGACGACGACGACGACGACGACAGCGACGAGCGACGACAGCGACGGTCGTGTGGTCGGCTAGAGGGCCGTGTGGTCTCGAGGCTGAATTAGTATCCATCGGCCACGCGAAGAGCCGAGCGGGCGGCGCCAAGGGGATTGCATCAATTGCTAACAATTAGAACAATAAGAGCTGCCTGGCTGCCGTCTCATCCGCTTCTTCGCCCTCTTCCCCCAAGCCGCACACACGCCAGGCTTGTCGTCCATCCTCCGCAAGCGCGTGCGCGGCTCATCCTTCGACTTTCACCACCGCCTCCTCTCGGGACACCTTTGCTCCAGTCTGCCGCTCCGGTCGCGTTATCTCGCGGTCTGGAGCCCTCTCTCCACACCCCCGCGCCCACTTTTCATGTTGGTTTGCTCTTCCATCAGCACAGCATCTGCCAGCTCACCATCGCTTCATCACAGTTTACCACATCGTCAGCACGCATTGCCATGCCTGCAGTCGATATCATGCCGGTCAGTTTTCACAGCGCTGCAAACGATCCCGGAGCTCACGCACCCTCTCTAGGTCAACGACCTCACCAGTCATGCCACTGGCAATGGCCCCCCAGCAAACGACGTCAGTCTTCTTTGTCGCTTCTCCCTATCTCTGCTAATTTTTCTCGCAGTACTTCAAACGCGCCGTCTATCGCCCCGCACCCCGACGCTTCAATGTCGAGGTCTTGCGTCCGATGAAGTTTGGTGCGTCGCCTGTTTTTCTTTATCATGTCAACAAGGAACTCAAAATTGCGATGTAGGCGGCTCCTACAGTTTTGGACTGCGAGTAGAGCCTGTCATATCGGACGGTGCCTCCACAAAGTCTGGTGCTGTCGTGGACTACGAGATATGGCGCAAGTGGGAGGACTGCCTATGGTTCCAGGATATGCTGGAGCTCCAGTACACCGGTATTGCACGCGAAAAGCGTTCTCGCCTCGCTGCTGGAAAAGGCGTCAAGAAAAACGGCATGTACATCCACGACCGCGCCGCATCCTTCGAGTCGCTGCCCCCAGGGCCCGACCCCAAGTCCGTGTCCATGAATATCCACGATTACCTCCCCAAGCTCACAAAGCGCGGGACTCTCTTCCGCCCGAGCCAAGCAACAGTGGAGCAACGGCACCAGGAGTTCTCCGCCCTTATCGAGGCCTTCTTTCAGGAGGATGTGCCTACGCTGGTCAACGACCTGCGGGAGGACCGCATTATCCGGGACTTCTTTGGCATCTGGAGGCGTGACCACGAGCTTGCGATGAAGCGCAATGGGAAGAAGGCACGCACGACGACTATCGGCGGCAACACCTTCTCGCTCTACTTCTCCGCGTCAAATGTCGAGCTTTCCCTTCCTTCGGGGTACCCAGACGTCCCCACAAATATCCCACCATCGCCGGTGGTTCCGCAGTCTGCAACGCTCCCCTCAGGATACAAGCAGTCGAGCCGGCGTCGCCCACACACCGCCGACTCCAACTCCAACTCCAGCCTTTCGCTGTCAGACGCGGAGTCCCCTCAGCGCTTCCGCCACCCACCGTCTTCCGCACCCCCGCGCATGGGCGCCTTTCGAGACGGCGTGGACTCGGACGACGACCAGATGCGCCGCGTCACCAAGCGCAAAGGGTCTGGTGCCTCAGCGCTCTCCATATCATCATCCAACCTGTCTGGGGCCGGCCCCTCCTCTCCACCCGCTTCATCTATTGCCGGCCCCTCCAGTGTTGTGCCCTCACGCCGCCGCGCTAACTCACGAGGGCCCAAACCGCCCTCTCCCCGCGCGGACGGCTTCGACGTTGCAGAGGACTTCCCCCTGTTCCTATCGAGCTCTACTCGTGACATTGTGCAAGCAGCGCCGCGGCCAGCCCAGCCCACTCCTCCACGGATTGCCGCTGTCTCAGCGATAGGTGGGCTCGAAGCCCTGCCGGAGGACCAGGAGCTCGGCGTCGCCCCTGCAGTGTCAGCGTCCGAGGACGCCATGTTACCCCCGCCAACGCCGCGCAGTCGTGTCAACTCTAATGGGAATGCCGATCGCACGAACCGAAATTGCATCGTCTTTGACGAGATGTTGCACGACGCGGAGTCCTCATCGGAAGGAGACATACTCGAGCAGGGCCTCAAACGCCTCGACACGGACACCTCTGGGGGCGAGACCGGTCTGCTCACCGCGACGTCTGGCTCGTCACGCCCATCGTCCGTCGCGATCTCCAACCTCTCCTTGCAGTCACAGCGCTCCTCGTGGCGAACGTCTGCCTCCATCAAAGTCCCGCGCTCGCGCCCGTCCTCTGTAGGGTCCGTGATGGAGTTTGATTTCCCTTTCGTCAGCGCATCTGGCACACCGCAGACTCCCCACCACGTCGAGCACTTCCAGATTGCACTCTCGAGTGGAGAGTCACGCAAGCACCACTCGGTAGCTTCGTCTGTGTCTGAGTACTCGACGGACCTTGTTCTACCACAGGGCCGTCCATCCTCGCCGCCGCTCAGCCCGTCCGCCGGCGCGAACATGGACATTCGGAGGTCGCTCTCGAATGGTGGCCGCCGTCGGCCACGCAGCCACAGTACACCTCAACCTCTGGTGCATGAGGAGGAAGTGTGGTCCGATCTCGGAGACGAGTTCATCGACACGTATTTTGGCGGACCTGAGCCGTTTTTCACCCCCGAGGACCTCGCCCTCGCGCCCGTCGACGAGCCCGCCACAGAGGAGGCACCGCACCCACCTGACAGCCCCGACGTGCGCCCCGCCGATGCTGTGCGCCCGCGTGCCATGGAGCCCGCCACGGTGCAGCACCGCCGGCAGGAAATCTCCATGAGCCTCTCATCGGAACAGTTCCCACGCCCGTACCAGAACCGGCCACCGGGGCAGTTCCACCTCCCATGGGTGCCGACTTCTCCCGCCTTGGAGGTCCCACCGTCGCCAACGCCGTCCGAGGAGGTCCTCGTCGTGAAGGCCGCCCTCGATGACGCGATCGTCGTGTTCCGCACACGCCGCGGCGCGCCACTCGAGGACGTGCGTCGACGCGTGTACGACAAATTCGCGCGCCAGGAGGGCATTCCACTGTCCGCCGCATTTACCCTTGCCTACGTACCCCCGATCGTATCAGGCGTGCGTGGCGAGCGCCCACGCGCGAGCACGGTGTCTGCGGGCAGTGCGGACTGGGCGCGCCAGGTCCCGATCGCGACAGCAGAGGAGTGGCAGATCGCCGTCGCATCGTGCGGGCAGAAGATCGTGCTGCGGATCAACCAGCCGCTCCCCAACGAATAAAGGAAAATTAACAGCATCCGGGATATGTACATCCGGTGTGTATGTACACCATTGTTCTTGTACTCCTCTTACGACCTTTCACGACCTCTCATGACCACCCACCGCCGTTCGCTCCTTACCCCCGTCTGCTCTTTGTCTGTATATGACTCAATGTGCTTCGCATACACCTATCTACTGTAGCATCTCAGCATGCGGAGGCATCGCGCTGTTGTAGTTTTCGATTTTCCGACAACATCATTCGTTCTCTCTAGCTAGATATTTCTTCTGGATGACATTTGTTTCGCAGACCCGTGCTGCGTCCATTACTTATTGCCTTTGCATTCTTTCTTGTGTCTGACTATCATTTTTCCTCGCTCGGATCTCGGATGCACAGTTGCTACAGTATCACACAACAATACAATTGCTTTCTATGTACGCAGTTGCCTCACGACCCTGTCTCAGGCGCACGCTACGCAAACGCGAAAAATTTACTGCTGACCGCGTGCCGCATGCAAACGATCAGCGCCGCGCTGACGACAGACATCGACCCCGCATAATACATTGCAGGGCGGAATGCAGCGCGACCGGCATCTGAGCCTCCATAGGCGTCCAAAATCCACCCCGCAACCGGCGCCCCCTGGTGAGCAGTGACCGCGATCAGCAGTTCCATGGTGGAACATGCCAGAGACAGAAGCTACACAGGCGGACGGTTGAAGGTGAAAATTCTTAAGGAAACTCGGCTTAAGAAATTAGCGTTTTCTTCTTAAGCGGTTCTGATAACGGTCGCCGCCTGGCGCTCTTCAGAAATATGGCGAACAGCGGATTCTCAAGAAATTCTTAGTTGAGATTTCCCATCAAATGATCCATGTCACGTCACATGATATCATTCCTCCGGCGCCGGCGCCGTGCGCGCCGGGTAATGACCAAAGTAGTACAAGTACAACTCTCCTCCTGAGAGCGAGAGTTGTACTGAGCGGCGCGCTCTGCCGACAGCCATTGTCCTCCCCGACCGCGTGCCCGGCTCCTCCGAGCCCTTTGTTCTTCTCCTCCATTGTCCCTCGCCCCGCCACACACCTACTGAGACAACGCCGCCTGAGCCGTTCTCGCCGCTTCCTGTGTTCAATGCTTCAGGGCGCGTCCTTGGCAACTCAGTGCACTGCAAGACCTCCAAAAGGACAGTGGACCCAGCATCCACGGCGAGCGCGCCCGGCGGCTTTCAGCGGTACGGGCGCGGAGGCCGGTGTCGGGGCTGGGCGGTGTGCGGGCGGGCTATTACCCGCGGGCGGTGGAGGCAAGGGCATGTAGCCATGTTTGATGAGCCTTTGGAGTATCCCCCGCGCGCCAGCGGCGCTACTACGCGTGGACGAGGCCCTCGACTGTGAAGAAGAATATGCGGACGCGCGCGCCCACCGCACGCTCTACCGCGTTGTTGCGGACGCCCTCGAGCACCTCCGCGACATCGCCCCCGCGACTACTGGCAAGCTGCAGGCTGCCGCGGACGCGCTGCAAGTTGCTGTGGGCTGGAATTACTCACTTACCCTGACTGACATTATCGGACTCCTCGTTCCCGCAGTCGCTCGAGAGGAGAAACCGCGGCGCACGGTGTTGGGGACAAGGCTTCAATGATTCAATGGAAGGTAACGGCGAAGAGGGTGATAAGTAGGTGATAAGGGTAGCTCAGAACCCATATTATATGATACGTATACAGACCGTATATAATACTGTGCGACTGAGATCTAGTATGTCTGTACATCAAGTTGTGTGGACGGAGCGGAGCGAAAAAAAGTGTGGCCGGTCTCGGATAAGGGCCTCCGAACCGCCTTACGTCAGACAGTACAACTTTCTCCGTGCCTGGAGGGAGAGTTGTACTTGTACTGTTTGTGTATATACTCGTGCGCGCCTCGCCCAGTGCCCCTTGCCCGTCGTTTGCTCTCATTCGTAGAATACAAAGAAAATATATTTGAATCTATATCTGGGTACGCAAGAAGCTGAAGTCTACGAGATTGTGGCTACTGTGTCTTCATCAGGCTATTCTCTTCGCCATGTCCGTCGCCCGTCCCGGCCACGCGCCTCGTCACCACCCTCGCCCTCACACCTGCGCGCTCGCTGATGGCCATTGTCACGGCCGTGCTGTCCAAGCGAGCACTGAGCGTCAAGTTTGTCCCAGTCAAAGCACCAGGCAGCCAGGTAGAGCAGGACAGACGGCGGAGCAACAACCCAGAGGCCGTAGCTGAGCAAGAGAGTGCCAGGTCAGAGGCCGCGGAGCAGCGAGGAACGACGGGAGCAAAAGCAAGGAGGCGCAGCGAGAGCATGGAGGAGGCGGCGACAAGAGAGCGCGAGCGACAGAGGACGAGGATCAGAAGGCCGGGCGGGGGGGGAATGCGTGGTGAGAGGGCCCGGGGGGGGATTGCGACGCAGTGGTGAGTTGAATCAAACCAACGAAGGCCCGGATCCGGGATGGAAAAGCCAACATGGAGCACGTGCGCGACCAGTTCAGGGCCGGTCGCTCTGACACTTCTTTCGCCATCCGCTCAGTGCCGCTCCGCTCTGCTGAGTTTGCCCTCCTCTTGCTCCCCTCCTCTCTCCACTGTTACCATGAATATTGCCCTTTTCATACCATGGACGGCTCGTCTCACTTACGAGGCCACCTGGAGCAGCAGTCGAAGCCGTGACAACAGCACAGCCCGTGCACCGACGGATGTCGTGCCGCCGCCCGCGACCGGGCATTAACATTGTGCTCGCCCACAACAGCTCCTCTCTGAGTACGCGAATACGACGAACCGACTCGTACTTGGAGGAGGGCAGGCAAGGGAAACGCTCCGCCTAGCGAAGGAGGAGGTGCTCATCGCGCGAGGCGGCCATCGAGGTCCACCAGCGCGAGCTGCTCGCGCTGCGTTTCCCATCCACATCGCTCCTAGTGTTCCAGCGGGCCTCCCCCGTAAAATCCATTTCCTCATTATCGAATATATGCTCCTCATTATTGAATATGTGCGCCAGCTCTCCCAGCACGCTACCGTTGACGACACACCACCCTTCGTGCATGCACTCTCGTCTGTCACGATTGGTCCCGCTGCGCGCAGAGAGAGCATGCTCAAAATTGTGAAGGGTGGTCCCAGCAGTTTGGGATGCATGCATAGGGTGCTTCAGCTGTGCCCCAAGTTCCTCAGCCTCCGCTGCCCACGTTTCGCACAGTGCCTCGCGCAGTTGTGGACTAGCGCGCGTGCGCGAAACGGTGACCACACGCGCGCCTCGAGGGTTTGGAGTCACTGGCGCACGCGCCGCTGGATGCGGCGAACGACGTCCGTCGCCCCGAGCTCGCGCCCGCGCCGCTCGTCCCCTGACGGGCTGGGGTGCCACAGTGTACTTCAATATGCCTCACTAATATACATATAATCGCCCTCATATATCATATGAGGCTCCCAATGCAACGGGCAGACCAAGTTGCGCAGACTCAGAGCTTGAGGGGGCCAGAGGGACAGCCGACTCCCGATCGCCCGAGGCAGGCAGAGGCGGCAGATGTCGGCAGATGTCAGCGGACAACGTTATCTCGTGATGCCGAGGCATGCCGAACCGGTTTGCAGAAGTTCTTAAGAACAGTTTGGCGAATTCGCTAAGAATTCGCGTTTTCAAGAAATTCGGTGATCGGTTACCGAATTCTTCAAGACATCAATTCTTAAAATTCGCCATTGGCGCTGCTCTTGAGAATTCCGGAAAATAGCGTCTGCCCGTGTACGGGCGCACCAGAATATAGCCGAATGCCCATCCGGTGAGGACCATCGCGAATGCGCCGGACACGCGCGTGGGACCGTACATGTGTCCCACGACGCTCGGCACTGTCGAGAAGAACCCGCCGTTGCTCGCGCCATTGAGGACAATGAAAATGACGAGGGGTGCGATGCTCGCCGACACGGGCCATATGGAGAGCATGCTGAGCGCGCTGAGCGTGAGCGCAAGGGAGAGTGAGGAGATGGGTCCGATCTTGTCGCAGAGCATGCCAAAGCCAACGCGGCCAACGGCAGAGGAGAGGTTGAAGACCGCAAGCAGGCCAGATGCGAGCAGGCTGGAAACGCCCAGGGATCTGGCGTAGAGTGGGATGAAAAAGGGTGGGACGAGAAGGGGGAAGGTAGCGAGGCCGGACCCCAAGAAGAGCAGGATGAACTTCTTGTCTACAAAGAGACGCCTGTGAGGAAGTTAGCCGGTGCGTCATCTGGAGGAACGAGACAACTGACCAATCTATATGAGCCGTTGCACGCCTCGTACGTTCGCGGAGAAGCATGGAGGCGGGAAAAGTCAGCGACCAAGTCAAGAATCCAAGGATTCTGAAGGTCCAGGGGATCCCGACGCGATCGATGAGGGAGTTGATTGAGATGCTCCATATCCCGCCACCAATTCCTCCGCCCGCGAACACGAAGCCGTTCGCCAGACCCCGTCTGCGGTCGAAGTACTGCGCAGGTAGCGAGCTACACGCCTAGCACTTGCGCGTGAGACTTTCTCCCCACCGACAGTCGCCGGAGCGCACGCACCATAAAGGAGAGCGATATCCCAGAGCCCATCACCACGCCGTTCGTCACAAACAGTCCGCCTACGCTGCCTGTCGACCATCCGCTCAGAACCTGGCCAAGTCCGAGGAGGAACGACCCCACGAGCGCGGCGTTGCGCGTGCCGAGCAGGCGAATGAGGCGCGCGTTGATGAGCGCTGCGAAGGCGACAAAGGACGCAGCGGTCGAACCGACGAAGGAGAGCGTTCCGTCGGATGCGAGGTGCGACGCGGTGAGCCGCGCCTGTATTACACCCCACGAGTATATGAGGCCGACGGCAAAGGACCTGGAGCGAGCTCGAGAGTGAGTGCGTTAAAGGACAGCACGGATGTTGAAGGACGGACATGATGACGCTGCATGCTCCGACAATGACCCAGCCATAACCGCCGTCCGGCATGGCACTGATGGGATCCTCGACGGGCGATGTGATCGTGCGCAAGCCCGCTTCCTCTGTATGACCGTGCGAGAGGCTCGCAACCTCGCGATGGTCATCTTCAAGTTCGGGATGACCCACACCGATGATGCCTCCCGATGTAGGAAATACGGGAGTCACTGAGCCAGTCACAGTTTTCAGAGGGATAGCTTGTAGCGTTGCCATTGACGTCGAGTCCCCTGGGTTAGCTCAGGCAATAATCGCAAGGAGAGTCGGTGAGTCAGTGAGAAAGCGATGTCGGCATAGGACTTCTGAAGGTGTTATCAGAAAGGCGCCCAGCATATATCACATAAGTTCAGAGTCCCGACGTCCAGCAGCATCATGAATGAGAACTCGAGGGCGCTGCAGGTAGTAGCTGAGAGGAAAAGGAGAGTCCGCGAATTGCCGGAGCTAGATCCATGCTATGATACAACGTTGACTTGCCGACAACTCAACATGACAACAAAGTCGAGCAGTCTATATAAAGCAAGCTACACTAGTTGTCGTGACGATATTATGAGTTGCGCGTACCGGAACTCATAGCCAAGCTCCTCACGCGCCGCTCGCGTGCCGTCCATGAGTCAATCGCCAATAAAATACGATGATGGTCAATGCCCAGTGCTCGAAGCGCTCCTTCGACATGAAAAGCACGCCCTGAGACAGCACCGCCTTGAGCACCTGCGCCCCCATACCCTGTCAACGAACCAGCACGTCAGCAAATAGCAGCCTGGCGCAAAGACGAAGGGCTGTGACCGACCTGGTACCAGCCCAAGAAGCCCTGGTGCTTCCACACGCGACGCAAGATGTCAATCGCACCGGGGTGGTGGTCCTTCTTGTGGTGGAAGCCGTGGTGTACTGCCTGCCTGTGCTCCTCCTTTGCCTCCTCGTCGTCCGCTGACCGCGTTTGGATGCGCACCTTCGCCATGATATACGGGTACGTCACCTGCCGCATGTATCATCAGCTCAGTACGCGAAGGGCGAGAGAGGATGGATGCGCACGACGGTCGCGAGCGTCTTGCTGAGTGCGCCGAGTGCAAAGGAAAGCAACGGCGTGAGCTTTCCATCCGTTTTCCCTGCCTTCTCGCGTGCTAGCAGCAGCACACTCTTGATGCGCTCATACATGCCATACGTGATCGCGGGATTCACGGTGAGCACGAGGCCTGGCTTGATGCCCAGCCATAAGCCCGTCACGCCCTCCTCACGGACAATCTCCCGCGCGACGCCTAAAAACGAGTCGTCCCGCTCTTCGTCGGAGTCCTGGGCCTCGACGTCAGCTTTCTCCTTGCCCTTGCCCTTCGTTTTTATCTTTGACCGCGAGCCGATCTGCTGGCGCGTCGCGATGACAGCGACTGGGATTGTGAAGATCTGGGCGAGCGCGCCGGCGACGGCGCCCAGGAGCAGCTCGGCTGCGGTGGAGAGGGGCTGGGCTGCAGCACCAGGAGGGCGCCGGGCGGCTAGGCGCTTGATGTATGACGTGCGGACTAAGGAGTAGAAGAAGAAATAGGCGTATTCTGGAGATACAATGGGAGCAGATTAGCATATGTCACAGGGGAAAGGACCACGGCAAGCGAGAGACTCATACGCTAGCGCGAGCGTTCACCAACTGTCATGACAGAGGTTCCTTCGAGAAGACCTCGAACGAGCGTCCTCCGGGCGGTCTGCCCTCGACAGCCCATGGGCAGCCTCCTAGGAAGTCCATGCAGGCATCCACTTCATGACCGCGCAGAACCAACAGACAAATGGGGAGACGGGAGGCGGAAGACCGCACTCACGCATTGAGAAAGTGTTCAGCATTGTCGCCGCAAAGCCCCCATACAAGCCCGTCAGTCCCTCCTCTTTGACAATCTTCATCGCGAGGTTTGTTACCGACAAGTCCGCCTCATCGTCACCCCCGTCTTCGGTATTAGCGGCCTGTATCCGCGTTTTGATACTGTTACCTTGTGAGTCGGACCACTATTCGACCTGCGATGAATCACTCACGTATCTAGCGGGTACACGACGCTACGCTGTCATCAGCATCTGCGAATTGCGAGTGCGTGACACGACAGACATACGCATTGCTGAAACAACCGCCGAGCGCACCGGCGAGAGCGTAGCCGAACGAGGTGAGCTGTGTGGGTTTTTGTGGCTTTGACTGGACGGGCATGGTGGTGAGATCAGGGAGAGCAGTATGCCTTCAGATCATCGGACGCTTCGCGTTATAAGTAAGCTGGGCGGAATGGGTGCAGGGAGAGATGAGCCCGGGTATATTCGATCCGCACACTGTCACATGAATCATTGAATGTGATCCCGCGACTCCGCGTCCGGGGTAGCTTGGGGTAACACTCAATTGCTCATCCCATCGCCGCGTCCATACTCGAGTCCGCCAGCAGGCTCTACATACGTTGCGGTACGCATTAACCAGCTGATCACTGCCTGAGGCATGAAGCTTGAAGCTTGAAGGTCGACCTCCAGTCTGCCAGCTTTCTAATTTGTAACGCCAGCAAGCAAGGACTTCACCTTGGTTGTCGCCGCTAATATATTACTAACGCACTCAGGTTAGCATGGGGACATCGCCGTCCTTGCAGCTCGTGCAGGGAAAGGGGGCGCGCGACTTCATTTATTTATTCAAGGTAGAGGATAGTTGTATCACCCGTGCGCAGACGTCTGGTGAACTGTAGTTCGTCAAAGTCCGAGAGATTCCCTGTTGTTCGATCGACATTTACAACGTTACTGTATGTAACCGTAGCGGCGAGCGCATAAAGTCTTCCTTGAAGCCCGACTCTTGAATTTGCACGTGACTGACGCCGAAGCACCTGGCTGGGCGGGGCAACGGTCCAGTGTCCTGCCATCATCTCGTTCAGGTACAATCGAGGCAGAGCACCCATGGGCTGTCAAAACTCTCCTCCCACTCCCACTACCTATGGCTATCCCAGACGACCCACCTGCGCCCTATGAAGCACATGAGCCTGAGGCTCTGCCTGAATATGCTCTCACCTCCCCAACAAGCTCACCCACCATTCCGCAGGCGGGTGTCAGCATCGCGCGCCAGCATACGTTCTCGCTCAAGAACAAGAACGCACGCGATTGGATCACCATGGATGTGCGCAGCCGCGCGCAGAATGAAAAGCACCTGCCACTGTTCTTCGACCGTGATGTGATCGCAGGCGAGATACATATGGACTTGGACAAGGCGGAAACTTTGAAGGGCATTACGATCGGGGTGAGCACCGCACATAACTTTCTCGCCCTGCACTCGGCAGGCTTACGGTGCAACTGCTGCAGATCACGGCAGCTACAACTGCCGTCGGACAAGAAGATGAGCCATTCCTCGACCTGGTTGAGCCCGTGTGGACGCCCGAAGGCGGCTCAGGGAAACTCAAAGGCAAATATACCTGGCCGTTTTCTATCACCCTCCCACCCGACACTTCCGTCGCCCTCACTCCAAAGTCCACACCGCAACGGTACGCCCTGCCACCAACTTTCTCCGAGCGCGCCAGCCCCGCGTACATCGACTACAAGCTCTCTGTGACCGTGCGCCGTGGCGGACTGCGTGTCAATAACAAGTAAGGCTGCCCTTGTATATGCTCGGTGTGGAGCTGAGGGTCTCGACGAACAGGCTTTCAACGAGCTTCGTGTACCTGCCCCGCTCTGTGGCCGAACCACCCTCGCTCATGCGCACGATTGCCTATCAAGAGATGACCCCGCTTCTTGGGCCAGAAGAAGACCCTCCAGGGTGGAAAGTCTTCCCGCCCCTCACAATCGAGGGTACGCTTTTCAACACACGGTCTGTCAGCGTCCAATGCACCGTGTGTACTTTCCGCCTATCTTCCCACACTTCATTCTCATGACGCCTGTGCATATAAATCATCTAGTTCGCAGTTGCTCTCCCGGTGCGTATCTTCCCACCGCCATCAGTCACGAACGCTCACATGCACCCCCCGCTGCACAGCTGTCTTGCGCGAGTAACTCTCCCTTGCCGCTATTGATGACACTGCGCGGCACTGATGCGCAGGCGCTCGATCTGCTTGCGGGGGCGGCACACGTGCAGCTGCAGCGCACGGTCGCGATTGGTTCAGACGCGACGGACGAGAGCATTGCGCGCCGAAGCAACAATACGTTTTTTGCTGTGCTCGCTAAGGCGGCATTCTGGCCCAACGAGGCAACGGCGGAGGCTGACAAGAAGAACGGATCCGGTGCCTCGGGCATCAAGGTGATGCAGGGCGAATTGTATCTGCCCAAAGGGCTCAAGCCGACATTTTCGTTTCCTAGGCTCAGCGTGAGGGTGCGTGTCTCTGTCGTCTCGCGGAACCGTGCGTAAATTGATTGCGGCGATTCGCAGTATAATTTGGTGGTACTCCCGCCGCAGGTATCGGGGTTCGTTCCTTCAAAACCGGTGGCCGAGCCCTTACTGTCGGAACGCATCAAAGTTGCGCTTGCGAATGCCAGAGGCGTCATTCCGCGATCACATGTACCCCCGGGGTACGCGGTTGAGGCAGAGGGAAACTACAATGTTGCCACTGGGTTCCTAGAGAATGGGAACCAGAGGTTCCTCGGCCACCACCATTGATATGTGCACTTCGGCTATGCTCTATGCTCTTGCCATATTTCTGTTCATTTTCTTAGACCAAACAGGACCAAACTCCGATCGTTACTCAGATTTCGCCCGACATCGATACTTTACTTGCCCCGCCTGGACACCTCCATGAACCCAAACTTTCCTCAAAATCTCTCTATCCAACCTTCACATCGCCCTCAGAACTCTTTACTGTCCGCCACTCCCTTCGCTTCCGACAACAGTTTCGTCCCACCGTACGACTCCGACGCGGTGTTCAGTGCACAAGCACAAGAAGATGCAATCACGAAATACGGCATAGCCGGGCGCGTCTGGTATTCTTCCCCCATGCATCGCGTCTTCCGATGACCAATGCGCTCGCCATCTGCCCTCGCATTCGCTTCCAGGGAGGCAGCGTATCTTATGCTGCTATACCTCAACCCTGCCCCCGCATACGAGTTCTCGCCTCCGCCGTTTTTACTGGATTACGCCTCTCCGATCACTGCTGTCGAGCTGGGCGCTGGGACGGGCATCGTGGGCCTTGCGCTGGCGGAGCGGCTTGCGGTGCTGGGGAGGCAGGGTGACGGCGTTGTGTTGACAGACCTGCCGGAAGTGTGTCCTCTACTGGAGGAGAATTCGAGGCTGCATAGAGAGAAGGCGGCAGTGAGGGGTGCGGAGGTGGTTGTCAAGCCGTTGGCGTGGGGAAGCCAGCAGCATGCAGAGGCGTTGGCGGATGAAATGCGGCTCGGCGAGCATGAGGGTGCGAGACCGCTCACGCATATCGTGTGCAGCGACCTGGTGCGTCGATTGGTATGATGACTGTGTTTCAGTGGTTGAGGGGGGCGCAGGTCTACTTCCCGGAGCTGCTCGCCCCACTTCTACGCAGCCTTCTCTACCTCACATCCCCTCCCTTCGTGCCCTCCCAGTCACCCGCCGCGTCCCCTCCATCCAACTCCCCACCCGAAGTCATCATCTCCTATAAAACGCGCTCGCTCGCCAAAGAAGCTCCCTTCTGGAGCGCCTTCGGTCTGTGGTTCTCGTACTCCCCTGTCCTCGTGCGCACGCGCGGTGATCCGTGGGCGCGCCTGGGGGCAATAGACGACGCATTCGTGTTCGTAGCGCGGCGCCGCCCGGAGTCGATGGGTTGGCGAGTCCCTGAGGAGGACGGCGCGCTGCTCGGCGGGGCTGGGGCGCGCGCGTCGGAGGGACACAAGAGCGACGATACTTTCGAGCTGTTGTTGCTCATGGGCGTGCATAATGATTGATGCCTTTGGATCCCTCAATCCATGCCTGTTGTGCAGCCCGATGGTTTGTGGTTACATAATTGCGCAGCCATAGAGCACATGCTGCCATGCCGTTCCGCAGCGGCGCAGCAGGTAACTTGTGCTCTGATATACGTCATGTGGTTTGCTGTACCTGGGACTCATTAAAGCTCATTAAAGCTCATTAACCCGGAGCATCAAGCTGCGGAGAAGCTGCAGGGATGGCAACGTCAAAGGAACTGTTGCACGTCAAAGCCTTATCGCAGGCAAAGGTCCATGCGGAAAAAGTTCCTGTGGCTTATCGATTCTAGCTACCAACTGTTGGCTATAAAGCTTGCTCTGTTCAAGCATACTCGCTCATACTTCAACATGTCAACCGCGCCGCCTCCTTCATACGAGCTTGTCCGCCACCCAGAACTCGAAGACTCACCACCGGAGTATGGCGCAGCCATCGCATCTATCCACGCGGACATTGCGAGCACGCGCGAGCATAAAGTCTCGCTGAAGCACCCTGATGGGCGTGAGGCCCTCACCCTCGTCGTCAGGAGCCGCGCACAAGATGGAAAGTACCTCCCTTTGTTCTTCGACCGCGATGAAATTGCGGGGGAGCTCCGCGTGAACTTCGACAAGGCGGAGAGTCTGAAAGACGCCACAATCAGGGTATAATTTACACATTCTGAGAATATCGATGTCTATACTGATGGCGCTGATGCTATAGGTGACTGGGGTGGTGATGTCTGTCGGCACAGAGGATCTGACCTTCTTGGATTTGGTTGAGCCGCTCTGGTCTCCCGAAGGGCAAGGCTCGCTCCAAGGCGAACACACATGGCCGTTTTCCATCAAACTTCCGCCGGACACACCTTTGGCATCAAATTCAAAGTCCACGCCCGAGCGATACTCCCTCCCCCCAAGTATCTCCGACCGCGCAAGCCCCGTACAGGTCCGCTACAACCTCGCGGTCAAGGTCCGCAGAGGCGTTCTGTACGCAGATCACGAGTAAGTTTTTGAAGCTCGTGAGCACCTAGACGTGGTACTGACCCTCGAAATAGCTTGTACACGAGCTTCGTGTACCTGCCCCGATCCGTTGCTGAGCCTCCCTCGGCGATGCGCGCAGTAGCTTATCAAGAGATGACGCCGCTGCTTGGGCCGGCAGAGGAACCGCAGGGCTGGAAAGTCTTCCATCCTCTTGGGATTGAGGGCACGCTAGGCTCCAAGACGCGCTCTATCAGTGTTCAATGCGATGTACGACAACTTTCTCTTCTCACGCCGCCTCTAGATATCGTCTGACCATTACTCAAATATGTCTAGTTCGCTGTCGCCACTCCTGTGCGTGTGTTATCAGACCATGCTTCCAAGTCGAGTCTTTACAAGATTTTAACAGCTCTCATACGCAAGTGGCTCTCCCATCCCGTTAAAGGTGACGTTGCGGGGTGCAGACGCTGAGGCGCTGGACCTGCTTGCGCCGGCCCTGAAAGTCCAGCTGCGGCGCACGACCACCACGGGGTCGGAACGTGCATCTCAACGGAGCGACAAAACTTTTGTTGCCACCGTCGCGCAGGCAGTCTTCTGGCCGGACGAGGCAAGTACAAGCGCCGGCACGAAGGTGATGTGGGGCGAGTTGTGCGTACCGAAGGGACTCAGCGCAACGTTTACATTCTTCAAGCTTGCGATGAAGGTATGTTACTGTATTGCATGTGTTCAAGGGAGAAAATTTCACACTCAATACCGTAGTATGACCTCGTGGTGCTCCCGCCCCATATTCCGGGCTTCGCCTCATCTGCGAAGTCTAAGGAACCGCTGCTGTCCGAGACCATTGTCGTCACGCTTGCAAACGCGAGAGGGGTGCATTCGCGGTCGTATGTCCCGCCGGGATATGTGGTCCCGGAGCCTGAGGAAGACTGGCAAAGTGCCGCGTACGCCTTCACAGAGACAGGAAAGTATCGTTATCTCGGTCGCAGTGACTAAAGTATTTAGTGTAGCTCCCTTCGTGTATAATTTTGTGTATACGTCATGCTTCTCTGTACCAATCTGACTGTACACGTTCTGGATTTCGCCTTGCCAGACTTCGTATGATTAGTCCAGTTATACGATGACTCTGGGACCTGCGAGGGCAAGAACTCGTGAGCATGACTAATGGGACAAGCAACGTTCCCGGACTGTGGACCGTTCAACGTGCGGGTGGGATGGCAGGCGTGGGTGGCCTAGCCAAGAGGTTTTGCGATTTGTTATTTGCATTTGGAGGAGGGTGAGGGTGTGGAAGTTGATGCCTACACTGAAACCAGATCCAGGCTCTTTCCTTGTCGCCTACGGACGTCTCCCCGACCCCACTAAAGGAGAAGAGCCCGGGGGACTACATTGCGGTCCATGTGTTACCGATAAGCAATCAACATTCGATGATCGAATCAAGGACTGCCTTGGTCAATAGACGGAATGCGATACATCGTGAACTTCTATGTGCAGTACATACTAATGTACAAAAAATGACAGGTTCGTTCGACTTCGGTGAGTGCGTGTAGGAGCTGTTCAAAGGTTAAGACTAGCGGTGAATGTGCCAGCGGCTTCGAGTCTATGGCTTGTCATGCACTTTGTCCGCCTGGACGGAGAGCATGCTATGTTGAGGCAATCATCTGTAGTCGATGCCTGTGAGCTTGATCAAGAATTCGAAGACCATGCTTGCTCCGTGGACACATGCTCACCGGATAAAGAAGAGCCGGAGTGGGATTGCGCTCAACCAGTTGTCAGAGCATGGGGCCGGAATCCATGTAGAAAAAACGGGGATGCTGTTCTGGAGGGAAGCTTTCGGTTCCAGCTAGGGCTCCAGGAGGTGCATATGAACGCGGCACGATGCCGTGAAAGTTCCGCAGAGTGACTTGCACCTCCTCCGCAACGAGTTGCTCGTTTGCAGGAACATCTGGTGCGAAGCCCGGCGCCTGGAATGAGTACAGCGCCACCACATACTGTCAAATAGGACAACTTGAATCAGCCGATTTCCCTGCACGTCAAGCACCATGTGGTCTCACGCGCACGGTGACTTTATCGAATGTGAAGCTAGGGGAAAGCCGCTTGCGAACAAGCACTTCTCCCGATAGCCGTTTGACGCCGTCAACACGCGAGACGCCGTCGGTGGTCGGCCAGAGCGCTGCTGTGCCGACGACATCCTCCTGCCGTGCGGTGGCGGGCGGTGCGCCGCTCACCTCTATGCTGCGGAGCAGCTTCACCCCGATGGCACGAGGGTCAGAGAGCAGATCGAGAGCGACAGGATCAGTGCTGCGTAACGTCAGCTGGAGAGGAATGGGACAGTTGATAGCGAATGTGAGCTGCCAATAGGCGGTCAGCGGCGCTGCAGGGTGAGAAGAAGTCCTTACAGGTGTAGCAATCGCTAACTGCGAAGCCGAGTTGCTCATTAGTCGTACTTGATAGGCAAAGGGCGCAAAGCGCACTTACTGTGCATAGAACGTTCACGGGTTTGGTTGAGAATAAACGACCTTTCACCTCGATGGGAGGAAGCGCTTTCCAGCCGTCGGGGTCAAGCTCGGGCCCCGGTGGGAGTGTTCCTTCCCGGTATGCAACCTCACGCGGCGCAGATGGCGGCTCGGCCATTATCCGAGGGAGGTAGACAGCATTGGTTACGACCCTGAATATAACTAGCTAAGTCTCATCCTTCCACATGAAGAAAATAGCTACTTACTGACTGTTCACCGCAAATTTGTGGCGCTTGACTGTGACAACGATCCTGTACTCGACATGGACAAAACTGTGCGGCTCGGAAAACCTTGGAGGAAGACGGAAGGTACGCGCGGAGCGCATAGAGTTTCCCAAGGTCACCTCTCTTGGCAAAGCGATCGCAAATGGCCAGGAATGCGTGCCATGCAGCCTTCCAGAAGACTGCGTGAAAAGAACTTGGGGAATGTTCAAGAAATCCAACGCCTGCTGCTCTGTAATACTGACTGTGGCTTGCAACTAGCAATATGTTAGCGATGTAGGCCCCCGTATAATCAAGGACATGCTGATCGTACCGTGACGGATACTTCCCGAATCGCATCTGACTTGGTCAAGTCTAAAGAAACAGAGCCAGAGATGGTGTCCCCCTCGTAGAACAAAGGCAGAAGTTCCGTGCTGGGAGAGTGGCTGCGCACTTTGAGCGTGATCCAAGGCCTTTCGGGCTTGCTCCCGAGGGAATATCGGTGTTCGGTCTGATTCCCCGAAGAAGTGGATGGACTTGGCCTCGCACCGGACGTGTACGCAGGTAGCGACCACTGCGAACCATGGCTACGAGCAGAAGAATACGGTGGGGGATGATGGGACATGTTAGTGCAGGAAGCAGCCGCGACGCAAAGTCAGAGTGACTGGAAGGTCATCGGTTCCGTCCTCCCATATGTAAATAAGACCGCGCAACGAGTTGTCCACGTTTACCTGTTCCCATCAAATGTTGCACACGGAAGCTTTGATAACCAGGGAACCCTCGCCAAAGGCAGTCGACAAGAAGATCGACCGGCGGCGAATACGACGGTGTAGCATGCGGTCCGAACCCATGTGCCATCCAATGACACCCATGTGCTCGCCACACCTTATAGTCCCGCAGTCCGACACGTTGAGTTCCTGGACGCTTTGGGCAAGACGGTACGGCAACGTTCATTAGAGCGGCTAGAGCCTGGTTCCTGTCAAGCTCCTTCCCTGCGTCATCCGGACTGAGGACGGGCGCAGAGCCCCAAGCAGATGCTTGGCGACAATCGCCTGGCTGTCCCACATTCCATGAGAACCCTATATCGCAACATACGAGAAGAGATCGGTGGGAGCTGCTAGTGAATCACGCTTTGGTTGGGATGCAAGCGCGCACGTCACGTCGGCGCGCGCAGCGTTACGTTCAAGAAATTGTAATTCAAATGTTCCTAGTACGCTTCGGTGTCAGGGCGCCAAGAACCTGTAAAATAGAGTTGTTGCCCAGAGCTCCTAACTCTTGTTCGGTTGCAGGAGTAGCGAGTGACTGCAAACCATTTGTGTTGAGTCTCGAGGGTTTGCGCCATGGGACAGGCAAACTGACGCCTTTCATCATCGGACATTGAGTTAAAACCGCGAGTGTTGTCGGCGCCGAAGGCTGTTGCGGGCGGTCTGTACGATACGAGCGTCAGCTGTTTTCTCTCCGATGAGCCTCAATTCTCACCTAATCGCCCATCGATTCGAGTCCACATTGCAGGGTTGGCTGAAGAGCCACGTACGCTGCTCCCTATCGGTTCACTCTGGAGAAATGTATGTAGCCTGTCGGGTAAGTGCGGAGCCCAGGCATTGTTTCCCGGAGATTGTTCCGGCGGTGATCGGACTGGCATTCATGGTAGCCAATTCAGAGAGCAACCGGTCACAGGGGGAGAAAGTCACAGGCCAGCGCACAAGATCCAACATCCCATATGTCGATAGGGCGGCATTGTCATTGATAGTGCTCCAGACGGCTTGTTGTGACTGCATTGAAAACGAAGAAAACAGCAAGCAGAGTCGATTCTGGGCTCCTGCATCTGATCTAGCTGAGGTGTACCATGCTACCGTGGCAGCAGCGAAGGCACGTCAGGAAGGCCATGAGCCAAAGCTTGCTTCCAAGGGTTTCCCGACGCTACTTCGAGGGTGATACAAAGGAGCAGTCAGCGCCACGAGCGATACAGCGAACTGCAGCACACATATTCATTCAAGTGCATCACACTGTGCTTCACGAGAGTCCGTAATAACCAAGCCAAGACAGGTAACGGGACTCAGACGGGACTTGTCTCGGAGCGCATGCCCGTTTTGCGCGAGCAAAAGATTCTGTCTCGACCCTTGAACAGTAGTCTCCTACGCGCGGAAGACAGTCGGCCAGCCACTAAATTCTGAGCAGGTGAGCCTTGAGGTTGGCACCGCGAGGTTGTCGGCAAGACCGACATCAAGGAATAGTCTGCTCAGGGCAAGGCCGACAGTTTTGGCGTGCAAACAGAGAGGTGAGACGTAGAGGGGAAGCGATTCGAGCATCTGGTGAAAGGGCGCGAGGACGCGAGGACGCGGTCACCCCGGCCGTACGCGTCGTAACCGCCCAGCTTGTCCTTGTCCCCGTTCTTCTCAATTCTCACCTCGAACCTACACTCACCTCGAACCTACACGTTTTCACTGCTTTGCTACCGAGAACCGTAGGCTGCGTTGAGGCTGGGCAGGAAGCTCTGATTGGGATGTCGTTCGCAACAGGGTGCGTTCGCTTGCAGTCGCAGCGTGGCCCACCATCTGACATGCGGGGGATAGCTCTTCTCTGTTCAATTCGGGGCCCGGTTTCACCGTGCCCAACACTGTGCAGAATTCCGGGGCAAACTCTCAGAACGCGACGCCGTCCGGCCAACAAGGCGCACTCGGCTCGACCCTCCCCACCCAATCTTCCTTGTTCGGCCAGTCCCAGCAACAGCCGCAGAATTCGCTCTCTGGCTTTGGTCAGAACCAACAAAGTCAATCACAACCACAGCCGCAGCAACAGGCAGGCGGCGCGTTCCTCGGACAGTCGCAGGCAGGCGGCGCCACGGCGGGCAACTCGTTACTTGGACAAACTTCAGCCAACGGTGCACAAACAGGGGGGCTCTTTAGCTCGACCACTACCGCTCCCGCAAGCACTGGAGGTCTGTTTGGGTCCACTGCTGGTAGTGGCACGGCTGGGCTATTCGGCCAACAACAGCAGCAGAGCTCGAACTTAGGTTCGCTTTTTAACCAACCTCAACAAAACCAGCAGCAGCAGCAGCAACAACAACAGCAGCAACAACAGCAGCAACAACAACAACAACAGCCCTCGTAGGTTGCCCGCCACTACTGGTGCAGCGTCGGCTGAGGCTACGATTCATAGAGGAGGACTGTTTGGAAATTCGTTCCTCAATACACAGCCGAAACCAGCTGCTGGGTGAGTTGTATTCCCTCTTCGCCTGCACTGTTTTTTACAATCACCTTCACAGCTTCGGGTTCGTTAGTCCCTCTTTCTTGCTCCCGTACACGACTCTCAGCCCATGGCCAGCTTTTCCAGCACATTTGCCCCATCACAGCCCACACAGTCGTTATCAGCACTCCCTGGACCACCACCATTCACGAAGTCGACGAAGTACAACGACCTTCCCGATAACATAAAGAAGACTTTCGAAGATATTGAGTGCGTGCTTCCACTTCTCACTAATCCCGCGCTATAGGCCGTTTTCACAGGGCGCATATACAAGCCCGAGTTCACATCAGCAATGACCTGAAACAGCGGAAGGTCGGCGACGAAGCCACTAAGGGCCAAGATCAAATTCGCGGCGTGCATAAGGTCGTGTGCTTCCCAATACCCGCGTGACGTTCTTTGACCGCCACCCAGGACCTCATAAACGCCATAACCGTCCTCCAAAATGACGTCCTTTCGACACGCGACCTCAAGTCCAAAGTCGAGCAAAGCGTGCAGGACACGATCGTTGCGACGCACATTGTCGATGGCTTCCGGAACCCGCAGCAGCATGGCGCATATCTGCGCAATCATGCGGCGTTCCCGCTGGAGTGAGTGTTCGCGCCGAGTATGACCCGTGGCGGAGCCAAGCTGATGTGGATATAGGTTCTTCGCCCGCATAACGGACGAAATGCGGAAAAGACTGCAGTGGTACAAGGCGACGATTGAGGTGGGTTGGATTTTTTGCCGGTATTTCTGACGCGCTTACAGAATCGGAAATTCTTTGCAGCAAATTGAAAGGAAACTAGGGTCGACGGCGCAGCAGGCGCAATACACACCGCAAGGTCCGTCTCCCTCTCAATTTGCCCCCGCCAAGGCATTGATTATCCCCCCTTTGCAGTCCTGTCCACGACACTCGAGGCCCAGCATGCTTCTTTCATTGCGTTGGCGAACAAGACAGCCGCCATTGATGCGGAGCTGCAAAAGCTGAAAGCACTTTATACCCAGCTCTGGCGTGCCAAGACTGGGAGCATGCGTGACCCCTTCAACGAGCTAGATCGAGGCACCGGCGGGGAGTTTGGGCTTGAGGGCTTATAGCTCGCCTGTAAGTTCTCGATGTCTCTCGTTTCTTGTGTCCGTCTGTCTGTAGTGCGTATGTTGCATCGGCGTTTTCCGATATCTTGTCGAGACGGCGCGTCATTGACCGATCAAGATGGTCATGCACTTCAACTGTGTAGACACGAATTCTTTTGCAGTACTAAGGTCCACGCGAGTTGAGTCCAGGCAAGCGAGCTAACAGTTTTGGGGTTTACAAACTGCACGAACAACCGCGCAATTTTCAAAAACAAAACTGTTGCCCTTGAAACGGAGGTATGGGCAACTCCAAAGTTGCTCGCCATGCTCCACATTCGTCCGTTTCATTCGAGCGTCGAACGCGCTGGCGGGAATCCCAACTCGCGCAGCTCGCCCATGTACTGCTCATAGAAGATCTTCTCCTGCTGCGCGAGAGCGGAGCTGCGCTCGTCGAAGTGCTTCTGCACGCCCTGCAGCGGCGTCGCGTTAAGCTCGTGCTGCAAGTACACGAGTACGCCCGCGCGCGGGGACGGCAGGGCGGCCGTCTGTGCGAGCACCGCACGAATCTGCGTGATGAGGACAGTACACCGTTTAAAGTTGATCATGACGTGTCCGTCGACCTCAATCGCGGGCGCTAGGCGGTCGAAGAGGGTTGTGAGGTAGTGAAGATGTGTCGCTGTAATCACAGTCAGCTGAGTTCACCAGAGTTAGATGAAAGTTTAGCAACCCACCAAGCCACGGGATGGTCTGTAAGGTGCTCTCACGGTATGCCTCACGGTATGCGAGGTGGTTCGACGACGGCGAGACGAGGTCTTCCAGATGCCGCAGCACGCGCTTCGTGCTGTTGGTGAGGTTCCCGGAGCGTGTCAGCCTCAGGGGAGTCGCGCTGTCTGCCATGGTAGACGACTGCAGCGCTGTGACAATTGCCGACATCGACGAAAAGTTTCCGAGTCTGCGGCACTCTTCAGCCGCATTCACGAAGAACTTGAACGTGTCCGCGCGTTTTCGACTGTCATTGGACCTGGAGTAGAGGGTAAATAGATTAGGCGGGAACATCAGTCGTGAGGGGAGTATGCGTACTTCAGCACCTTCACCTTAACCCAGTTGATGATTCGGTTGTTCATAGCAAGCGCGGCCTTGATGTGCTCGTTATGAGAGTGCAGCAAATGCAGCACTACATCACGTTCCCGAATCACAGCATAGCAGCGGTTTTCTACCACCGTTAGTGCGATGGCCAGGTCCGACGGTGTGATGTCGCCCGCATGAGCAGGCTCGACGTTGGCTGCGATGGTCTGTGTCGCACTACCCGACTCCGCACGAAGTAGACAAAGCTGCAAGTTCAAAATTGAGCAGGCAGAACCCAAGCCGAGGCTCTGATTGCGCGCATACCCGGTTTTCCACAATTTCCACAACCTCCTTCGCCTGCGCCTCCATCTCCGAGCTGTGGATCGACCGCGCAAACTCCTGTATGAGCGACATCAAGCGCTCATCAAGATACTCCTGGTCCTCCTTCAACCACGTCTTGAGAAACATAATGATCCTAAAGGCGCATCACTCGGCAAATGCACATTGGCGGTGATGTTGACCAGGATCACTCACGGGATCTTGAGAGACACCGCAGTGACCTTCTCCCCGCTGTCCGCCTCCTCGGATAGCAACTGCAAGACGTTGAATAGTTCCTCGCTTGTCGTGAAGAACCGATAGGCGGTCAGAAACATCGAGCGAAAGTCAGCATCCTTAGTCGGGTCCACTGTGTTCATGATCAACCGCTCGACCAGCCCTCGGAGCGTCCCCGCTTCGACTGTGCCGTCCGCCGCCCACTTGAGCAATGGCTCCGCTTGGTACAGCTCACTCTTCAACTGGGTCGGTGCATCCACGTTGGCCAGCTCGTGGGGATGACGGTACTCCGACAAAGGTATCCCGTGACTGGCCGAGGCGCGCATCAGCGGCGAGACACTGGACATCGCTAACAGCTGCATGGCGACCTCCGTGAGTGACTGCCACGACGAGCTGTAGCGGCTACGTGGCGGCTTCCAGGGTGTCGACTGGTGGTGTTTGCGGGACAACATCGACTCGACAACGGGTTTGAGGTTCCTTGGTCTTGATGTACCCTGCGCACCTGTCGAACCAGGGTTTGCGGGACTGGTCGACTGGTGGTTGAGGTTGGACGCGACCTGTGCATGGCAGTGAATGACGTGAAACACATCTTTGCCCGACGAAAAGCCTTCAACCAACCTCGTTTTCTATCCATTCGTCCCGGACGATATCCTGAGCTCCGTCTTCTGTGGCCTCACGATCAGTCTTCCCCCGCACCTCACCAGAGACTATTATGTGGAAACGTTTAGCTACAGACGCAAAAAGATTGGGCAAAGCAGCTCACGTGGTTCCTGAGCTATGGAGGCGGAAACGGGTAGCAGGGGATCGTCATTCCGATTACTTGCCGATGATAGAAAGGGCTGCTCTGCGCATGGGTCGTCGGGAGCAATATTTTGAGTCTCCAGCATGCCTTGAAGAAGTGAGTAAGTACTTGCATGATATCATACTCAAGTCCGGCGCACCGGTTATCATTCCTTTGTGTCCATCTCCGGCATTCCCTCGCTCATAAAGGACAACATGCGGTGCTTGTCGACGGATAGCAGCAGACACAGCAAGGTTGTCTGGGTAGTCCTAATGTACACATTCAACAATGTGGACGCGCATGTATAGCAGCAGTTAGCTACCGTGAGATATGGAATTAAGTCATCATCGTGGACAATGGCCAAGTCGACTCTCGCGTCCTAGATTAGATCCAAGCCGGTAAACCCAAGCATGATCAGCAGCAGAGCCACCTTGAATGCGTACCTGCAAGATGTAGTCTAGCAATGGTTCCCATACGTTGTGGCACTAGAGGAGACACGATCAAAACGTGATGACGATGAGATCGTAGAAACTTGAAAGGAACAAACCTGGCTCGACTCACTTTCCCCCAGCGCGACGAGCTCGTATTCTGATTCTTGAGCGATACAAGCACCGTCTGGGTCGTTTTCGTCTCCATTGAATTCTTTCTCCCGGTGTTCAGCGAAGGCTTCGATTGTCTTTACAATGCCTCGTAGTCGCCGTTTGATATGGTACCCGCGTACAAATATGCATTGATCAACACCGGCAGTTGTGATGAGGGATAGCCACGCTGGATCCGTATGAACCTGCGATAAACCATCAGCCGTGCTTGCTCCTGGACGGCTTTCGATAAAACGCGAGGTGGGTGCATAAGTTGTCGGGCCCGAGTTGAACACTGCGTTCTGTACATTGGTCCATTCCATGCCAGCCGATGCCGCCAAACTTCCCACTGCCTCAACATTGACAGTAAGTCTTGCCGCTGCATGGCCATGGTCACTGGTGAAAGCGGCCATACTCCACGCCGTCGTCATATCGCGACCGGTCACCGCGATGATGTCTTCCAAGCGGAGGTCAAGCCCTATGAGTTGCGTGTAGGCATACCATCTGTCGAAATTTTCCCAGATATACTTCTTGTACCGTCCACGGATGGTTGCATCGGCACGTTCGGCCGGGTGAGGGAGAACCAAGATAGCGCCCCGCTGCCTGTCCGTGGAGAAAGTGATTTCGCCCCCTACAAATGAGATAGGGCTACTGTTAGAGCAATGTATGGTACATCAGCAAAGAAATGTGAGAGATTTTCAACTTGGGCTCACATATCCAGTTGACCGCTGATCGTCCGAGCGCGCACAGAGCGCGAGTAGTACACCCCAGGGTGCAAGTGACGGTGGGCATCGATGTCGCTCTGATTAAGGGGAAGGGTTTCGAATTGCTCCGGCATCGTCTCGGGCTGGTATCTGTGATTGTGTGGAAGATGTATGTTGAACAGGCGTTTGAAACGGCCATAGAACATGTATCCAACATCGCCGATCATGACAGGTGGCCAAAGAGGATTTGGATGAGGTTCCCAGATAGCAACTCCATACCGGTAGACTGACAGCTGTTCGCTGTAGACGTCGTGTGGGGAAGGTGGGAGTTGGGCCATTCAGCACGGGCACTGCGAGAGGGAGCCTAGCGACGGGCGTATTTATCACGCACAGTTACCGCAGTCCTATTATAGTCAATCATTCCTACTTGACATGATTTGACCAGCGCTGCCAAGTGGCAGTGGACCCTCATAAGTGCTGCTGGTAGTGGTACGGGAGAGTGAACTAGAGCTGTGTCGGAGGCGCGCGCCGCGTCACAAGGGTCACACATTGGACTGCTGAATGTGACGCATGCAGCTGTGCGAGTCTTAGCTCTGCCTTCATCATCAGCAATGACCACCGTCTCCCCGTTCGCTCGCGCCAGCGCATTCGAAGAGTCTAGGATCAGTGGGCGAGAGCAGACTGTAAGCTAGCCTCGCCATGACACAAACTGCCGCCGAATTACATGGACTATCCGACTGCCAGATCGAAGAGATGTACAGCGTCCCCGAGAGCTTTCTCGAGATTGAAGTGCGGAATCCCCAGACACATGGTACGTCTACTCCTCTTTTCTGGTCCTCGCAGCCGACTGACAAGGCAGCGCAGGCTTTGGTCGCAAGATGTACACAGATTACGAGATCGTGTGCAAGGCAAGTCCACCGCGTTCCTCCGCGTCTGCGCTCTAACGCTGTCTCCTGCGTCAGACGAACATCCCGGCATTCAAGCTGCGCCACTCCCTTGTGCGCCGGCGCTACTCTGACTTCGAGGCCTTCCGCGACATCCTCGAGCGCGAGTCTACGCGCGTCAATATTCCCCCGCTACCCGGCAAGGTCTTCACGAATCGTTTCTCCGACGAAGTCATTGAGAGCCGGCGCGAGGGTCTTGAACGCTTCCTGAGCGTCGTTGCGGGACATCCGCTTCTGCAGGTATGTACTACGTTGGGCTTGCGGTGAAGCCGACCTGATCCTGCAGCAGACTGGGAGCAAGGTGCTGTGCGCTTTCCTGCAGGACCCCGCCTGGGACAAGAACCAGTGGGCGTGATGACTGGGTATTAGGTTCGAACCTTTACATCCGTCAGTTGCTTTCGTTCGTCATGCTCTATCATTCTATCGTCTCCATATCCTCGTCTTTTGCCACACCCCCAACACCCTCGCTGTTCTTCTGTCATTCCACTTACTTCCTGACTGTAATACATATGCTATGGCCCATCTCCCGCTTTGTACCCGAGCCCGATCCTAGATACAATATATGGCTGGCTAGCCTGAACTCAAGATGAGGCTATTTCCTTCTGGTGAGGGATAGCGTGGTGCATATCACGTGTCTATGTAATATCGCGGTGTTAGCCTTTCAATAGTCGACTCGTTGCTGTGTCTGCGCTGGCGACGATGGAGGCCCTGTCATTCATCGAGGAAGCGCTCACCGTGCCCCTCTTCCGCCTTTATGAACAGACTGTTTCTATTTCACCACCGCCGTCCTACTAGTGTCTAATCTCTGGCATGTGAGTTCACGTTCCGAGACGTTTCCGCGCCGCGCTGAGACTGCCAGTGAGCGCCTTCTCACTAATTGACTCTCGCAGACATGGCTTCACCATACCGTGCGCCGTCTGTCCAGCACAACAATGACACCGTCCCTGGGGACCAATACCGCTATGCCTTGACGAACTTTGTACGCTCGCCACAGTGCCGCGCACAACCTCGTCACAGACCTCACCAGTGCTCGCACAGGCCATCGCGCATCAAAAGGTCGAGGAGCAGCGCTTGCAGCTTGAGCAGCAGGAAAAGCAGATAGCGATGCTGCGTCAGCGCGTCGCCACCCTTGAAGGTACCAGCGCGCGCCCGACGCCGGGCGAGCGCGAGGGCGGGAATTCTGTCGACGACTTCTCTATCAAGGTGCGTACTGTGCTCATCTTGGCCCCTTGTCCGACGCCAAACAATTGTGGGCCTTCTGTAGAACTCTGCCTCCGTTCTGGAACGCTCGATCAACCGCTGGGCGACGGAGATCGTGCGCACACCGCCCGCAAGTCTGGACGCGCTGCACAATGCCGCACTCAGGGACCTCCTCGGCGACGTCGACCCGGGCGTGCGGGGCTCTGCGCGGCCGATTGTCGTGCAAAACCTTCTTCGGCACGCGATAGCGGAGACGATCTCGGAAGGCGTGTTGAACTGCTTAATCGTGACAAGCTCGAGCGAGGCGAACGCCCAGCTCACGCGTATTCACGAGCACATATTTGCGCGTGCGTTGCCTGCCACCTCCCGATGCAATTGACGGTGTTCTGAGTTTTCTATGATCGCAGGAGATCCAACGGTCGCCGCGGTTTGGCGACGCCAAACATTTTCTGCCGCCGTCGACACTATCTCCGCAGAAATGTCGCGCGCAATCTTTGAGGAAACCATACCATCTCTCACCGAGATCATTCTCCCCATCAACTCCGCCCTTCCGCTGCCGCCACACAGCACCGCGGCTGTCGCGCTCCTCGAGGCAGCATACAAGTTCTCGCGCATGCTGCACGGCTCGCCGAGCACCGCGAGCGGCACGCTCGATGCATTCTACCGCTCATTTGTGCCCGAGCTTGGCAGCACGCTCTACGCGCGCCAGGTCGAGCTCGTCAAGCGATGCGTGCGCAGCGAGCGTGGCGAGATGGACAGGGTCGGTGCGACGATCTTCCCCGGACTAGTGAAGGTGTCGCCCGGGCCGACGACGGGAGGCGCGGACGAGGACAGCACGGTTCAGACGGTCGTGCGGCGGGCGCAGGTGATCTGTGAGTGCGCGCTGAATGCGGGCGCCGCGGCTAGCGGCGCACCGATGACGAGGCAATGATGGGATGGTGCGCAACGTCAGGTCCATGGCTATGCTATGTATACGCTGGGAACTGTGGTTTGTATTGTTTGGTTGACGAACGCGTTATTCGCTGTCGCCTCCAGGCTCCTACCCACCACCTTGCCGAGGTTCGCTGTGAAATCCGTATACAAGGGGTTTTGGAGGGAATGGGGGAAGTGATGACGTGAATGTATTTACATCAGACTATTTCCTTTTCCAGCGAAGTTGGCAGAAGAGTATGGGACGCGCGAACCTCTCTAAGGCGGCTGGCAGAAAACATCTGTAAACAAACGCCACCCGCGTCACCGCGCGCGGATTCCATCAGTTAACCCCCTTAACCCAGAGTATTACGAGATATACGCGTCGCCGCATTCGGAAATTGTGACCGGACGCGTCCCCGCAGCCTACGCGAAATCGTATCGTGCTCCTCCCACTTACATTCGGCTGCTCAACATACACCCATCCCATGCCTGACGTGCCAATTCCCTCGCTGAGCAATATTCGGGACAAAACCGCCCAAGTCTTTGGCAAGCGGCCTTGCCTATGGCAACTCAAGTCGGTCGAAGGGATTTTGAAGGGCGACAAAGATGTCGTATGCATCTCGGGGACTGGCTCAGGCAAGACCTTGACCTTCTGGATGCCTCTTCTCTTCAGAGAGAACGGTATCCAGCTGGTAGTCTCACCTCTCAAGATACTCGGGAAGCAGAATGTGGATGAACTCGCCGAGAACTTGAAGGGCATACGCGCGATCACAATCAACACGAAGACTGCAACGAAGGCGAACTTCAGAGTAAGTAGCGTCGAGACACAGCCTTCAATTTCATGCTCAATGCTTGCAGGCTATCGAGGATGGATTGTACCGCGCCGTCGTCGTCAGCCCGGAGTTTCTAATGCAAGAGGGCGGCGAGTTTGAACGCATGTGGAAAAACACGGCGTTCACTTCAAGAATTATCAGTCTCGTCTGGGACGAAGGCCACTGCGTTAGTACCTGGGGAGGCTTTCGGCCAGAATACAAGGAGGCGCGCCGCCTCCGATATCTCATACCCCGCAGCATCCCCTTCTTCATTGCCTCCGCGACTCTGCCGACGCTCGTCCTCCAAGACGTCATGGACATCCTACAGGTGCAGCCTGCGAAGTGCCTGCTGATCCGACGCTCCAATGACCGGCCAAATATCGCCCTGTGCGTCCGCAAGATGCGATTCGCCGCGAGTAGCTACGAAGACCTCGCGTTTTTGCTGGAAGGTGTCGGGCCGGACTCTCCGCCTCCAAAATTTCTTGTATTCTTCGACGACATCACAGACTCGATACGCGCTGCAAAATACCTACGAAAGAAGCTGCCTCCCGAACTTCGAAGCAAAATCAAATGGTTCAACGCGGATATGACGGATGCATACCGCGAGCGCGAGCTTAACAAATTGCGGGAAGGTGCAACCTGGGGCCTGTTTTGCACAGACTCGTTTGGAATGGTGAGTTGGCGCGACCCCGATTCAGAGATGGATGCTTACCTTCTTCGTAAAGGGTGTTGACCTGCCGAACATTGAGCTGGTTATACAATGGCGAGCGACATGTAACTTAGTTACACTGTGGCAGAGATTTGGGCGGGGCGCACGAAGTCCTCTGATCACCGCGAAAGTCCTCTTCCTCGTAGAAGCAAAACATTTTGAGGATGAGAAGGCGAAAAAAGCGGAAGCGAAGGCGAAGCGCGACAAGCAGCGTGTCGACCAGCTGAAGCGCAAGTCCGCAACACGACCGGTTGCCGAAGGTTCGAAGAGTGGCCCTGCCAAGCGACGACGAATCGGCGACAATGGCGAGAGCGCACCGGGACAGGATGGCGGAGATGAGGCTGATGCCCATGAGAGTGCGGGTGAAGAGGCAGAGCCGGAAGACACGCAGGACGGCGCTCAGGACGGCGCAAAGGCAGCCGAAGACGATCCATATCTGGAAAGAAGATTCTTCTACGATCAGCATTCCGAGAAGATGATACTGCAGACGCTCAAGCTCAACGCACGACAAAAGCTGAAAGACTTGGAGCCCGCGATGTACGATCTTGTCAATCCGCAGAGCGCAGGGTTTGCGTGCACAAGGGTTCCTATCAAGATATACTTTGGCAATGATACCGTCGGTGAGTCGGTTCTTACGCTTAGGGCGCAACACAGTTTACGTGACTACTTATTCCAATCAGCTTCTGATCACACAGACTGTTCGCGCGACTTGCCGGAGGGATGCAGGCGGTGCAAGGTGGCGGCGCCTCCTGTCTGCTGCGAGCTTTGTTCCCCAGAGCCATTCGCGTCCTTCGCGCTCCCTCCACAGGCCAACTCATCGCTTAGTTCGAAGAAAAAGCGCACCCGGGTCAGCAACAAGTACGACGCGGGCCCATCTGACATGGATCTGCGTGCCGCCCTTCATCAATTCCGCAAGGCGCGTACCATCGCGCTCTTTGACCTGTCAACTCTGCTCTCTTACGGCCCCGGGGTTGTCATGCCGGACGACATCCTGCTGCGGATAGTCGACGCTGCGCACGCTCAGCAGCTGCACGACATCGACGACCTCGTGGATATAACACATTGGAATCGGGCCTCAGAGCTTGGGCAAGAAATCCTCGACATCATCTGACTACACGCGCCGCCCACGCCGCCTTCCGAAAGAGCCGCAGCGCCAACCCCTCTTTCCCCGTCGAAATCGAACGCGCCGCCCGCTGATACAACTTCTACACCGGCCGCACAAAGACCCAAACGTCCTATTCAATGTCGGGCGTGCGGCGGCCAAGGTCACATAGGTGTGTCGAGGGCGCAAAGTCTATCATTGTACTAATCATATTCCGTAGCATCAAATGCGAATTGTCCCCAATATCACACTCGGAAAGCAGCCGGGGGTTCTGCCGGACAGCGCGCCTCGCACAAGGAGAACGACTCGCACGGCGAACCATCCGCTACGTCAGCGCTGCCGGTCGATCCATCTGCCGCTCTCCTCTTGCAGACACCAGGTAGGACACGATCCAGTCGGAAGGCTTCCCACAGCAAGTGCACGCGTTGTGGCTCAGCGGATCATATAGGTGAGTCTATTCAGCCCTTAGATACTAGTATCTGCAAATTCTCACCGTTCTTCCAGCATCAAATCGCCGGTGCCCACTTCATCCGAGCAAGCCCATGAGCCCGAGCTCGGCGCCGTTCATTGCGACACCTGTCCGCGCTGTTGAACAAGTGAGTGGAAAACATTCGTCAAAATTCTCCATCTTACACCCAGCATCACGCAGCATTCGCGTATCGAGCGGATAGCTACGCCTCTCGCAGCTCAGCCCATGACACCAACACGTCTCGCAGCAACGCCCACTCTGATGACCTCGGCAATTCCCGTGCCGACAAGCGTTCAACGGCAACCGTCGCCGTCCGGCACCCCCTTCTGGCCACGCACGATTCAACCCCAAGATTTCTATGGTTCATCAAAGTGTAAGTACTCGTATATGATGGGCAAGCATGACTACTGACAGCGGCTACAGAATATCGTCAACCTCAAGATCTTCCATTTCAATTTACGATTACTCTTAATCGTTTCTTTCTTCAACCAGTCAGGCCAAAACTCGAACACATTATAAGTCGCTTTAGGAAATAGATCCCACGGTCAAGTCGCGTCGTCCCACCTGCCTACTCCGGTAATTCTTAGCTCAGCAGCTTCTAACACTACGCTTTTTACCACCTACTACACTGTAAATCACGTTCAGTCTTTATCTAGTATCTGTTGTTGGCTATACATTGGGAAGCTCGCTTCGGCAAACAACTCGTAATATTGTCTCGCCTCTAATGTAGCCATTTCTCCAGTGCACTAGATTTGTTTTATACACCTTGACTGTTCAAAAGACACTCGTTTCTGCGAGTATTTTGCGTTTTACAAGCTAACCAGCGACAATATGGACTTGGTTTGAATTGTTCTCGAGTCAGAAAAGAAGGCTTCACAGTTTCTATTTTTGGTAAAAAATTCCCACGGTTGGTCATATGTACGATAAACACTGTGTACCATGCGGAGGTCGGCGACAGGCACTGTACCTGTCGCCGACCTCCGCATGGTGCACTCCAGTCAATGCCTTACTCGATGGTAATTCTTCACATTAGTAAAAATGGCACTAACAAGGATTGAACCAGCAGCCTTAGTGTAATAATACACGGTGCTTGTAATTACCACTAGACTACAAGGGAATGTATATGTACACACTGCAAATTAGCTATTGTCACCTCCTATCTATTTTTACCTAGTGATACATTTCACTCTTTTTATCAATTCCCTTCTCTTTTCTGAATACAATATATACATATTATATATCACCGGAAAGCCAAACATAATTCAAATAAAATGGTGATGGTCCTGGGATCAAGATCATGCGGGAATTCTGACCGAATGTCTATTTACCTCCAGCGTTTAGATTATTTTAATTATTACAACGCATACTCTTGACAGATTACTGTGTGTTATATATTGTGTATACCGGTCATGTACACTCTGTAATGCAGATTCAGCTTCCCCCCACAGTTGAGATCTCATTCAGAGCTCAGAAGTCCATCTCTATTGTATAGTTAGCTTGTGCTAGCTTCTTCATCATCATCTTCATCTATCGTCTTCGTCTCCACCGTCGTCTTCGCTTATCATCCTCCTCGCTCTCATCTTGTTCCATCTTCATCCCAATTATCCTCGCGCACTGCTACGTCACTGTGACGCACTGCGACTTCTGTCATTGTTCTAAGCATCGCCGTCTGCGATTTCAGTGTTCTCAGTCCAGTTGAGCAAACACCACCCTTGGCCCCATTGTTGCAACCACAGTTCCGGTGGCGTGACCGCCACAACACCTCTCAATCACGCGTCCACTCTGATCGACCTTGCTCCAACCGTGTCACTCGCACAGTTTGTTGTTCTGATTGCCTTGTGAGCACGGTCTGCAGGCATACGAGCATCGCGTCCCTCGTCTTTGACGCTCGACCACCATTCTCGCCTCTGACTCCGTTTCATCATCTTGACCTGTCTCCCCTTCTGACTCGCATTCCTCAACCTTGCGTTTGACTATCTTCCAGTTGGTCGCACACATCGTCCTAGCCCCACGGCCCTTGTTCCATCTACGTAACCACCCTATACGCCTCGCGACCATGCTTGCAGGCTCTCATGAGCGTCGCTTTGCTTGCCCTCAACGATCGACTGTTCTATAGACGTTCTCGCAACGTGGCATCATGCCCTTTCACTCGACCACACCCGTCTGACCACCCATCCAACCTCACGCGCACTCGATCTTGGTCGTCCAACCGCAGCGGTCATCGCTCGACACTTCCGCACATTTGCGACCACTGGATATCCCTTCACTTCCTTGCACACCATCATGGTCGTGCGATCTCCACTTCCTCAGGACCCTGATGCCCACTCGCACACACACACACACACGGCACCCTCCCCAGCGCTCTAGGGTTACGGTTATAGAGAGCTTACCACCCTACTACCTGTGGGTGCCCATCACCGGGTCTCTAGTACATGTTGTTTGAGTCCCACAGCCCTCGCCTCCACCTACGCGACTGTCCTATGAACCCTGCTCCCCTACTCACGGGTTCTCCTGAGTGTCGCCTTGCTCACCCTAGATGATCGACTGTTCTCTGGATGTTCTCATGTCACATCGTCATGTTCTATTAATCGACTCCATCCATTTGACGTCTCCCAACCTCGTTCGTGTACACTTGACCTTCCATCGCTCAACCCCAGCCACCGTTGCTGAAGGCATTCGGACGTTCCGACCACTGCACTCCCAATATTGTCACACACATTGTAGTCACATGATTGACAGGTTCCGGTTACAGAGACATTACTGCCCTACTACTTGTGGGTGCACATCACTGTGCCCCAGTCCATCGTGTGCACCTGCTGTGCCTGGATGTCCTCCCCACCGCAGGCCATGCCAGTCACCCTCACCCTTGCTGCGCATCCCTGCTTGTCCTCCTCACTGTGCTGTTGAGGATCGGCTCCACACACAAGGACAACAAGGGACAACAAGGGATGTTTGAATTAGTGCCTGGTGGCATATACAAAGCTGGGCATACTCTGTAAGGGACATCTTAGGAAAAGAGCTAGTTACATGTCCACAGAATAAGGTTTATATCTACTGTACAGTACCCGGAAGATGCTGGTGCAGCGTTGAGCTTAACACACACATGATATATATTGCACTCACTCTTGGGACAATGTCTACCTCATGGACATTACAATGCCTTTGTTGATAATCTGTAACTCAGTCCATCTTGAAATCAAAGAAAATGCCCCCCTCCCCTCCTCCCTCCAGACGATTAAGAGTAATTGTACTGCCATGCATGCACTGGCCCTTTCACACCAAGTTCGAGAGGCGCGCCGTCATCAGCCTCCATGCTGCCGAGGTCGCCTCCCGCATAACTACTCTGACCCTTGTCTACTTTGTTATCGACTGAATGCGTTGATTTGCGGCCGTGTTGTATTTCGTTAGGATGAGATGTGTTCTGAATATATATGGTCAGTCTCTCGAATGTTTTCTGCATGTTCTTGGCCGCGTGGTGATAGGTTAGCCCGGGTAAATGGAGGTCTCGTTCGATCTTTTTGTGGCACGCGCGGTATATCTCGACCAAAACTGACTCTTCAAGAACCCGCTTCTTTGTATAATTAGATCCCGAGCCACCGTACGTCTCCTGGATGTTGGGCTTAATCTCTGCATACTAACAATGTTTCCAACAGCTGTTACTCACCTTCGTAAATAGGTTGTTCAGCTCCACGAGCCAGTCGACGGCTCGGAACTCATTCGGCTTCCCTGTCGGGTTGACGAGGCAGTTGTACCGCACTGCGCGCCTTCAGATGTTGGTCAGTATTCAGTCGTCAACGCAAAGGGACGGATGCTGACTTAAGACCTTCAGGATAGAGAAAATGAACGTCCGTCATGAAGCGCAGCATGCCGCTGGCATACTTATGTTTGCCAGTTGCCCGGAAAATCCAGATCCAAGACGGCACTACGGTTTCGATGCGGCCCATGTCGCCGGAGTTCATAGAGTATGACAGTTCCTCATACAGCAGCAGGTGCTGATGCAGAATGAGGGTGTTTTCGTACTGCTGATCTCTTGTTGCAGAAGATCTCGAGCGCATGTCAAAGATGTCGGCGCTTTCTGTGCCGGCAACGTGCTTCTCCGCGAGGATATATGACATCTCCAGAATATCGTCCCATGTCGGTTCTGATGCGGCGAAGCTCTCTAGTGTTACGCATCGCGCGTCGCGGCGAAGTGCCTCCAACCGCCAGCAATCTAAACGCAGCACTGTGCCGACGTGAAGAATGATCTCGTGTGTTCGCCGGAACCCCGGCTTCGACGCAATCTTTCCTGTCTCCTTCGGTCTCAGAATCCCGGCGAGAGTTCGCAGTGAGTTTGGGTCGTCTTGTGAGCTCTTCTCACTGATGAATGTCCTCCAGATTGCGTCCGCTGCTGCCATCTTTAAGTGGAAGAATCCAGGGACAAGGATGATGGATTGAAGCCGGCGCCACGGTGTGTCTTCGAGCGCTCTTCGCTCCTGCGCCGACTGCACACGCTCCAGAGTCCCCAGGTCCCCATGAACAAGAACAACATACGGAGTGATGTCCTCGACGTCGTAATGCTCGTCGTCATCGTCAGGATCGCCGACACCGCCTTGGGCAAGTAAGTCTTTAATGGCTTCAATATTTCCGGACACCTTGGACTGATTGATGTCCATAGCACGCACGGGATAGTGGTTCAGCTTCGTGACCGGTATCTTCTCCACAGGTTCTGGCTCGCCGAGGTTGCCGATGAATTGGCGAAAGTACTCCGGACCATGATGAAGGAGATCATAGCGAAATTTCCATGCATTGTAGCGGCCTCGCCGATTGAGTTTGGTAGTGTCGTCGACGTGATCGGGGTGCAGTCGGAGGAGATCGTGAACGGTCTTTGAGGGAGTTTGAATGGCCTGGTCATTGTAGCGCGACTTCTTCCAGAGCTCATCGGAGCACTTGAGGTCCTCGAGCGTCACGCCATGTGCCAGGCGGAATACGAGCCCGGAAGTGAGATGGAGAAGAGTGTCGAGAGACTGCTCGATGGTTGGTAGTGTAGTTTTGAAGTCGACATCGAAGTTGTCGTATGCGTAGCTGGCTACCCTGGATCTCCCAATGATTTGGAGGTCGAGCGATGCTTTCATTGCTAAGGAGTGGATTGCGTGGTGGATTGAGCTCAGCGAGATCGACAGGCCCATGTGTGCAAGGGTCTTGACTACCTTTTCAGGTGTATTGCAGGAGTGTAGAAAGATACCCATGATACTCTGCAAGGCATTACACCGTTGATTGATTGACTGCATCATGATGCTAACGATCACAACTTTCTTCTTGCAGCGGAAACGGCCGTCAGCACTGGCGCAGTGTACAGACGACTGCGAGGACATACAATCATCAGTATGGCTTCGCGTCGAGCCTTCGTAGCATCGCCGAGCTCTTGCGTCTTCACATCTTCACTTATGACTCCCAAATCTAGCTCCATGTTCTCCCAATATGACGCCTCCTCATCATCCATCGGCATTTCAATGTCTTCATCTTCGTCGCCTCGGCGTGCCTTTGTATCGTACTTGGACATCCCATCTTTCGACACTAGAGCTCCTAGGAAGTCCCATAGCTCTGGATGTTGCTCCTGTACATCCTCCGCGAGGTGTCGAATCTGAAAGTCGCGTATTTGCTCCGGGGATGCGTGCATGGCACTGAAATGCCATCCATTGTCCTGCTGCGCGAGATCGGTGACACTGGCCGAAAGCGCTGCGGCAGAAGTGCGTAATGACCATTGCCGAGTCACGCTCGCGGACTCGGGGCTCATAAGAAGCACATCGAGCACGTCTTGCAGATTGTCGATGAGGATGCGGCGAGCGCGGGGACTGTCCGGGTGTTGACTGACGAGAAGTGAGATAAAAAAATGTGGCACTGTGCATTTATGTAGGTCAAGGGTGGCGAGTATGCTACCAAGGGCGGGGTGGACGCGCATTGAACGCGTATGTGGAGGAAGATTCACGAGGGCATACGCGTCCGGTCACAATTTCCGAATGCGGCGACGCGTATATCTCGTAATACTCTGGGTTAAGGGGGTTAACTGATGGAATCCGCGCGCGGTGACGCGGGTGGCGTTTGTTTACAGATGTTTTCTGCCAGCCGCCTTAGAGAGGTTCGCGCGTCCACTCACTTCTGCCAACTTCGCTGGAAAAGGAAATTGGCTGATGTAAATACATTCACGTCATTCCGGATATCATCTCCTCTTCAAAACCATCGCCCTAGGATATCACAGCGAACCTCGGCGAGGCGGTGGGTAGGAGCCTGTGTCGCCTCGTGAGATTACCTTCAAAGTTTTGGACCTGGATATATCACCGTTGATTGTTCATCATAGCGCAGTCATTGCATCAAGAAGGGCACCGCACGAATATACATTATGGGAATCATTTTCACATAACTTTTGGCCATGGGGGTTTCGCTAACGTTGTACACGACTGGGATCCACGCAAATTAGAGCATTCCGCCAAACATTCCGCCAAAGGAAATAGATGTAAAGAGTACAATAGAATACAGGTCAGTGTCGTCGAATATGCAAGATGATGTCTACAATGAACGGATATCGTGATGATGAGATAGTGTACCTGATGCGGACTGCCATAGGGGTATGGGGTAACTGCTAGTGCAGTGTGAGGTTGATTTTGCCGATGAGCTGCTCCTTCTCGGCATTCGCAGCTGGGACGAAATCCCTGGCCTTGAACGGGTAAAGACACACGATATACTGTATCGAATTGCAAATGAGCATTCAGCCTTCATGACAACAGCAGCAGACGCGCGCACCATTACGACCATCTCCGTGATCAACACGCTTTCGCGCATCTGCACGTCCTCGTTCCACACAAGTTCGCCATTCAGCTTGACGCGCCAGCGTGGCAGCGGATGCGCCTCGTCAGGCGGGAGGGGCTGCGCGCTGCCGTCGGAGTGCCAACGCGCTACGGCGGCCAGGTCTTTGCGGTGGTACGACGATCGGTTGCGCAGCGAGAGTGGGGACACGCGCGCCGCATGCTCGCCGAACGCAACGACCTTGAACATGCGCACGTCGACCGCGTTTGACGTCGCGAGGAGGTCGAGCGCGGGCATGCTCGTGCTCGTTAGAGTGATGCGTGCCGGGATGAGCGGGCCGACCGGGAATGAGACCTACGCACGCCGTCAGCACACGAGCGGCGGGCGCAGCACGGGAGACGTACGGGTATAACGAGCTGCCGGGAGAGCGACGGTGAGAGGGCAGCTAACGGGATGGGCGGGGGATGCTCACTTTGCACTCCACCTCGACGGGCTCCCGTCGACCGAGCATGCCTTTGATGACCACGGACGGGAACTTTTGCGGCTCCCAGGGTTGCTCAAGCGCGCTGTTACGTCGCTCCATTGGGGTCGGCAGGTGCGGGGGCGAGAGCGAGTGTGACGACGAGAGCGGCGTGTCGGAGGGGACGATGAAGTGAATCTCTTGCAGGAGGCTGTTTAGTTTCCATTAGCGTCAATGTGGTCGCAGTCAACTATCCTTGAACAACGTACACTGCATTCGATGTCATCCGACCACGCCGATAGAGGGTGACGGTAAGGATCGGGTTGGCATTTGGGGCGGACGGGCGGTCGTGACTCGACGAAGAGCCATGTCCACCAGAGGATGCGGAGGAGCCTGACGACGCGCCAAAGAGCGATGGCGACATGGAGAATGGCCAATGAACGGATCCTTGCGATATAGCAGTAGCATCTACATCTGTTGGCATCATCCTGCGCTTTGTCTCGGCCGCGCATATCGCCTGACTGGGGGTATTGAATTCTTGGAGCTATCGAGGCCGCACACGTCAGTCCGCTGGGTATTTCAGAGGGCAAGTACACTTACGACGACCTCGATCCTCAAGGTGCCGCCCAGATTCTCCAAAGGCAATTGGACATGGCCGGTTATTTCGTCTCCCACGTGTAGCAACGGCTTGTCCAGTGGATGGGCCGCACGGCTTTTGACCATGACGGATGCGTAGGCTTTCCCTCGTGAGGAAACCGTGTAGGTATGCTCGACACGCATCGGGGAGGATGGGGACGGGAGCGCGACAGACAAGAGGCCCGGAGACATCGTCGTCGTGGGCAGGGCTAGCGCCGCGGACGTCGAGGCGATGGGAACGTCCACATAGGGTGCATGGGGTGGGACGTCGGTGTAGCTGTTGACGGTGTAGGGGGAGGGATTGGAGAAACGGCGGAGGATGGCGCCAGAGAGGGAGGGAGGTACGGGCAATGAGACACGCGACCTCATATTGCCATGCGCGCTGTGAGGATAATGGTGCGCCATGCGGTGGAGGCGAAGGAAGGGGAATCGGGGAAGCGATTTCAAACGTATTTATTGGAGGACTCACGCACGTTCGTTGTACAAAGAAGGAACGCAATAGCCGCAGCTGCTGGAGGGACCGTGTGACTCTGCGGGCCCTGTACCTGCCCTATGGTCGGCGCCCATCATATCACACACGACACGACGAGTAGACAGCGACTGGGAGGCACGGCAGACCATCAAGACATCCCTATTGTGCAGGTCATTGATGGACTGCGCCAAGTCAGAGGGCAGAACCCAAACCTGTGCCAAGAACAGCATTTCTTGGAGGCGTGCGCAGCCCGATAGACACCGTAGCACAGCTATGAGGAGAGCGGCCTCATACCGACCCCATGGACAGGCGTACTCTTAGCACGCCGCTCCGAGCTGATTCCCGTCCAAAGGCTCGCAGGCTGTATATTGAGGCCTTAAGGGTGTGATGCCTGCAGAAGGTGGGGTCGCCAGAAACCCGTCTTGTTTGTGCGATCTTGGTGCGATCTGCCGCGACATCGTCTGTCGCAACCTAAAGGATCTTACCTCGAATTCGAGGCTTCCTTGGTGTTGGGGCAATGTGAGGCGCTGGACGAGGCGGGCATTGACGTTGAGCGGCGGCTGCAGACAAACGAACCGGCCCGGCTGCCGCCCGCGGGGTGTCCTGGGTCGGGGTTCCGTCTGGGCCAGTCCGGGGGCATGCTACGTCGGCTGGAACCGCGGTGCCAAAGTGTGCGCGCGACTTGTCTTCGTTTTTACGCTCCTTTCTCCTTTCTTTCCGCCCAAAAGTCCTAACGGATGTACCGCGCCTTGCCTGTCGCGAGGCAGGCGACGTCCTCCAGCAGCAGGGCGGTGCTTCGCAGGGTGCGCTGCTACTGACTTTCATATGTCTAACTCTCACACAAGTCATCCCTCGCTGCAGCGTTTCGCGACAGAGACCGCGGAGGCTGCGCCTGCGACGCCGAAAAAGAAGAAACACGTCCTACGCCGGGTGGTGTTGTACACTGCTGGGGCGACAACCACTTTCTATGTCGGCAGCGCCTTCGTCGCATTCCACAACCCTCAATATCACAAGTTCTTCGTGGAGAACATTCCCGGCGCTCCATCCGTCATTGACTACGGCGAGACACACGAATGGGACACCCTCACTGTCACTGATGTCGTCTTGAACGCATACGACGGCGCAACTGGCGCATATGCGTATGTCCGCAAGCAGCTCGGCTATGCCTCCGACGAGGCCTCCGCGAAAGCCAAAGACACCAAGGCGGTCGTCAAGTCGGCGCAGACTGCGACCACAGAGACAGCAGATGAGGCCAAGGCGCGTGCGAAGAAGGTTGCCTCGACTCTCAAGACGGAGGTGAAGTCGAGTACGGACAAGGTCCACGAGAAGGGAATCAAGGCCGCCGCGGTTGCGCGACATCAGGCCGAACAGTTCTCAGAGGGCGTTGAGGACCTCATTCGGAAGGCGGAGGAGGCGCTGCGCGGGCATCATGCCCTTGAATCGCAGCCCGAGGCGACGACCACTCCTGACCAGCCGAGTCCCTCCGTTCCCGACGTGCTCGGGCCGAAGGCGAATGACGAGGAGGCGTCCGTTTCGCTCGACCGCGGCAAGACCAAGAACGTTTACGATGCTCCCCTCCCTCTCGGCTTTGAGCCTCCTCCAGGCTTCTCGCGACCCAAACCTCCGCCGCCTCCACCAAAGCCCGAGCCCGTCGAGCCTCTTCCCCTCGTCGCCCCCGCCGTTGCCGAGCTCAGCTCCTCCGAGCCTGTCATCGCGCATCTCGCCTCAACCATTGACGACCTCGCGTCCTTCCTCAACGCAAATCCATCAGCTGCCCCCAAAGCCCGCGACGTGCTTGACACCGCCAAAGGCGACCTGACCGCGCTCGCGCAGAACTTCGACCGCGTACGCGAGGAGGAGCAGCGCAAACTCGAAGTGCAGCTCGACGAGCAGACGCGTGAGTACACGCTCAAGCTCCTGGAGCTCGAGATCGAGGGGCAGGATAAGCTCGCCAGCCAAGAGGGAGACTTCCGCGCGTTCTACGAGGCGGAGCGTGCGCGGTTTGCCAGGGCGTACCAGGACAAGCTAGACGCGGAGTTGAAGGTGCAAAGCGAGATTATCAACGAAAGGTGCGTCGCGTGTGTACATTCAAAGCCACGTTTGCTTACCGTCCGCCAGGCTCAAGGAGGAGGTTGTCGCGCAGGGCATCGAGCTACAGCGTCGTTGGATCCGCGAGATCAAAGTGCGCGTCGAACAGGAGCGCGGCGGGCGGCTTGCCAAGCTTGACGAGCTCGCCGCGCATTTGAAGCGCCTCGAGCGCGTCGCGCTTGACAACAGCACCTACCTCGACGAGAACCTGCGCATACACGCGTTGTGGTCTGCCTTCCGTGCACTCTCCAGCGCCGTCGACGCGCCGGCCCGCCGGCCCTTCCGCGACGAGCTGCGCGTGCTGCGCCATGTCGCGGCCGCCCGCGATGATGCAGTTGTCGGCACCGCGCTCGCAAGTCTTGACGCGTCTGACGCGCCGGACGTGGGCGTCGAGCCACTCGCGGACCTGACATCGTGGTTCTCCACCGCCGTCGCGCCGCGCATTGCGTCGGTCGCGCTCGTGCCGGACCAGAATGCGGGCGTGCTGGCGCACGTCGCGTCACATGTGGTCAGCGCGTTCGCGTTTCGGCGACAGGGCCTCGTGCCGGGCGCGGACGTGCTGAGCGTGCTGGCGCGTGCGGAGTACTATCTGAATGAGAAGGACCTGGACAGCGCGGCGCGGGAATTGAACCAGTTGAAAGGGACGGCGAAGGTGTTGGTGCAGGATTGGCTTGAGGCAGCGAGGAGAAGGCTGGAGGTGCAGCAGGCACTTAAGGTACGTCGGTCTCATCTAAAAGCGAGGTTGTTACTCATGTTTCCGCTACTCAGGTCGTTCAGGCGCAAGCCACGCTCGCGTCGCTCCTAGTCGTCTAATTCGGTCGGATGTAGTGTCCATTCAGATCAATAGACTTCATGAACATCAAAAGCAAAAGCGACGCCTGTCTACCAATAGTAATTGCATTCCGCTAGCCCCCCGGTGTCCTGGCACTCTCTGCGTCTGGCCTCATGCCTTGAAGTACCACTTGAGGTCGTGCGTGACCCAGGTGGTAATTGGTGCGTTGAAATCTGGTCCGCCGGGAGCTTTGTCCGACGGTCGAGGTTGGTCGTGGCGACCGTCAGGCACGGTAAGCTGCGGACCTTCCCTCTCGCGAGAACGACCTTCACGCGTGGGTACAGGCCGAGTTATTGAGAGGTAATGGCGCTGCGTGAGGCAGGCCTCCTGGCGGCCGCGAGTTCCTCGAGGCCCTCATGGAACATGAGGTACTCACAGATGACTTGAGGGCTAGCGGGCATGGTGAGATGAGGTGTGACGTGATTGCAAAAGTACGTTTTTCCTCCGCATCTTGGTGTCGGGAAGCAGACGAACCCAATGGTTACGGTGCTGGCCGGCAACGAAAGACTTAGGTTTGGAGAACAAGTTAGTCTAGAGCAGGCATCGTCCTGCTTCCCAACTCAATCTCAGGCTCATCTAGCTGAACGAGTGCAACGTGAAACGTGCGGATCCAAGCCTATCACGTGTCCGGTACTATTGAGGTCTACCAAAAGGGATATAAGATTCACTGTGTACATGACAGTATCGGTTCAATGGTCTAATGGTTATGATTTCTGTCTCACAGGATTGAACTGATCCCACAGAAGGTTCCCAGTTCGATCCTGGGTTGAACCACTTTTTGCAAATACGTCATCTCATCCCCGAAGTCAACGTAGTCGGAGAAGCAACCGTGGTTTCTGGATTCGGAGAAGCATTATGGGGAATAATATGTCATTTTATTAGTAAAGATGAGTCTAGTTTCACGATTAAGCCAGCCAATGAATACAGACACCTCTCTAAGCCAGGTGCAAGATCGCAGGTATCATATGCAACATCATAAGAGAACAAGACGTACGTATCACGGTGTCAAGATGCCTTCTCGAGCTCGGCCCATAATTCTGTAAAACCGCTGGTCTTGAGGGGTGCACATAACTCTCGCAGGCAAGCTTGCCACCTCCGCTCGCTCTCGCGGCGCTTGTTCAGCATCTCCAGCTGTGGCGCGATCGGATTGTGAGCGAGCACGACGAACATCTTCTCAGTCATGCCGAAGGTCTGGTGGAACCGCAAGACGTTCGTGCCCTCATGAAGCCATTGGGAGACATCGATGAGGCCATCCCAGACCTACGGCGCGCGTTCCTCAGAGCGGACGATGAGGAGAGGCAGTGCAACTTACGGGCAGCAATGATGGGACGGGAAATGGGCTCATACCGTTGATACTTACGGACAGGCCGCCATGGACGCTTCCCCAATTCTCCCGAGTGCCATGATAATCTGGTTGTACGGAGGGATCTGCCCGGCAGATGAAGGGAGTGTGTAGCATGCCATGGAAAGGCACCTTGCACCAGAAACATCCCTGTAAAGTAAAGTAAAGTGATAAGATGAAAGGAGGTTGAATGCAGCGGCAGTCACAACTCACTCGTCGTGGCTAACTGCGGTGGTCCACTTTTGCAGAAGAGCCCAGCGTTCCGAAGATACCACAAACTCCACGTGGTACGTTGAATGGCCCAAACGACCGCGCTGCAGTCCAACGATCTCCATGATGCCCTCCTGCTCTGCATCTGACGCGAGTTCGTCTTCCAAATCCATGTCGTCCTCTCCGTCAGATTCGTCCTTCACAGCAACAGGGGGTAAACTCCATGTCCGACTCTTGGTGGCATTCGGCAGGTCGGGGGTAGGCACTGGCTTGTGGCCATTCGTGAGTGGAACTGCGGGGCGGCATTCCCGGCTGCCGGGACACCATCGGTGGCTGCGGGGAAACCTTTGGGTTCTGAGGCGAGAAGGGGACGACCGTCTATCGGTGAAGCAGGCGCAGTGCGAGAAGGAGGCGCAGCGGCGGACACTGCGGCTGGCACCGTCTTCTCCTTGGAATTCGCACGGGGTGTTGCCGTCGGGGAAGACGAAGCTACCTGACGCCGTCGCACAGCTCGGGCGTCCTTCGCCAAAGGCGAAAGTGATCGCTTCCTTGACGTCTGTGAAGTCCAGCTTGGGCCAGAGAGTGCTCACTTGGGGTCGGTCGAGGGGACTGGGAAGTACGGTTGGAGGTAGTGATAGCAGGGATAATCGGCGCAGTCGGGGGCGCAGCAGACACCACCACGCTCGCAGGCTTCGGAATGTCAACACTCGTGCCTTTGGCGCCGGACTGCGGAGTATCGTCCGGCGCCTTGACGTCCGCTTCAGCCATTATGTTCTGCGCTGGCAGCACCTTAGACGGATCCTCCGACTGCAGCACCTCCATTGCCTCCTGTATTTGCAGATCGAACTTGTTCGGCACGGTTGACGTCGATCTCGTCCACGCGAATGCGTTATCCTTGCTCGGCGATGCGCCGTCCAATCGCAGACGTAGCTTCTTCGTCGGGGTGCTCCCCGCGGGGGACGAGGAGGACGAGGCCTTAGGAGGTGAGGTTGCGGTCTTGGAGGGCGTGCGTGGGCCAGAAGGTCTCTGAGGTGTAGAGGCGTCGGACGCTGCATTTGTACGCTTGCGTGGACGCGCAGGGCCAGCACTGGCATCGAAAGGATTCTGCGCAGTCATTGGACGCGCCTGTACTGTTGGCTCTGCGGAACTCGCGGAAACTGCTGCGCTGCTTTCTAGCGGGGCAGCCGCAGCCGCAACAACAGCGGCGCCTGCCGCCGGCTCTTCCTTCGACTGCTGCGCGCCACTCGGAAATATCTGCCCCGTCTCTTTTGACGTTGAGATCGGAGACGTTAAGTTTAAGGTAGAGTTTGAACTAGGCGTCTGCGGGCCGGGCGGCGGGTTCTCGACTTCAGCTTCAAAGGGGGATGCGAGAGCTTTCAGGCTCTGTCGCCTAGATGGTGGTGTAACGGGCCTCACAGGCGACGAAAGGGGAATTTGCGGCACGCTGGCGTCGGCTACCATCGCGGTTCGTGTGGAAGGACCAGAAATGGGGTCGACAGCCATTGCTACCGCGCTCTCAGGTGCTTTGGCCACGGCAGCTTCGATAATCTTGTTTGGTGGCTTCGCAGCGTCGACTACCATCGCAGTTCGTGATGAAGGACCAGGCAGAGGGTCGACATCCATTGCTACCGCGCTCTCAGGTACTTTGGCCACGGCAGCCTCGATAATTTTGTTTGGTGGCGTCGCAGATTTTGTCACAGGGACTTCGGACGGTCCAGGCGCCTCATCGAGTTCCATAGCATCGACATCTATCACTTCCCTGCCTTGTCCAGCGGGAGGTGCTTCCCTCACAGGCTCCTTGCCTTTTGGACTCGACGGCTGCTTCGTGTCTTTCGACCCGTTCGGTGTCCGGCTCAACAGCGTTAGAGACTTGCCACTCGACGACGTGTTTCTTCGGTGGCCAAGCGTTTCAGCGCGCAGATTTCTGTGTGAACTATTCTTTGCCTCAAGCGTTGGTGGTGTTGGCGATGACTGCAATGCCGATGTAGATGCCGATGTAGACGCCAAAGGGGGTGCTACACCGCTCACGTCCCACTTCCCCGACCCAGGCTTTCCGATAGAAGAAAGAACGGACGACACCGCTGCCTCAGCTACAGGAAAGACAGGCGGCGGTGGCGAAGTGAAAGCATTGCTTGCTTCCTTCTGCGAGATTTGCGTCTGAGGCGGGGAAAGTCGCCGTATTGGCGGCGATGGCCTGTTAAAGGAGCCCGAAGCCATGACTGCGCTGGTCGGCTCGGCTCGGCTCGGCGCAGCGGGTGCACTTGTGGGGAGAGAAGCAGATGCAGACGTCGAGGCTGGTGCTGGCAAACGTGAAACAGGCGCACCCGATGAGGACGCCATCATGTTCGGGGGAGCGATCGCAGGTAACGAAGATTTAAGGGCAGCCTGGACTGGTGCATACCCGCTGGCCGTGGTAGTGGTTGGTGTGCCCAATGCTGAAACAACGTTGGTGACGCCAGGCACTGCAAGAGGATTATGTGGTGCCGTGGAAGGCGACGTAGCGGGAGCAGGCGTAAGAGGCATCGACCGGGCGAGGGCGACCACAGGTGAAGCGGACGCCGCACCGGACCCCGGCGTCGTCGGAGATGCAGCTGCACCCTGCTTGATTTGCTGCGCGCGGTACCACTGCAGGTCTTGCCTGATGAAGTCGGGCATGTCGCTGTCGTCTTCTTTCGACGGCGCTCTATTCGAGCTTGCCTCCGTGTCAATTGTTGGTCGAGCAGGCGGGGCAGATGTCGAGGCAATTAGATGAGGCGGTGTCGACGTCGGAGAGGTATGTGCTGTCGGTTGAGACTGTCTCGAAGACTGGGGCATTGCTGTAGATGCAGCCTGACCCAGCGTGCCAGCACGTGTGTGTGGCTGCGACGAGGCCTGCAACGAGGTACGCTTGTACAAATCCGTCAGAGTCGTATTCGACGGAGCCGCGGTCGAAGACGAAGCCGAAGCCTGCGAAAGTGTGGGGGTGCTGCTGAGGGACCGACGGGCGATGTCCGGTGTGAGCGCGTGCGGGCGGGCTTGCTGCGCCACGGTGGGTTTGATGGAGGGCACCATGGAAGGGGATTGCGGCTGCGAACGTCGGGAGGGTTGCACAGGGGCAATGGGGGCGGTGGGGGCGGGCGCAATGGGAGCAGGGGATGTAGATCCAGCGGTAACGGGGGCAGTGGGAGAAGCAAGGGCAATTGGGGCAGCGGAGGCAGTGGGGGGACCGGCGATAGAAGATGTCGATGACGCTGTAGGTGCTGATGGAGACGAGGACGTAGAGAGCGGTGGGAGGTCAGTCCCTACGGCCAGGAACAATGTACGAAGTAGTCCTACATGCGTGAATCCAGGGCGTCATATGATTAGCGAACGACCAAGTGAAAACCGGGAGTAGATAGACGCACGAAGCTCGATCTCGGACTTGAAGAGCGTATAGTGAGGCCTGACGGTGCGAATGAGTGCGACGTACGCGTCGAATGTCGGATAGCGCTCGGGCGGGCAATTGGCACGGTTTAGTATGGCAGGGCTACCGTCTTCGGGGAATACTTGAGGGACAGCGGCCTTCAGTGTAGCCTCTGCAATCTAAAGCGCCTGGTCTGTCAGCGAAGGATGGCGGCAAAGAAAGGTGGACTCACCCTGAGGAGTTCAACAATCTGCAAAGGGCAGGTGTTAGTAACGGATAATCAGAGGTACACAGAGTCGCAAATGGCAGCCGTCGACAAAGGTACGCGGATAAAGGGAGCACTGGCACGTTGCATACACGATGCACGCACCTTGGGTCTGGCGGCGCTGTAGTACGCCTTCGCATTATCGAGCCAAGTGCCAAAGCGCGTGCAAGAATTGACGTAGTTATTCTGCTCCGGGTTGGAAAGCCTCTGGGCAAATTGGGGGAAAAGCTTCTCGTTTCTGACCACAGCGACGTCGATGCGCGGGCGGCTGCTCATGTGCAGAGTTATGGAGTTATGAAGAGGATTGTTGTGCGACGGCGGGGGGTATAGGTGGGTGTACGCGGAAGAAGGCGTGAATCCCGTCTCGCGTGCCCAGATCCCCGCTGTCCTGGACACATTTGGCAATCACAGACCGATCTCGCGCTACACATGGACCCACAGACTCGAGCGTGGGAATTGCCACCCGCCGCCGCATCCGGACGATGGGGAAATGGCGACTCTACAGCGCGCGCCCGCCTATGTAGTATCGGGCATCACTTGGTCGCTCAAGCAAAAAGCTTCAGGCTCCGTCGCGGGAGTGAGCAACGCGACTGGATTCCGCTACGCGTACTGGCAGAAACTTCGCGCAGATGGTTAATGGGCCTGAGCGTTTAACGCATCTCAGGAACAAGACAAGGTCGCGCGGAGTAACACACCGAGCAGCTAGCGACGAAGGGTCGCTTTGAGCAAGCTGTGAGGTCACGCAGAAACAAGCAGAGGAGTAACACGGCGTACTGCGGCTTTACGTTTCTGACTGTGCATGAAGTTTTCGAGGTAGGAATGAAAGGAAAGAAAAAAACAAAAGCGCGTGGGAGCACAGGGGCTCTAGGTATACTAAGTGGGGCGCAAATAGGAGAACCGGAGGTAGAGGAAAGTATTATCGGCAGCTCGTGCTGCCCCCGCGTCTCCCCCCTCCCTCCCTCCGGCATCCTATTCCGCTTGTATCGCCTAGGAGGCACCGTGTCGAACCTTACCCGACTTTTTCCCGAGTAGGACTCATGCTTTATCTCTTGAGTAATGAAGACTCTGTTAGCAGCATTATTATCCTATCATGTATTATCTAGCCTGTAGTCACTGCCTCCAATTCCATAGTGCGGGATTCTCGATAGCGACAATTGACTCGTGTTCGAGCCCCAGCCTTGCCACACTTTCAATGATAGTAGTATTTGCAGGGTCGCGACGCGCCTTTTCGAGGATAGATCTGTTGAGCGCCGCCGTCGCAGAACCGCCATCGCGATTGGGCCGATAGTCTTTCAGAAGGAAGACCTCAAACTTCGGTGGCATCTCATGATAGAGTATGCGGACGCCGAGCTCGGATAACGGCGTTGTGGGATATAGGCGTGCTGCCAAGGCGCGGAGTTGGGCGACATTGTACCTTGCTTCATATACGGTAAGTTCTACGCGGAACTTCTTGTCGTGTTTGCTGAGGACTTGATAGAGCGGATCTTATGATCCCGTTGAGCATGTCACAGCGGAAATCGATCACCGGACGTACTTTCGTCTGCGGCCTGGACTGTAAGTTTGCAGTAGGTCTTGTGATAATTAGTCCAGTCTGCCGTCTGGCAGGACTTGGAGCAATACGAAGCAAAATGACACCGAGCGCAGCGCTTCATGCTATCCTTCGGCAAGCATCTGTCGCACTGCAATGAGGAACCCATGAGAATGCAGCACAGATGATGCAATATGCAGGCGTACGTTACTGCAGCGAAGTGTAGTCTTCCCACCGTCGATCCCTTCCTGGACCACGCGCCCGATTGCAAGACGGTACAGGACAAAATCCCACTCGTCCTTGAAACGCGACCGCATAATGATTGCACAGTTCTGCGGCGTATCAAGTTTGTCCCAGGCAGTGCCAACGGCGTGGACGACGGTGCCGTAGACAAGGTAGCGTGGGAGGACGTCGGTGAAAAGTAATTTGAGCGCACGAATCTGTATGGCGTTGCTATGCCGCAGCATCGGGTCGAGGTCGATGTATGCCTGGAGTAGGCCCCCGATCACCATCGCCCGTACGCATTTGATCGCGTCCATCTCTTGGGTTAGCTTGCGCCAGGAGTTTGCGCACACGCCGATGGCGGCGCGTACAGAAATGTCGTCGACGGTGTACCGCTTGGCGAGTCGAACGAAGGCTTTCGTCAGCACAGGCACGGCACCCTTTCGGATGATTGCACGGCGCAGGAGCCCTTTCCGCCCTTGGCAAAGGCACCCCAAGAGGCCCATAAAGACGTCGATGAACGTGACATTGAATACTGGCCTCTGTAGTTCGGCGCGGATGTGGCCAAGGGCATGTTCCGCGATCGCCTCGACCGTGTCACCTGTGCTCCGGATGACTTCATCTAGAAGCGTGTCGTCGGCCTTGTCAAGTAGGAAGCTCATGCATGCGGGACCATTGGGGACTGGCAGGGAGGGGTCGATAGCTTCCTTCATCCAGAGCGAAGTCGTCAACGCCGCTATGGCAGGTGTCTCAGCGAGAGTCCGCTCGCGCTCGTGGTGGAGGAATGGAAAGAGATACAGCGTCATGAGGGAAGGCTTGAGGGGTACGTATCCTGTGACCTCGAGTTTGTTCAAGTCGTCGAAGAAAGAAAACCACTTAAAGATGCCGGGCCAGTGGGGCATGACGAACGGGCGGGTCGCTGAGTTCTCCGCGAGATAGTGTGCCGCCTCGATGCAGTAACACGCACTGGCAACAGCTAGCTTCTGAGGGCTCGTTGGACTCGTGTCGCGACGTGGATCGGGGACTTTTGCAGCAGTGAGGTGCGAGCAGACCATGTCTGCGACGTCTCGGTTGAACATATCGGGCACGCGTCCGGATATGTTATCGGTGATGGCACGTATGTGCATGAACGAGCCTTCCTTTGCCAGTCTGATTGCCTTGCTGCATGTCGGAGAAAGCTGGTCCTGCATTGAGTCGATCGGACATACCGTGGCGGGGTCTGCTTCGAGCTGGCGAGCGATGTCTGCCTTCGCCACGGGTCCTTCCATGTTGCTGCAGGAATAATCTGGTGCTCAAGGAATGTGGCTCACGAAGTGGGAGTTGCTGGCCCAGGAGTTCATTTTATGCGCCACCGAGGGCCACCGTCAGGCACGAGGTACGTGGCGACCGCCTAATACCTCCAGGCAGCTTGTTGACCGACTTCAATTGCTGCAGAGTCGGCGGCCATTCTCAGCGCAGGGATCAACAGCGCAAAGCCTTGCGCAAGTTTCAGTGGCCAGCGCTTCGTGTGGCAGTTGCCAGCGGTTGCCTAGTCGGGCCACTTGTCGGCTGGCGGCCGACTGAACGCGTTGAGCTTGTCTGAGTCTCCCGCATCCTCCCTTTGCCTTTGCCCGTCATCCTTGTCCTATAAAGTCTCGCCCATAGCCTTCGACTCTTCTGCCCACCATGGTCCTTGGCAGACTTATCCACTACGCGTTTGATGCCGTTCTCGTATCCACCCTCGCAGCAGGCGTCCGCCGGTCCAGTGGTTTCGCGTACGTTTTGCATGCTATGCTCTGCGATGTTGCCAGCTGATCCCATTCTTATAGACCACAGACAGAGTTAATCCCTGATCCGACGCTGCGCTTGGTCACAGAGCGTTATCTCGGCTTCGGCGAGGGCATATTCGACGTGATCCAGGCAACGGCTGTGAACAGCAGCTACTTCAAGCGGGGAGAACGCAGATGACAGCAGGTCACTGCTGTCGTTGCAGATGAAGGCGATGGATAGATGGGCGAATATGTAACATTATATTATTGGCGGGCGTGCAGTGCCATGGCGGATGGGTTTGTGTATACTCGAGACTCCAGATCTTCACTTCTCCCGCGCCGTCTGAGTGACCTTCTGTCAGTTCTCGATCCAAGTGTTGGCCCGGCCGCACGAGCTGCATGTCACGCGAGCCCTTCTCTTCCTCTCACCACCTCCCTCCAATTCCCCCACAATGTCCATCCCCCTCGCCGCAATCACCCCGCCTGTCACCCCCGACCTTCTCGCAGCCCTCAATGCTCTCAATGTGCGCACCACCTACGACCTCATCTTTACCCCCGCGTCCACGCTGCTGCGCCAGCTCCCCAGCGGCACGACCACCCTCGGCCAGATCAAATCCCTCATCGCAAGCGCGACTGCGATATCCGCCGCACCAGGTGTATCAGCAGAAGTGCTGTACGCGACAGAGAGTGTGAAGTATGTGGAGGACCAGCAGGTGCGCAGCGGCGTGCGCGCGCTCGATGCGCTGCTGGGTGGGAGCTTTGGCGGGCCAGGGTGCGGGCGTGTCGTGGAGGTGTCAGGAGATGCAGGAGGCGGCAAGACTGTGCGTTTACTCTCTTCATCTCGTTCTGTAGAGTACGTGCTCAACCTGGGACTGAAGGCACTGGCGCTGCACATTGCCTTGCACCATCTCGTCGGGCATGAGACTGCGGCAGCCCTCTGGATGGACACTACCGGCGACCTCTCGCCAGCGCGCCTCACAAGTGTACTGCCTTTCCATGCATCTGGAGCGGTGCGTGCGTCCACCCGCCTTCCGTCGATAGCCCTCACAGACAGCTCGCTCAGGCCGCGAGCAATGTCCTCGAGCGCCTGCACATCTCACAGGCGTTCGACCTTGACGCCGCGCAGGAAGTAATACGACACTTGCGCACCGCGCTGGCTGTGAGTTGGCGTGCAGTGGCATCTAGACACTGTACCGAAAGCACAGCGTACAGACAACGCCCGACATGTCCCCGCGCCCTCGCATCCTGGTCATTGACACGGTAACACCACTGCTCGGTCCGCAACTGAGCGCCATCTCCTCTCAAGGCGCGTCTCACTATGCCCAGTGCGTTCTGCTTCTTACCGAAACCGACTACTAGGTCACGCCGCGATGACGACCTTCATGCGCCTCCTCGGCAACACCGCGCGCACGTTCGGCCTCGCCATACTTGTATGCCCCCGTATCCCCTCTTCCTCGATTGTCCACCCATCCGCGTGTGCAGGTCCTGAACAACAGCACTGCACTCAAGCCGCCTGGCCCAAACGCTGCGTCATGCTTTGCCACGACCACACGCAAGCCTGCGCTCGGGCCGTCGTTCGCGTTCCTCACTGACGCGACGCTCTGGCTTGCGCACCCGCCGCCGGGATTCTGCGCCGAGACGGAGGCGGCAGGGGAGGTGCGCGTCGCGGAGATGTTCCGGTCGCGCGTGTCGGTAAGCCGCAATGTGCGTGCATCTGTGCTGGAGGCTGAGGGTTCCAGGCATCGAGGACGTGGTGTCCTTTCAGGCTACGCGATGGAGCGATGTTAGAGTTGTGAGCCTCAGGTCGCACCCTCGCAACTTCGCGTTGCGTTCTTCTCTATGGTCGACAGTGCGCCGTGACGCCAGATCTATGTCGAAGCGACTTTCACAGTGAGCATTGGTCTAGTATCCGCGGAAGCAGGGCGCCGCGCTAGGCTCAAGAAAGGAGGATAGGATAAAGACTGGAAGGGTCGGAACAAGGATCCATAGAATGCCGTACTGATTGACTTTGAGACGTACCCTGCACGTTCTACACGATATCATGGTTTCAGATCTTTGGCTGTCAACGGTGTCTTATACAGTTCAAACGTTCCCGAGTGCATCTACCGATGCTGAAGGAGATCATGGTGTGTATATCACTGGGAAAGTATAAAGATGAGACATTGTTGGGCTGTCCTTAGAATTAGTCGTACAATATTTCGACCCAGATAGCGGTAATTCTAGCAGGTATCGCAGATCACGGCATATATGCGTTTACACGTCCGAGAACCTGACAAAAAGTCAGTGACCTTCCGCAGTTTGATATGAGCACCGATCCTTACCGGTCGGGGAACATGACAGGCGCAAGAAGACTCCAGATGTACAGCAGCATGCATACCCACGAGCTCACGATCCGCATCCACATCGCCGTCTCGGAGCGCCCAATGTACACGTCGTCACCATCGTCGCCGCCAGGGGAGGAGGTCGATTTGATGACATTCCTGTACGTGGGACGGGTCAGCGCGTCGAATCAGGGGAGGGAGAGGACACACCAGTCGGTAAGCAGCATGGCAACATACATCGCGCCAAGCACGAAGATGATGTGGAACCAGGAGTACTGATGGAGGATGAGATCGCCTGCTGGACAAAGAAAAGGTGCCCAATCACGTACGTTGTAGCGTGTGCCAGACCGCTCGTCGTCGCGCGATTCAGAGACGGCGTCGTCCTCATCGTCCTCTTCCTCATCCTCGTTCAAGGCGGACGCGGGAATAGCGCTGCACACAAAGATCAGCCTCGTTTTTCCAGAAATTATAGAGTACCCGTACCCTGCTTCAACAGCGGCGAGAAGTGCCTGGTACCGCGGCGTTTCTGTCCTACCCGGCTGGGTGCTCACAACGCTGACCTCGTGGCCCTCCTCGTCATCCGGCAGCCGCACCCCACCCTTCTTCTTGCCCACGAGCGCGCGACTCTGCGTCGCTGCGCGCGTCGTCGAGTACGCAATTGCCAGGAATGTGAACAGGGCGCCGAGCACAACGACCGAAGTGCGCGTGCCGCTCGCCGCGCCGTTGCGAAACGGATTACAGGTCTCGTGGGAGTGGTTTCCGACCGCGCTCATGACGAGGTACGTGCAGTACACAGCAACCATGCTGCTCTGCGCAAGGCCAGAGCGTGGGTTGTGCTCCTGAACGACGGGGTGCACGCATATGATTGTGATGAGGATTGCGAGGGCAAGGTTGAAGGAGATGAAGAAGCGGTTGAGTGTGCAGCCGGAGGCGGAGAAGTACCCATACAGCACACCGGTCATGGCGATGGTCCCAGCGTACATACCCGCGGTCGAGCCGATGAGAATCCACTGCCACAGGTTTGAGTTATTAGAGTTCTCCCAGTTTTCAAGACAGGTTTCGGACCAGGAGTGTGCGAAGTCGACGAGAAGAACAAGGCCGAGGAGGATGAAGACGGTGGCACCGATGAGAGAGACATAATTGCCCCAGAACATGAAAAAGCCATTGGGGATGAAGAAGGAAACAACAACAAGAATAAGCCAAAGGAGGACTTTAGGGCCCCACCAGCTAAAGGCGGACAACCTGAGCGGGGGCTGTTTTGAGATTGCACAGAATTACGCACCCGTTCTGTATGGCGGCACGCTTGTCTCGCGTGTCTTTCACGCCAATCAAGGACAGGCTCAAGATGGCGTGGAACAGCGACAGCGCGAAACAGACTCGATGAACCTACGGATACGGCTTGAGCAATGTGATCCACACTGGAGTAATGGCACGACGCACAGCGAGGACACCGTAGCACTTTCCGCCGGCACAGTCCATCTTGATGTAGTCGTAGCTCCATTTTTCTATTTGGTGAATCATGAATGGAGACTTCATCAACCACGCCAGCATCGAGTTTAAGGCGAATATCATCTGTGGGTATAGTGAGCACAATGGGGCACAATGGGGCGAAAGTCCCGTCGAAGAAGCTCATACCGCGAATCCAATGCGTGTGGCGATAGAGGAGTTGCAGTTACATGACTTGACAAACATAGAGGCTGAGATATGCTGAGTATAGCTAGGGTGACTGCAACGGAAGCACGGACGTACCTGCAGTCGATGTGAAGCAGAAAGCAAGTCCGGCGAGGCAGGACGAGCCGATGGTGCCGAGGGCGCCGGCGAGCGGAAGAGACATGAGAAGACCCATGCCGGGCGACTAGACTCGTGCAGACACTGAAAGCTGGTGCAGGTGCTGGGCGGGGTGGAAGGGGGAGGCAAGCAAGAGGCAAGAGCTGCGGCGGAGCACAAGAGTTCGGCGTGACTGAAGGTGACGATCGCGTGACGTGCGTCCCGCGTCTGGCGTTCGTGAACGCTGCTTGTCCTCGACACACCACCAACGTTGCGCCTCTCGTCGTCGGAATCCACAATCCATACGCGGAAATTGCCTTTGATTTCCTCAGCATCTTGGAGGAGCGCTCGGATTTGCGATTTTGGTGCGTCGAGCAAGCCCCTCCCGGAGTGAACGACGCGTCCGTTCACTATGGGCGCCACCCGTTTCCGTTGCTCAAATATCCGGCAGATCGCTGATACGAGACTTCTTAGTATCTGCTTTGTATTAGGTATACACTGCCAGTGTCCTGAACTAGTGACTTTTGTGGAGGTTGTGAATCTTCTTCGGAGCTCTTGATGCAACCGCGGGCACTGGTGCGTTCTTTGCAGACACATGTTGTGCAGTTTGTCATTTAATGTGTTCACGGCAGACTGCCCTTATTCAACTGTTTGTGCGTTGACGAAGCAATATCTACGCGACCATCATTCAGTTCACAAACTAGCCACCATCATGGCGTCCACACCCCCACCGAACATAGGCTTCAATATCCCACCCATGCCCCGGCTTCCCTCTCCCTCGAGCTCCCGCCACCCTAGAGCGTCCATCAACTCGTCGTTCTCTTTCGGGCCGCAGTCCCTCGTGAACTCATTCATGGACGGGAACGCATCTGCTCCTCACCCACATAATCTCGACCCGAATCGCTCTATCCTCCCTTCCTCGCCTATGCGATCTTCTCCGAGAGCCCATCGACGCGCAAAAGGAAGCATCGGTCGACATCCCCTCGCGAACGACAACACCGACGTATTCCAGGACTCCGGAGATGAGGAGGAGGATGAGATGGAGTGGGGAACAGTCGATCGTATGCGGCTATGGAGACACGACGCGCTCATGCAGCATTTATACGACACCGCTGCTTTTTGGGGTGACAAAATCTTGTCATGGACTAGTGCGTGCTCTCCCAGCCAACTACCCGCAACCCAACCCAACCTACAATATTTTGTCCTGTTGCGCCCCCTCAGATGACCCGAACGATGCTTTTTGGCTCGCGCAAACGTACTTTATGACCCATCGATATTCCCGCGCCGAGCGACTCCTCACGCGTCCGTTCCCGACTGCGCCGCCCAGGCTCCCGCCACGCCACCCTCCCACGAATGGCTTTGGTTCCCCGCCGGAGTCCACTGGCATCCCGTTTCCCGATGTCAAAGGCAAAGGCCGCGAATTCGACATGCGCCTGCCGGTAGGTCCGACAGAAATGATTGACGTCGCCGCCGATCAACTGGACGGTGTTTCACGGCTGGTCGATATGAGTGTCGTGTGTAGATACCTCGCGGCACAGTGCCTCGTGAGACAAGGAAAGTGGGCAGAAGCCACCGAGATGCTGGGCGAAGCGAACCCATTCCGTGACTCAGGTGTGTGTGTGGGGAAGCCTCGGTGGCAATCCGGCGCGTTGACCTGTATCACACTCAGGTCGCAGTGGGCCTGCGGTCCCCAATACTGATGGAGGCATCAAAGTAAGTACCGGCTTCTTCGCTACGTTTTGATCGCCCTCGCGTAGTTGTGGTCATTCAACTAAACGGCATCAGGTCGAGGCGTCAATGTGCAATCTCAGGGGCCTCCTGATGCTCAAGCTCAATCGGGGCGACCAGGCAAAGGCGTGCTTCATGGAAGCGCTTGCCCTCGACGTGAAGTGCTACGACGCCTTCGATCAATTGATTAGCGGGGAGATGATGACGCTGGAAGAAGGTATGCCCCGCACACGTTCCTCGCTTACGCGCGGCACACTGAGGGCATCAATTGCCAATTCAACAGAGTGGGAGTTTGTGCAGTCCCTCGCGTACAGGCAGCAAACTCCGGAGGATGCAGAGTTTGTGCGTCTGATATACACGGCGCGCCTGCGCAAGTACAAGCACGCAGGCGAGCATGCACTGACACGGCGGCGGCTCGTCGAGGAGTATGGCCTGTCGGACAACGCAGACGTCCTCTTCAGCTTCGCAGACGCGCTGTACGCACAATTTCGGTGGGCCGACTGTTTTGCCATCACGACGCGGTGCGTTTTCTTTCATTCCACGCGCGAAGTCGGGGCTGACAACCGTGCGGCGGCAGGATTCTGCGCCTCGTCGCGGTGCACGCGGCAACGATGCCGCTGCATATTGCGTGCATGCACCACCTAAAACACTTGCACTCGAAGCTGTTCATCCTCGCGCACGAGCTTGTCGACCGCGAACCCGAATCTGCCACGAGCTGGTACGCAGTCGGCGTGTGGTATCTGACGCAGAAAAAATGGGCGGACGCGCGCACGTACTTCAGGTGAGCAACATCGCGCACGCGATGTCGCCCTTGGCCGGCTGCTGACGGGCACCCAGCAAGACGTCGCTAATGGACCCGCGCTTCGGGCCCGCGTGGATCGCGTTCGCGCACACGTTCGCCTTCGAGGGCGAGCACGACCACGCGGTGACAGCGTACTCGACGTGTGCGCGCATGTTCACTGGGTACGTTGGTACCTTCCCGCCGTCGTAGGTGGAGGAAAATGCGCTCACCACCCCCCTATGCAGGTCGCATTTGCCGCTTATGTTCGTCGGCATGGAGCACATCATCCTGTCGAACCAGGGGCAGGCGGACGAGGCGCTCAACGCCGCTAACTCCATGTGCGACGGTGATCCGCTGCTGATCAACGAGCGTGGCGTTATGGCATTCAACCACGGCAGGTACGCCACACGGGTGAGCAGCAGAGAGGCTTGCTGACCGGTGCGGCAGGTATGAAGATGCGACGGCGATGCTCCGCCAGGCGCTCGAGCTCGCTCAGGTGACACAGTCCTCGCAAGCTTCGTGGGCGACTACGTATCTAAATCTCGGCACTTGCCTGCGCAAAATGGGGTAAGGAGCCAAGAATATATACTGGCAGTGTGCGCATATTTACGCCGGAACTCGAAGGAATCTCGAAGAGGCTAAGGCTGCATACGTCAAGGTGCTCGAGATCGACAGCCGCTCGGCGGCGGCTCTAGGTTTCCTTGGGCTCGTTTACCACCTCATGGACCGCGTGCACGACGCCATAACAAAATACCACGAGGTGTGCCCTCCTTTCCCACCCATATCCCGCCACTAACCCAATCCCCCTCCGCCCAGGCGCTGTCAATCAACCCGCTGAATGGACATGTCCTCGACCTGCTCAACCTCGCCCTCGAGCAAAGCGCCGACGACGGGCAGTTCAGCGCGGGGGGACCGCCGGGTGGCGAGGCAGCGTGGGCGGCGCGGATGCGCGCGCACGGTGAACGCGAACGCGCAATAAAGCGCACGCGCCAGAAGGCAGCGATGCCTCCCCCCGCGAGCGGCGCGGGTCCGGAGATGCTCGGGCAAGGGCCGGACGCGGAGATGATGCTGGGGTGAGCACGGGCGGTGGTAAATTGATACAGCATTGTAAGCACGGGATGCAGTACAGTGCTGAAACGCTGTATAATTTTCGGGGGAACATAGATCGTGCGGTGGACTCAAATTTGCGGTCGGCCTCGGGGCGTGCATGCTCAGATCGAGGTTTAGTTATCGGCGTCGCCCTGAGCCATGCTATTTGAGTATCCGGCCAGTGGCACAGGGCGCACGATGGCCTGGGCTGTGAAGTGTGCATGGCATGACATGAACAACGAACGTGCCATGGTGCGGAGCTTCCGGAGAGAAAAACTTCATACGCAGCTGTCAGTCTAGCACAGCGTGCTGTCGGATTGCACCACAGCGAGCCTGGAAGGGTACATGGCACTCAAGGGTGCGTCTGTGCGGGGATCAGTGCGTTCGAGAATGTTTAATAATCCGAACGCTATGCCAGGGCGGGATCTGAGGATCTGAGCAGGCGGATCGCGATCCACCATCGGCATCATCTCCCAGGGCCAGAAGCTCACAGCTTGGCTCCCGGACAGGCCCCAACCGGCGACAAACGTGCATTGCATAACGCGGACAAAAAAACATCATAATATGATCAGGGCGGGTACTGTAGCCTGGAGCGGAGCGGCGGCGTGCGTACGGGGCCGGCGCGGTGCAAGGTGGGGGGCTGCCGACGAGCCGATCGGCGCCGTGGTAAATAGCAAAAATCACCGGTGGCGGCCGTGTGTGCGGAAGCAAGTGCGCGGAGGGCGCGCGGCAAAGGGTTCACGACTGGCTTGCAGAGTCGGAGGACAGTGGGTACTTTTGCTTGAGATGGCGATATTTCTTCAGCGAGTAGAGCGCCAGCGTCTCTGCAGCAGATGGCGGTGGAGAATGGAAGGGAGGTTGCGATATTAGGGTCGCGTGCGTGCGGAGGTGCGGGGCGGGTTTACGCACCGTTCTTGATGTACTCGCCGAGCTTCAGTGCTTTCTCAATTTCCTCCGGGTCGGTGAGGCCCTTGTTCCCTGCTGAAGGGTCAGCGATGCCGGCTAGAATCGCAGGGGACGCACTCTCGAACATGCGGCGCATGCGCCCGTGGAAGTCATATCTGAGCGTACACTATGAGCACAAAGACAAGCGGACGGCAGTGCATTGCGCACGAAGGGTCGGGGTAGTCCCGGCCGAGACGGTGCAGCTCCTTGTAGAGGGCGAGGACGCGGTGGCGGGTGCTGCTGCTCGCCATCATGGGCGGCGAGAGGAGAGGCGCGCAGCCGCCCGATATGGGAATGTCACGGTGACGCTGTCATGACTTGAAAATTGGACCATGCTCATTTTCGGGCCAACTTTCAAGATCCGTTGCGCGACTTTATGTGTCTGGCCGAGACTGACGCTTACGCAAGGGCAGAACGGTGTGGCCAGGGACCGGAACCTGTCGTGAAGGTTTCTCCTGTGGGGGCGGACTCGATGGCTCAGATCGAGCGGTGCTCCTCATGGCACCCACGAATGTGCATGACGAGCGGTGTTGCCGGTCTTGGGCTTTGGTGATTGATGGGGTCTGTGATGAAGGCCAGTGGCTGTACTCGTTCAAGTCGCTGTCGAGTCTGATACCAATATTCATCGACCGAGCAGCCAGTTCCACGGAAGCCCACAGGCCGGCCATGCATTTTCCGGGGATGCTCAGGTAAGCAGGCGAACGTTCTGCTGTTACGCGGCGCTGATTGGGCGAGACACACGAACGTGCAAGGAACAGAGCCACTGGAGCCATGCCATCTCGCCCGGCTCACGGTATCTCTTCCGGTCTTCCACTGATTATAAAAACCATGCGTCGAAATTGTTCGGCCCTCATCTCCTTCTCCAGGCAGACCACCGGCCAGCGTTGAGCCATGTCATTCCCTAACGACACCGTTCCCGAGAAGGAGAGCCGCAAGAGCGATCCTTCGTTGCCTTCGCTCCCTCGCCGCGCCAATGTCGCCCACGAGCTTGATGAGCGCCGCAGGGCCGCTCTCGCGGAGGTCGACAACGCCAAGTTCTCGTATGTACCCACCATCTATTTCTGTCTGCCTCTCTGACGTTCCATCACTCCAGGTTGTTCCATGTAAAAGTCGTGGCCGTGGCCGGTGTCGGCTTCTTCACCGATGCGTGAGTTCTGCCATCTATAGCCATGAACGTGCTTCCAAACATCCTTTTCAGCTACGACATCTTCGCCATCAACATAGCTTCGACGATGTTGGGGTATGTGTACGGCGAAAAGCACGCCCTCACGACCAACCAGGATCTCGGCGTGAAAGTCGCCACCCCCATCGGTACCCTTTGCGGCCAGCTGCTTTTTGGCTGGCTTGCGGACGTCGTCGGTCGTAAGCGCATGTGTATGTATATCACCCGTCCGTTTCCGCTGCACCCCGCTCATGCGATTTGATGCGCAGATGGTATCGAGCTGATGATCATCATCATCGCGACGTTCGCTCAGGCTGTCTCTGGTCACGCTCCCGCCGTCAGCATCATCGGTGTTCTCATCGTATGGCGCTTCCTCATGGGTGTTGGCATCGGCGGCGATTATCCTCTCTCTGCGGTCATCTCGTCCGAGTTCGCTGCGACACGCTCGCGCGGGCGTCTTATGACGGCGGTGTTCGCGTCGCAGGGCTGGGGCCAGTTCGGTACGTAATTTGTTCATCGGCTGCCCGATCATCGACTCATCTCGCCCATCAGCCGCCGCCCTCGTCGCACTCATCGTCACCTCCGCTTTCAAGACGCAGATCCTGCACGACAACCCCGTCACGCTCGACCACGTCGACTACTGCTGGCGCCTGCTCATTGGTCTCGGCTGTGTGCCCGGTGTTGTCGCGCTCTACTTCCGTCTGACCATTCCTGAGACGCCGCGCTTCACCATGGACATCGAGCGCAACGTCAAGCAGGCGACCGAGGACATCAATCACGTGCTCACAGATGGCTCGTACTACGTTGACCCCGACGCGGTTGTCCAGCGCGCAGAGGCGCCCAAAGCTAGCCGCCGCGACTTCCTCAACCACTTCGGCAAGTGGGAGAATGGCAAGGTCCTGATTGGCACGGCGTACTCGTGGTTTGCACTCGATGTAAGCACGAACCATCATCTATTTTTGATCTTAGTCACTGACGAGCCATAGATTGCATTCTACGGCCTCGGCTTGAACTCGTCCATCATCCTGACCGCAATCGGCTTCGGTAGCACCGGAGGAAAGGGTACCCTCGGTGTCTACCAGAACCTGCACAACGTCTCCGTGGGCAACCTGATTCTGTCTGTTGCCGGTCTCATCCCCGGCTACTGGGTGTCCTTCCTGTTCATCGACTCGTGGGGCCGCAAGCCTATCCAACTCATGGGCTTCACCATGCTCACGATCCTCTTCGTCATCATGGGCTTCGCTTACGAGGCGCTCAACAAGACGCACGACCGCTCAAAGTGGTTCGTGTTCCTGTACTGCCTGGCGAACTTCTTCCAGAACTTTGGCCCGAATGTCACGACGTTTGTGATCCCCGGCGAGGTGTTCCCGACGCGCTACCGCTCGACAGCGCACGGTATCTCGGCGGCAAGCGGCAAGCTCGGCGCCGTCATCGCGCAGGTCGGCTTCGCTCGCCTGAAGGACCATGGTGGCAAGAACATGTTTGTGAAGCACATGTGCGTACTCGCAGCCTGCGTCGTTCGACATTGTATACTGACGGCCGTGTTCAGTCTTGAGATATTCGCGCTGTTCATGCTTACGGGTATCTTCTCCACCCTCCTGATCCCTGAAACCAAGGGCAAGAGCTTGGAGGAGCTGTCGAATGAGGACCAGGAGGGCTTCATCCAGGGTACGTCACTTGACCCGATCTACCGGCGCGCGCGTGTTGATTAACGTTCGTCTTCAGGTGTGCGGCAAGTCGATGTTAAGGATGGCGTGGTCGCATAAACGTCTCCACGGCCTCTTTCTGTCTTCTCGTCTATCCGCACTTCTTGGGTCCTTGGTATCTTCATTCTACACATCATCATGCATGCATTCATTACGACGCGCGACGTAGTAGTATATTTATATCTCAGTTTGTTGTAGTCACCGTCATGCATAATTAGAGCGTATATTTTCGGACAGGACAGTAGATTGCGAGCACGAACGGCACCGCTGGGGACTTGGGCTGCGGCGCAGGCACGCAGGGCAAGGCAAGAAGCTGATGTGCGTGTGGTGTCTCTGCTTCGCTTCTGTTCGTCACTGATGCAGCTGGTCAATGGCATACACAGGGCGTGATCGTCTTTTGAGCGGGGGCAGCAGCGGGCCAAGAAGGCTTGTGACTTGAACGCTGTTGCCGCCGGCCCGCAAATGCCGACGTCTGCCACGGGGCTTGAGTCGAGTCTCCTTTCCTCACCGAGCACAAGCACTCCTCAGATGAATGGCAACAGCCTCACGCACGCGCTGCAGTGTCGTATTCTAGTAGGACCAGCTATAGGACTAGGTGCGTCCCTGGAGTTCGGTGTCTGTCGTACGATCGGATCAATTGAGTGTATTTGTTCCCCGTGCACACGCTAGCCTGACAGCTGCCTTTCCGTGCCCTAGAGAATCCCACCCTGTGATCCAGACCTCGCGAACACATCGCCTTCTTCGGACAGCCGCAATCTAGTGCCGAAGCCATCGAACCTTCTCACTGCAGCCATGCGCACGCCGCACGCCGGAGCGCTGATGGCCTCCTCGTCGCGCGCGCTTCGACCAGGCCCTTGCGTCTCCGGTCTTCACTGGACCCAGCGCGAACAAGGAAGCAACGATGGCAACTGAGAAGGATGCTGTGCCATTGACATCTCTGCGATGCTCTGGAACGCACTGGCAGATGTCCCGCGGCCGGCGCCTGCGCTGCGCTCCATATCCGCAAACTGGGTGCAAGGGCAAACGTGCAAGGTACGGCGCCTGTCGTCGGTATTGCCGCCCCATATGTCTATCTAGAATGGGGCAGCCCTCCCCAAACCCGTATATAAGGCGCAACCGCCAGAAGATTCCCATCTTCCGCCCTCCTGCTACTGACCGCCGGCCAGCGCCACTGGACAAGTCGGACGCTCACTTAATCCGCCAGCCATGTCGCTCCACCAGCACGAGAAGGGAGATAACCTGTCCAGCGAGCCGGACCTGCCCCGCCTCCCGCAGGGTCAGCGCGCGCAAGAGCTGAACGAGCGCCGCCTCAACGCGCTTGCGGAGATCGACAACGCAGCTTTCTCGTACGCTCCATCAACCCACTTCATGATAATGCTGCGGCTGATGCTTGTGTCGTGGATAGGTGGTTCCACGTGAAGGTCTGCATGGTCGCCGGCGTCGGGTTTTTCACCGACGCGTGAGTCGCGTTTGCCTCTTGATGTGGCTGGTGTGCTGACCGTTTGGCATCCTCAGTTATGACATCTTTGCGATCAACATCGCGTCGACGATGCTGGGATATGTCTACGCATCGAATCACAAGAGCTTGACGGTCAACCAAGACCTCGGGGTCAAGGTTGCCACCCCCATAGGCACGATGTTCGGCCAGCTGCTCTTCGGTTGGCTCGCAGACATCGTTGGCCGCAAGCGCATGTGTATGTCCAGCCCCTTCTCCCATCCATATGCGATTGTTGACAGCGCCACGTGCAGACGGTGTCGAGCTCATGATCATCATTGTCGCAACGTTCGGACAGGCACTCAGCGGGAATGGTCCTGCGGTCAACATCTTCGGTGCGCTCATCGTGTGGCGCTTCCTCATGGGCGTAGGCATTGGTGGCGATTACCCTCTCTCCGCGGTCATCTCATCCGAGTTCGCCTCGACACGCTCGCGTGGGCGCCTCATGACTGCCGTCTTCGCCTCTCAAGGCTGGGGAAATTTCGGTGCGTCGTGCGCAGTCCGCTCTACACGCTGGTTTACTGACAATGTGTCGCACAGGTGCCGCGCTCGTCTCGCTGATTGTCGTTGCCGCCTTCAAAACACAGATCCTGCACGACAACCCGACGACGCTTCACCACGTAGACTTCTGCTGGCGTCTTCTAATTGGTCTTGGCTGCGTGCCCGGTGTCATTGCCCTGTACTTCCGCCTGACGATCCCCGAGACCCCGCGCTTCACGATGGATGTCGAGCGCAACGTGAAGCAGGCGTCGGATGACATCAACAACGTGCTCAAGGACGGCTCATTCTACGTTGACCCCGACGCCGTCGTGCAGCGCGTCGAAGCGCCCAAGGCCAGCCGCCGCGATTTCATTGCTCACTTTAGCCAGTGGAAGAACGGCAAGATCCTGCTCGGCACGGCGTACTCGTGGTTTGCCCTCGATGTGAGCACCACCCATCATTCTTCCTAAAAATAAAGACACTGATGAGCCATAGATTGCGTTTTATGGGCTCGGCTTGAACTCGTCCATCATCCTGACCGCGATCGGTTTCGGGACCCCCGTCACCAAGGGTACCCTCGGTGTCTACCAGAACCTGAAGAACGTCTCCGTCGGCAACCTGATTTTGTCTGTCGCCGGTCTCATCCCCGGCTACTGGGTATCCTTCCTGTTCATCGACTCGTGGGGCCGCAAGCCGATCCAGCTCATGGGCTTCATCATGCTTACGATCCTCTTCATCATCATGGGTTTCGGCTACGAGGCGATGAACAAGACGCACTCCGGCTCCAAGTGGTTCGTGTTCCTGTACTGCCTGGCGAACTTCTTCCAGAACTTCGGCCCGAATGTCACGACGTTTGTGATACCCGGCGAGGTGTTCCCGACGCGCTACCGCTCGACGGCGCACGGCATCTCCGCAGCGAGTGGAAAGTTTGGTGCGGTCGTCGCGCAGGTCGGATTCGCGCGCATGCGGAATATCGGCGGAACTAACAACTTCGTGAAGCACATGTGCGTCTTGCCTCTGCTGTATTGCTGCGAGCTTTTCCGCTGACGTCTGGCCCGGACAGTCTCGAGATCTTTGCGTTCTTCATGCTGACGGGCATCTTCTCGACGCTCCTGCTGCCCGAGACGAAGAACAAGACGCTCGAGGAGCTGTCCAACGAGGAGCAGGATGGCTTCGTGCATGGTACGTGCACCGCTTCTGATCTGCGGCTGCGCGCTGTTCATACTCACTCGTCCTCAGGTGTCCGCCAGGTGCAAGTGAAGGACGGTATCGTGGTAGGCGAAGTTGCAGTCTAGGCCTTCGTCATTTTTCCCTGCCACACGCTGTGGTCGTTGGGTTGTATTCACATTCACGAGTAGTCGTTTCTCTTTCTTGTTATCCTCACGAAGCACCCGTTACTGATCAGGTTTTGTCTACCTGTTATGTATACTTCGACTTGTCATCGTTCTAATCCTAACGTTTGCCTGCGGCCCTCGCAACAGGATCAGAAACGAAAGTTTAGAGTAAGCGGTTGAGAACGGCGTGCCCGGTGGCACGATCGATGGCGAGCGGGTCATGACGTCGGTTATGTATGCCATCCGGCCCAAAACAACTGCGCACGACCGCCTGCAAGCTTCCTGACACGAACATCCACCACTGCCCCTCGCCCACGACATCGAGCACGCTTCGCATCACATCGGATTGCCGTGCTACCCGTCGTGAGTTCTCCGTGCTAGCGCTCTGCCCGCATGCCCACCGCACCCGTAATCGAACTCAATACGCTCCTATACAGCGCAGCCTCGACCAACGCAGTTATACCCGCCCGATCCCTATCGAATCCGAATACTAGAACAGAACAGCAGCAATGCCCCCGAAGGAAGAGAACCCGCCGCCCTCAGCGTTCAGCGAGCCGAGCGAGCCGTCGCACATCGCCGTGGGCGACCAGCCGCGCGCCCAGCACACGGGCCCGCAGGCGGAGAACCCGCACGCGGTGCTAAAGCGCGGCGCGGAGAAACGGCACAGCGGGGGTGCCGGCTCTGGCGCTGGGAAGGTCAGAGAGAAGGGTGAGAAGGACGAGAAGGGCAGAAGCAGGAGCGCGACGACGAAGTTGTAGAGTTAGATGGAAGGGCGGGCGGCGTGCCGTCACTGTGGTGGGCGCGCGCGATAGGGTTTTGGGTTGGCGCTGGAGTGTGAGAGCAAGGGCGGCGGCCGGTGGGTAGTGGTGATGAGGAAGCGTGAAGGTGGGATGTTGGCGAGTTTAGCAGAGTTCTCGGTTGCACGTATTGTTGGTGCCTGCGTCCTTGTTGCGATCATGCTCGTCCTTCGCCGCGGAGAACAGCTGGCCCTTCCGATACGACCAGCCTTTCGTGGCGTACTAGCAGACAACGTCGACTTCCACGGGAGCCGCCGTTGGTGAAATTGTGATGCAGTACGCTGCTATAAATTCGCTCACCCTCCATGCTTCGTGCAGCCGGCGTTCGAAGTCCCCAACCATAGAGCCACGGCGCCCCCGCCCTTGCCTTACCTTATCCCGGGCGAGTGCGGAGCGGGAGGGCCACATGTACGCTATGTCTCGCATGGGCCGCGCGCCTCTAATAGACAATAAACTGGATTAAAAAAAGCTCACTGACCGGCGTTCCAGTTGCGGGCTGCGTCACGGAGAGATCCTCCCTCGCTCAACCCGTTGGTGACGCGTCTTACCTTCCAGGTCAGAATGCCTGGGTTCCCGCATCCATTATCAGAGATGGCGAACAGAAGCAACCACCAACAGGAGTCAGAGCCATTTATTTGCTACTTTTGCGGCTGGTGCCCGTCCATACAGATAGTATTGGGCCGCAAGGAGGCCCGTCGATTGTGCCTCGGCACGAAGATCGATGCCTCCATCGTTGATTTTCCCAGCCAATTCAAGAGTAACTGTACAGTGTCCTGCATCATCGGGAAAGCGCAAGTGGAACCCTGTCTGAGACTGGCTCATCCATCTGGTCTCTCAATGTACTAGATCAGAGCGAGCGGCGACCAAGAACTTCACGGGAACATTGTCGGTGTACTGGCAAGCAGGCGGTGGGAGCTGATAGTCCCGCCGACGAGATGAGCTGCATCACAGCACTCTGCGTGAATTACAGCGCTCACCGAACTATACCAACGAGCAGATGCAAGTAGTATTGTAGCCAGAAGCAGAGAGATGCGGCCAAGGGTGGCAAGTTCCCAAGAGCCGACGCAGAGATTCAGTACAGATGGAAAGATGGCATTTTTTCGTCCTCAGTGAAGAGATTATTTAAACACTGTGAGCCTTTCAAAAGCTTTCCTGCCAGTCGCAGAGGGAGAAGTGAATGAATAACGGCCGGTCGGCCGAGAGCCGACCCGGACCCGCAGGCAAGCAGCTACAAACATGTGGCGGAGTGTGAATTCTGAAAGAACGTTCGTCGCGCACCGCGAGGTCACCGTCACAAAGCGCCGAACCTATGCGTATCGCCTTTAGTGTCTCTTCACTCTCGGCGCGCTTTCGCCGCCATTCAGATCTATATAGACATTCGCTCGGACGGATTGCGCAACACGGACTGGAGGAGGATCATGTCCAGTTTCATCAAAAGGCTGTATGATGCGGCACCAGCCTACAGCCTGAGCCTCATTATCAACTGCTCCCCTCTATCTAGGAAGCAACTTGTAAGTCTGAAACTCATGCCGTATTCATGCCAAGGCTTGACACACTACGCATTCTGATCGACAGTCCTCACGACAAGGTGCCTTGTGCCAGTGCACTTCCACGCCACATATGCGCTAGAAGGTCATGCTTGCTCAATATCTGACCATTCCGTCATCTCCGGGTCTCGTTCTCATCATCAGGCCCATGCCGAAAATCGCGCTTACAGGTGGTAATAGCCGGCCGCGCCCTCGATGCCATGCCCACGGCTGCCCAGAAGGTTCGTTGCTGAAGTTATTCCCGGACTCCTCAATGCTGAGCGAGGCGCTTTTTACCAGTCGTCACGTTCGTTGCGCCTTGATAGATTCCGAGGGTGCCTGCATTTTCTCTGGCAGGCGCTCAACAGCGCGCTCGTATAAGAGGTTGCGGACTGAACTCCCGATGCATGCAGCCGCATGAAATATACATACGGGAACAGGTGGGACGAGATTGACGACGGCTCTGCCGCTGTCGACCTCGACAGCAACAGGAGGTCTGCTCTCGCGAGCATCGACCGGGCTCGATTCTCGTAAGTCTCTCCTGCTTCTGCTCTTCACCTGTCTCGCACCTCACGGTTCACCCACTCACAGATGGTTTCACGTCAAGGTTTGGCTCGTAGCCGGTGCTGGTTTCTTCACCGATGCGTAAGAGCCTTGCGCTATTCGGCTGAGGTAACTGCTGACCAGAGTTTACCTCTGTATAGCTACGACATCTTTGCGATCGGGATTGCTGCTGTGATGCTGGGCTACGTCTATGGCAAAGGTCGGGGCTCTCTACTTTCCTCAGTATATGCTCCTGACTCGTTAGCTCGTTAGATAACGAGCTCCAGCCGAACGTCGAATTCGGGCTCAAAGTCGCGGCACCCATCGGCAACCTGTTCGGCCAGATTTTGTTTGGCTGGCTCGCCGACATCATAGGGCGCAAGAGAATGTGTAAGTCGTGTATATCTCCGGAGCCCCCTCTGACTCACTCATCCCCGACGTATTCAGACGGCGTCGAGCTGATCATCATCATTACATCGACATTTGCGCAAGCCCTCGCGGGCTCTGGGCCTGCAGTGAATGCCATTGGCGTAATCACCGCTCTTAGATTCTTCATGGGCGTCGGAATAGGCGGGGATTATCCCCTCAGTGCGGTCATCTCATCCGAATTTGCGTCGACACGAACTCGCGGGCGGCTGATGACTGCCGTCTTTGCCTCCCAAGGCTGGGGAAATCTCAGTGAGTGCTCTCCCAGCCGCCTGCATACTGGCGTACCCAACAATGCTGTCACGTAGCGGCGGTGCTCATCGCGTTCATTGTCATCTCGGGCTACAAGGACGCTATTCTCGACGACTCTCCTGAAATCCTCGCACACGTCGACTACTGCTGGCGCTTGCTGATCGGTCTCGGCTGCGTGCCTGGTGTAATGGCGCTGTATTTCCGCCTGACGATCCCCGAGACGCCTCGTTTCACGATGGACATCGAACGCAACGTCCATCAGGCGTGCCGCAACATCCAGGACGTGCTTTCTGCGAATGGGATCAGCCCAGGCGTGTGGTACGCGGATGAGGACGCCGTCGCAATCCAGGCGGAGGCGCCGCGCGCGAGCTTGTACGATTTCTCCGCATACTTCAGGAAGTGGCGGAATCTGAAGGTGCTGGTGGGAACGGCATATTCGTGGTTTGTCCTGGACGTGGGTGCCGGGCTTGTCTCCTGTGTCGCTGTGCCTGCTGACGTGCAGCGTCAGATTGCGTTCTATGGGCTGGGCTTGAACACGTCTAAGATATTGACGTCGAAGATCCTTCAGGGAATCGATATCGGAACCACGATCGTGCCCAACACAGCGCGCGGGGCATTCAACAACCTACACAACATCAGCGTCTACAGTTTGATCATCTCCGCGGCTGGCCTCATCCCCGGCTATTGGGCATCGTTTTTAGTGATCGATACGTGGGGACGCAAGCCGATCCAGCTCATGGGGTTCAGCGTTCTCTCGGTGCTCTTCCTCATCATGGGTATAATCTGTTCGATGGTGTGAGTGTCGAGCATCTGCTGACGCATCCTGATAGGGTTCGCGTACAACCCGTTGACGAGCTCCCAGTCCTCTATGAAGGGCTTTGTATTCCTGTACTGCCTGTCCAATTTCTTCCAGAATTTCGGGCCGAATGTCACCACCTTCGTCATCCCAGGCGAGGTCTTCCCCACCCGCTATCGTTCGACGGGACATGGCTTTTCTGCGGCGTGCGGGAAGCTCGGCGCTATCGTTGCGCAGATTATATTCTTCAAGAAGGGAGGTGACGTCAAAATCATGTACGTCTTGCGTCGGTGTGAGGTCTTGAATTATGCTTATTATGAGTCTAGTCTTGAGATTCTGGCATTTGTCATGATGACTGGCATCTTGTCGACGTTGCTACTTCCGGAGACGAGGGGCCGGTCCCTGGAGGAGCTGTCGAATGAGAATCAAAGAGGATTCATCCGAGGTACGATAACGTGCTCTCTTGATCATCCTTCAGCTCATCCTTCTAGGGACAAACTCCTTCGAGCTGCGCAACGGCATCGTTCTTCGCAGGCTCAGCTAGTAGCAACCCGATACCCTTCTAAATTATTGTTCAAATGTTTGGCTGGGTGCCTTAGGCTCTTGTCCTGTTTCTCTCATTTTGGGTTCGTCGGTCTAGTAGGAAAGATCAGACTCCCTGATCAGTCAGCTTGCTAGATTAACGGTGTAATATGTTGACTGTACCATGTACTTTTCAGTGTGCACATGCATCCCTATGGCATTGATGTTAGACCGAAGGATCTTGTCGACAAACGGCGAATACCGAGGAGAATTCAATCTCCGCTTCAAGTACGTGCTGCGGCACCGTTACCGTGACCCAGCTTTTCCCGCCACCTTCAAGCTACCTCGGTATTCAACACCACTTGGACTCTCTCGACAGTCCAGCCCCGAGACAAGATGCCGAAGGTTAGTCAATCGTTGTCCTTTATGTAAAAATCTCGCTGACGACTGCGCCGCCAGAATAAGGGGAAGGTACGCTACCGCAAACCTAATATCAGAGTCATCGGCGGCCATTGACGTTGCGCTACAGGGTGGAAAGAATCGGAGACGTGGGAAGAACGAGAACGACGACGACAAGCGCGAGCTTGTCTTCCGCGAGGACGGGCAGGAGTATGCTCAGGTCACGAAGATGCTGGGCAACGGGCGACTAGAGGCGATGTGCTTTGATGGGGAGAAACGCCTCGCCCACATTCGAGGGAAGATGCGCAAGAAGGTGTGCCTCCTGTCTGCTGGTTTACGCGGTGCTTACTGACTGCCTGCACCCGATCAGGTCTGGATCAACCAAGGAGACATCGTGCTATTGTCTCTGCGTGAGTTCCAGGATGACAAGGCCGATGTGATCGTGAAGTACACAGCCGACGAGGCGCGCAATCGTGCGTGCATCCATCACTTACACTCTGACCAGTGGCTCATCCTGTCCGCAGTGAAAGCCTACGGAGAGCTTCCAGAAAACGCCAAGATCAACGAGACAGACACATTCGGAGAGGAGGAGGGCGAGTGCACCTTCGAATTCGGCGACGAGGGAGAGGTGGATATCGACGACATCTAGTTGTGTAACCTCATGTGTTCTGAAGGTGCGTTCTGCTACCTGTGCTCCTGGATGTCTCACTGAGATGTTGTCCACAGTTCTGTATTCTTGATGACCCGCATGTTCTCTCTCGCTTGTTTCCATAACATTGTTGGTTCGATGTACATGATGTGCAATTACAGCAGGATTCACAATGTAGCAAATCCTTTCGATGACAGCAGACGGCTGGCGGGTCAGGAGTGGCTAAGGGTTCGTCGCCGGCAGCCAATATCGCAGGCGCGTCGCAATACGGTGAAAAGTGTTGTCCAAAATCCGATTACCGGCGACCAGGGTTTCGTTCCGGCCGTGCGGGCGAAAACTAGGAGGTTCGTGGTTTCTTCATTTGTGGTCTGAGAGTGGGACTCCTTTGGCATCCATCCGATGTCTCTGAGGTCGCAGGAGAGATGGCCAGTGGTGTGTGCTTGTCTAATCGATCACCTTGTGCGTTATACAACTTTGCACTCTGCGTCCTTTTGCGGGCCCCCTGCATCTCGGCATGCTTCGCTTCAGCTATATGCATCCACAGTCGTTCAGCGCTCAGCCTCCGACGCGACAACGCCACCTTCGGGGGCAGACGGGGCGCATGTCCATTCATCGCTCATCTTTGACGAATTTCCAAGCTTCATTGCTGACCACGCTCTGTACCTGTGGGTGATTGGGGTGCTCGAATTCAATCCCATCAAACGTCACTTTCCCTCACAGCGTCCGTCTCCATTTGTAATTGAGCAGAAGACGTCCTCCAGGTTCTCGCTTGCAAGGAGATTGCGCGCTTCATCTTGTCGGTGGAATGATTTTCTAAATACAAGCGTGCTCTTGTGCGCATTCATGCAATTGCGCTTCGGGAGAAGTTGACCAAGCCAAGCACGTCGAAAAAAATTATCAGTAATCTGTGCATATACTACCGTGCTTAGTCCACAGACGAGTCGAAGCCCACTTCAGACAGGACGAGATCAAGTCCCCCAACAGACCAATGCCCTCCCTCCGCGCCGGTGAATCATGAATGAACACCTTATGACCTTCCTTCGATCCTGTTACTTCCACGAACCGGCGCAGAAGGCCATAAAACGTGAGACCAGTGTTCGGGCCGGTAACGAGCACGTCGTCGAAGTCGGTGAGCTCGACGTGTATGGACTTGACGAGGGGAAACAGAGACAAGGTCGCGGGATTTGCAGGATGCTCCAGGTCAGACACCACGGCCTGTAGCAGACCATATGCGGCTTCCTGTTTCGTCCTCACGACAATGACGTTGGGCAGCCATTCTGAGACGTGGCGCCAGTGACCGACGGATTTGAACATATGAGACTCTTTCACCGTTAGCATGCGTGCTTCCGGCACGCCCGGAAGAGCGCTGAGGAGACGGAAGACGCGCCAAGGGAGGCACCCCGTGGACGGTTGGTCCTTGCAACACCGTAGGCTGAATTCGAGGCGATGAGGGAAAGCGGACGTCCTGTGGGTTTGTAGACGGTTTAGCGAGATGGTGGACGTGGATGGCAAGATATGTGCATCGGAGGCGACCAAGATGAACCCTTCGCCCTCTTCGTGGCTCAACGTCTCGCAGATGTCGATCGCATGAAATGCGATGCCTGACGCTTCCATTGCAGTTCGATGGTAGGCGAGAGCTTTGTGCATTGATGTCGACATTGCTGCAGGGGTGAAATTGATATTCGAATACTCTCGATAATGGGCTGTGAGGTTGAGGACGACGTCTGCAGGTAGCGCAAGGCATCCGAGAAATTCCATCATCTCTTGGAATCCGTGGTCTATGGTGAGGGCCTGCAACCGCGGACGATGGACGCTGTGGGGAAGTGGCATCATGTGGGTCGCCAAATAGTAGGACGCGGGATATTCTTTCGCGGCGTAGATCAGCTCTCTGTTCAAGGTGAGGCGTCGACCCAAGGATTCTGGCAATCTCTGGAACTGTCGGCCAGAAGTCATTGGCCAGTTCCAGACTCGTGAGAGATTGGAGTAGCGGGGATGAAGGACTGATAGCAAACCCAATGAGGCGGAGGTTACAGATACTGGACACCCCGACGAAAAGGATGGCACCCATTGTGTGGAGCACGCCCGGCACTGAGAGCGTGAGATGTTCCAACATTGGCATCGTGGCCGACGAAAAGCTAGCAAGAAACTCGGAGATTACTGCTGGATATAGTTCATACTCTATTACATAGCAGTTGGTGAGTATGATCTCCCTGACGCGGGGCAACTCGGCGACAACGAGATGCCAGATTGCGCGAAAGGCCCGCGTAATCGCCTCTGCGTTGGCGGGTCGTACGCATAGCGTCTGTGGGCCAGCATCAAAGCTGACTTGGACCTGTGGAGGGAGGGGGTCTTGAATATTTGATGGCCATGATTGCCCACGGCCTCCGCTGCATCGGAATGACGGTCCACAGCGGCCTGCATTTAAACGCAACTGCTCGCCAGCGCCGACAGAATTGGGATACAACAACACAGTCCGGTGTGCGCAGCCACGTCTCCTTGTCGCGTAAAGGGTGTGGAAGTCGAAGGAAGGAAAAGATATGGTCCAGAATTTCGAAAGGCCCGGGTATGTCGGCGATAGTTGCACCGCCAATGCCATAGAACTTTAGGAAAGATTCCTGGTTCATGTGGATGTTGGCCCCATCCGACATGACGCCTGACACATGGTCCTGGACGGCTTGCATTGTGGAGACAAAGACAGTGGTGGTCTGACAATGATTATGAGGACCTTGTAAGCTGGTCGAAACACACCGCCGTACATACCTCTTGCCCTCGATCCTCTTATCTTTGCACTTCGTGCCACTATCTGAGCCTACGAATACATGGCTCAACTGTTCGGGTACGGGGATGAGAAAGGAAGGGAACCTGGGCCGAGCAAAGTACTGAGTCTGAGGGCAACGCCCATCGCTTCACGCCACTTGTCACCATCTCCGGCAGGCTCGCACGCGTGTCGCGCGCGGGAAAGATCACGAATCGCGAGAAGAATTCAGTTGATTTCTCTGAGGAGGTGAACAATTTGTCGAGGTCGTCGGTCTGTAGTAGGCAAGACTTGCGGAAGCGATGACTAACGCTCCGATTGCAGCACGTGGCCGGCCGGATTCCACCAGCCTCAGCCTGAGGCTTTTCTTCCAGACATCATCCTGATCACAAAAGTGCCTATGTAGTGCAATCGGTACTCAACTAACTTCCTTGACTCTCAATCCACGCTGAGGCACGTTGCAGGTCAACGTTTCAACCCACGCGGCCGTCAACTTCGTTGAACTTTAGCAATGCCTGCCCAACATCGCGCAGGCACATCCCGGTCGATGCGCAATTTTGAGCAAGACTCAGCCAAGGTGAATAATGTAGTTTTCTCCCTTCGATGGCAGTCAAGTCGACGTCTTCGCAGATTCTTCAACTCGCAAGGGGTGGATCTATCACCGCCTTATATGCGATTGTTGCCAATATCTCAGCATGTCCGCAACACAGGAAACCTGATGTTACCCGGATGTTCTGCTCGTACTTGGACACCTCCAAGATACCCGTGCCGCGCCATCCCATCGCGGTGGGAAGCGCGGCATTCTTTGTGCTCGACCGCGCGTCGACGTCGTTCATGGGCCTCGGCCAGATTCTTCGAGACAAATCACTACTCCCCATCGCCATCGGTTCATGGCCGGGACTCTTCGAGTGGATGCTTTACTTCCAGGAGCGCAATTTCCACTCCCCTATGCACGACCGTGAGGAAATCATGGAGATGATCATGTATGTCATCTACCTAATGCAATCGGACGATAACATGGCACGGCGACTGCGCCGGACGCCTCGGGTTATAGCCTTGGCGACTGTGATATGGATGGCGGAGGACCCGGCGTCAGACTCTGTCATCACGTCAGCTTTCGAGCGGCTCCTCCTCAACGCCAGCGCAGCTATCATGGAGGAAGTCGTAGCCGCAGCGGGAGGAACCGTCGATGCGGTTGCGGATAGGGCCATCCTCCGACTGCGGACTGCTCTACGACGGCGGGTTTCACTCGCTGCGCCTACTCGCCTGGTCGCCCACTTCGGCGCGGCAGTCGAACTCATGCGGCATTTTGGCAGCTGCCAGAACGACGACCTCGGCCTTGCGCTCATGGACAGAGGCGCGATCATCGGTGTCACCAAGCTGCTGGTAAAATTAACGAGCCTCCGCATCTATGACGACGCTGCTATTCGTCACACTATTTCCATATGCTTCCACTACCTCGCGTCTCTTGTCGATGCGAGTGATGGTGTTACGGGCCTACAACAGGCAGTGAAGCACGGTCTGTTGCGGGCGATTGTCGACGTCAGCCCAATGTTCGATAAACTCCATGAAGATACACAAGAATCCCTTCGAATTCTCCTAGGAGAAGTCGTGCCTCGATATGTGCTTTTCCGCTCTGTTGTTTCTCGCGCAGCCAAGGCGCTTGAGCCCCTTCGCGTAACGGATTACAAGGAGGAAATTACGAACTCTCCGCTCAAGAATCACTGGGAAGCATTGTGTAGCCTTGTGATGCAACGTGCAGAGGCGAAGGCTGCGCTGGATGCCCTCACCAAGGTTGCACAGTGTCAAAATGTACGTCGTGCGGTATCTTGTATTGCCACCTGAACCAACGTACCTTCCAGTGCCACAATACTGCACAGAAGACTTCCTTGCGTCGATGCAGCGGGTGCCACTCCCTGCTGTACTGCTCAGTGGAATGTCAAAGTGAAGCTTGGGGGCGCGGGCACCGCAAGCTATGCCCGATCATTGCTGCGCGGCCCCCCAAAGGTACCCGCGCCTGCCGTGACTCTCGTGGGATGCCCATCTTTGACTATCTTTTTTTACCAGTCCGCCTTCCCGCGGACGGGGACAGCCTGCGCGAACAGGACCGCCTCTTCCACGAATTCATCACGCGCACTGACATTCGCGTGCATGCGGCGCGGCTGCGTGCCATGGCCGTATCCCAATTTCCTGGTGTCGCGCCTACGACCCTCGGCGTGGGTGTTGACTACACATCCTCTATTGTCCCAGGTTTCAGTCTGTTCCGCCTCGGCGACCGCGAACGTCTCCGCCGCTTGAGCGAGACCGAGGACGCCGAATTCAACAAAGATATACTGCGGGCGGCGGTAACAGGGCAAGGGACGCTCGTGGAGACCATCGTGCCGCTGGGCGCAGCGGAGGGAGCGCTGATCTTCCTTTACACGCCATTGATATGGACTGTGGCTGCCGGCAATGGCTAGGTTAGAGTCTGTCTACAGCCCGCGACGAATGCACTCCGGATCTACATCCATCCAGTCGAGATCAAACTTCAACTCCCGGTCTAACCACACCGAAAGGCGACACATGCGTGGCAGCTCAAGTTATCAGATCGTGTATCTTTGCACTTTGTGGCAGAGGTTACTATAGTGCCATTGTCTACATAGCCGCCTCCCGCAAGCACTTGCATAGATGATGACGCAAGTAAATTATTACGATATTCTCTTCTGCTTCACTCAACCGCATAGCTGTGTAGCAGCATCATCTGTTTGCAGCCACCTGAAGTTATCTTGACAATATTTGCTGGAGCGATGACTTTGAGCGCTTGCTAGGCAATATCAGGCGCTTAGTAGATCGAGTCATTTCGTTACACACTCGTTTCCATCCTATCCCTCTCGGCCTTTACACTTGATCTGATCTTCATGGCCTCGTATCTACGGTCATGGCTCTCAATCCCCACAGCGACGGTCGCGCAACCTCAGTCCGATCCGGACTCGCCCACGACGCCTACCAAGGCACCCGAGTTCACCTTCACAGAGCCCCAGATCGACGACGACGAGCTCGTCGACGAGGATGATCTCGCCCCCGCTTTTCCTGCACCTAACAGTGCCCAGCGCGCCGCTGGATCGTCCGCACCATCCCTGCTGCCTCCTTCAACCCTGATGCCGCCGCCACCCCTCCCAGGTCCCCGTCGCCCTGGCCCGCCTGTGCCGTCTTCCAACAGCCTCATGCCTCCGCCAACGACAACCAAGGCGCCTACGTCCGCGAAGAAGAGTGGCAAGGTCGCGCTTGCGCCAGGGCACAGTCCGCTAGACTGGGCGGCGCTGAAGTCATCTGGCACGGATATGCGCGTGCGTAGCCCTGCCTCGCATGCCATCGGTGCACTGATATGCCCATGTCATACAGGGCGGCCTAACAGGTCTCCTCCGAATCCCTCCGTCTGTGCTGAAAACGCACAACAAGCCCCGATGATGCGTGGTCTGCGTTCCAAGGAAAGGTGTACAATATCACGCCGTATCTGGACTTTCACCCTGGTGGAAGGCGCGAGCTTCTGCGTGTTGCGGGGCGAGATGGGACAAATCTGTTCGGTGCGTGGCGAGGGCTGTGGGGTATCATTCGCAAGGTCCTGACCAGTCTAAACACAGCCAAGACACATGCGTGGGTGAACGTTGACTTCATGCTGGATGAATGCCTCGTTGGCTTCTTGGTATCAGAACCTTCCAGCTAGTGCGCAGTGAATTAGAGAGGCTTATACCATAATTCCCGCTCTCAATAACGACTCTCGTAATATCCTAGGATACGCACAGCCCATCTCGCGCAAGATTGTGTTGCTTTCCTTCACCGCGTCATTCCCGGAATCTGTATAGACATAGATCTATTTGCCTCCGTATCAATATCTAGCTGTACATATAACCTGACCTCAATCAGGACATGGGCAGGGGAGCAAATCATCGACATGCTGGCGAAATGAGAGTTGGCCCTTCACCCAGAGTCCACATATCTTACTTGACGGGTGCGCGTCGGCCGGCGGGTCCGCATCTGACGAGTTCATATGTGAATGATTGTTAACATTATGAATTGCGTGAGTGACAGGAACATCGTAAACTAGCCAGTCGTCAGAGCATGCCACTATCATATCATCAATATCGATACCATGGTCAAGCCAAGCCGTGTTTGTCTCTATAACAATGGGATTTTGGAGGAAGCATGCAAGAGAACAGGAGAAATGTTGTGTGGGTATCGTGAGGTGAAGTGCAAGAGTCGTGCGTGCGTCGTGAGACCGAAGCTGATATTCGTGGGGTGTCGCAAACAAGTGAAGTCTAGCAGATGGTGGTCGAATGTTGGCCGCGGGCCGGTGGCATGGAAGAGATTGAACGGCGCCGCCAGGACGGTGGGAAGACGGGAAGATATACAGCCAAGTTCCGGAAGGAAATCTATGAGCTGAAAGACGCAGCTATGGCAGTAGCCGGGGCATGTACGGGTGGTGGTTCTCGCCAGGCCGACGCGGAGAAGGGCGAACTCCCCCGTTCTGGCGGCCGCTCGAGTTCCCCACCCGGGCACGCAACTGCACTGATATATAGCATGTCATGGCAGGGTGGCAAGGAGCGCACGGCCAGGCGAATCCCCAGGCGGTTCGCTACTTGCCGTGCCCTCCTTGGTCTTACCGGCGAGGGCTCGTGCCAAGAATACGGAAGACTGGGTCGTTGTCGGGCGTGTCAGGGTGAACCTCAAATCTGTTCTCCCAGAGGGCAGCGGATGACTTGGACGGGTCGAAGCCAGCGGGGTCAGACAGGGAGCCCCGAGGGTTCGCCCAGTTCGATCCAATGACGCCAGACGCTACGAGGGACGGGAGCATGGTCAAAATGCCAGGCCTGCAAAACAATCCAGTCAGAGGATGACCGGCGGATAGTGGGGGTAGTGAACATACACAAGCTTGGCATTAGCGTCTGCCTTGGGCTTCTTGCCCTTGATCACGAAACTCGACGACCTCGCGCGTCCACCTCGCACCGTCGTGAACATGTGGAGATTGTTGCGAACTTGGTCGAGCGCGAAATTCAAGCCCGGCTCGGCCTCTGGCTGAACTATGGGCAAGACTTGGTCCTCTCGCGGGAGGAGCCGCACAGCGCGGAAGAAGCGTTCGCACGGCTCGTTGGGAACAATCCGTATCAAAGCACCGAGCGGAATTGACACAACACCGAGAGCAAGCGAGATAGCCCAGTCGCGGCCGCTGATCTTCGTGACCTGGAACGCCGATCCACCGACGAATACGATCAAAATTTGTCCGCCGACCTCTGTACGTATCAGGTCAGCAACCAAGGATCGCACAAGCGTATTGTTCCACAAACCGATCAGGGTAATCACGATGAAATACCAATTCTGCAAGACACCCTCGAAGATGTTGAACTTCCTGTCGAGCCGTCGACTGTTGACCGAGTTGAATATTTGTGCGAAGACGAAAGCGTTGAACACGAGCGTCTGCACAAGGCGGTCCTGGTGCTCGTCGTGGAGGGTATCGCCGTTGTGCGGGTAGCCCAGTATCGTCTTGCCCAAGAAGTGGAAGATAAGAACGATGATGGTCTGGTATGCCGATTGCCCGAGGATCTGCTTGATCATGTTCACCGTAAACAGTGGCGCGGTCTTTTTGTCAGGCTTGCGATCCAGCAGTGCCGGGGAAGCCGGATCCGTCGCCAGAGCAAGCGCCGCGAACGTGTCCATGATGATGTTGATCCACAATAGCTGCACGGCGCTCAGAACAGACTGCTCCTGGGTGGACGCCACCGCAGACACGAATGTGATGATCACAGCCGTAACGTTGGTCGAGATCTGGAACTGAAGGAACTTACGCACGGCGTCGTTGACGCAACGCCCCCACATGATGGCCTTCACAATGGAAGAGAAGTTGTCGTCCATCAGGATGATGTCGGAGGCCTCCTTCGCAACTTCCGTGCCTGCGATGCCCATCGAGAAGCCCACGTGCGCCGTCTTGAGCGCAGGACCATCGTTGGTGCCATCGCCCGTCACGCCCACGATGTCGCCCAGGCCCTTGAGCGTCTCGACAAGGACCCGCTTGTCCTCTGGCGACGAGCGCGCGAGCACCTGCAGCCGCGGAACCACCGCTTTCCTGACATCATCCGGAAGCTGCCTGAAGACAGGTCCCTCCATGACTATGCCGCCCGCGTTGTAAATGCCGCACTGTTGCGCGATGGAGCGCGCTGTGAGCACGTTGTCACCTGTGCACATCTTGACCATGACGCCGGCCTTGAAGCAGTCCGCAACAGCTTCCCGGACGCCATCGCGCAGGGGATCTTCGATGCCAGTGATTCCGATGAGCGTCAAGTTCTTCGCCAGATCCTCATATTCGACCTAAAAGGGAAATTTCAGCACGAGGCAAATTAGAAGACTCGCCAACGAACAACTCACGTCGCCGTTGTCCTGGAGCCTCGCCTTCTCAGGCGGCCATTCCGTGAAATCCTTGTAGCACAGTGCGATGGTGCGAAGGGTCTGCGAAGCGTAGAAGGTGATCGTGCGCGAGATGTTGTCCCTGTCGAGCTCGTTGATCTCGTCCGTCTCAACCTCCGGGCCGGGTGTGCCTTGTTCTTTGTGTACGACAACATGGCGCGAGCACTTCTCGGTCAGGATCTCGCTCGCGCCTTTGACGTAAAGTCGGTGCCGACCATCGGGGAGGGCAATGACGATACCCATCGCCTTGCGCTCGCTCGAGAAAGGAATCACCTGCACCTTCTGTGCCGCATCGCGGGTCTCGCGGTAGTTCCTCCAGCGAAGCTCCTTCGCGAAGCTCAAAAGCGCAGTTTCCGTCTTGCTGCCGATGAATGTGAATTGGCCGGTCTCGACGTCGCGGTCCTCGAAAGCCGTCGAGTTGATTGCGATCGCCTCGTTGAGGAGCTCGCACAGCTGGGGCGTCAGCGTCGAGTTGAGCGCCGTAAGGTCGATGGAGAAGTCCTGCGCGTGTTTGCGATCGCTCGCATTTGAGCGTGTCTGGTTCGCCTCGTACTGCCGCACGAACTTCGCGTGGATGCCAACAGATCCTGCGACGACCGTCATCTCATTCTGCGTAAGCGTGCCCGTCTTGTCCGTGCATATGACCGAGGCATTTGCCATAGTCTCACACGAGCCGAGCACACGGACAAGAAGTTTCTCCTTCGTCATGCGCTTGGTTGCAAACGCCAACGCGAGTGTCACCGCCAAAGGCAGACCTAGATGGCGTACTGTGTCAGGGACAGAAATTGCCATCAACGGACGATTAGCATACCTTCGGGAACGGCTACCACGATCAGGGTCACGGAGATGATGAGGATATTCGTAAAGGCGATGCCGCTCTCGCTGCCCGTTCTGTTCAAGGAGCGCGGTCAGCGCGGTATCAAATACAATGAAGGGAAGACGGCGTTACCTTTGAGGACTCTTCGTGGCGACTTGAACAATGAACCGGATGAAGAGGACAACGAAGAGAAGGCTACCCGCCAATGTGCCGACCTTGGCGATGAGCTCCGCCAGATCGTTGAGCTTGGCTTGCAGCGGCGTGCTCTCACTGTCGGTCCGAAGCGCTGGGATCGCAGTTCAATACGGCCGCATACAAGAGGTGCCAAGATTACGTACCCATCATGAGACGTCCGTGCATGCTCTTCTCACCGACCGAGATGACCACATATGAGCCGACGCCCTCCGACACTTTGCTGCCGCTGATGAGGAAGCAATCCGTGTGTCCCAGCAGGTCAAGTGCTGAAGGGCGACTTGGCCTCGGTTCGTCTCCTCCGTCGACGCCTTCTTGTCGTTCCGCACCGTTCGAATCCGCGGAGTCCAGTTCGGCAAGCTTTTTGTTCCGCATCGAAACGCAGTCCTCAAAAGAGGCCTTCTTGATAGCGTCCGACTCGCCCGTCGCTCCCGACTCGTCGCACCGAACATTGTGGCCTGACAGGAAGATGCCGTCACAGGGAACGACTTCTCCTGGCTCCAAAAGTGCGATGTCGCCGACGATGACGTCTTGCACGTCAATTTGTTTCTCGTCGCCGTCGCGAATCACCTTCACCTTGCGCTCCTCCTTCTTCTCGTTGAGCACCTTAAACTGCCGTTCCTTTTGCCAGTCGTTTAGAGAGCCTACGCCAACGACGATGCAGATGGCGACGATAATCGCGACGCCTTCCACCCAGTCGACCGGCGGTTCGCCCGCGGGGCGCGGTGTGCCAAAGTCCTGAAACAGCCCGAGTCCTAAAGAGACGACCGCAGCCACCGACAGTAGGACCTGGATGCTATGTCAGACGTTATGCAGTTGCGACGTGTGTGGACACTACGTACCAGAACCTTATCCTTGAGCGCCGTCCACATCAATGAGATGAGACTTTTACTCGGGCGAATCGGTAACAGATTGCGGCCGAAGACACGCTGACGCTCCTCCTCGGACGAGCCGAACGCGTCGTCCCCGATCTCCGGGGGCGATGACCCGCTGCCACCACCTCCGCCGCCATCGCCGCCCCCAACATCACTCATACTTGGAGAGCTCTTGATATCCTGTGCCTCGCCGCTCGGAGTGGTGACCATGATATTAGGGCGCTCTACGTGTTCCTCCGTAGCGGCGTAGTCACTCTTTTTCGTGCTGTAGCCGATACTTGGCGAGCTCATTGCGGATCCCGTCCCTGGTGGCCCTTTGAACGTGCTAAGCCCGCGTGTTCGGTCGGTGCCGAGACCGCGCAGCAATCCGTTGATGCCGCCCATCGCTTCCAAAGCTTCCAAGCTCTTGGGGTCGACGAGGTGCGCGAGCTGAGACGGCTTGAAGGCGAATGGAGCGGGGTTGAAGTCGGCGGCCTCCTCGATGACGCCAGAGCGTTCCGGCTTCTCCTCCGGCTTCTTGCCTTTGTCTGCCTTTGTCGAGTAGGTAGAAGCTGCATCATCGCTCTCGCCGGGGTCACCTTTCGGCGACTTAGAGCGGCCAAAATGTGACAGCTTCTTGACGAAGCTGTTACGCGAGTTGGGGCGCGACGCGTCGTCAACGTGAGTCTGTGTAGGGGACGCAAGCGTGCTTGCGCCGTCTGAGCGCGCAGATGAGATGGGGGTGAGCCCCATACGCGGAGTGTCGCAAGGATCGGGTTCTGTGTCGCCAGCGGAGGTCGTACTCGTGAACGTCGCGTTGCTACCCTTGCGCCGGTGGCCACGGACAGGCGGAGGCGAAAGGAGTTGCAGGGACGAGATGCCATCATGTTCCTCAGGGTGGTTGTCGCGCAGTTGCACGGAATTGTCCCAGCGCACGGAACCCGTGGAGTACGCAGACAGCGTGGGAGAGGGAGGGGGATGGTTCGAGGACGAGTCGGAAAAGCCAGACAGCGAGGTGGGCGAGAGGCCATCTAGAGAGGCTCTGCCGGGTTTGAGGATGCTCGGAGTTGGCAAGCCCAGCAGACCAGGATCTGACGGGGATCTCGCACGTGTGGAAAACGGCGAAGGGGGGTGATGGAGGCTGTCTGGCGACAGGGCGGGGCCGTTGCCTAGTGGTGCAGAGGACGACGACGGGACGGGGTCGTCAGGCGCGTCTGTGACGGCGATTTGGGGGATGTCGAGCCCGTCAGACGCCATGGTGGGGGAAGGAAACAGGAGGAAGTGGGGCAGCACCCGCCGCGCGAAAACCAACTTGCTCAGCGCAGGTGGGGAGAAAGGGCGTGACCGAGAGGCAGTGCAAGGCTGTACGATCAAGCTGGGGCCGGCGGGCCGAATCAGAATTGAACCGATTTCGCGCCAATATTCTTGCTCACCGGTTTCGCACGGTCTTCGACTGTGCAACTAACTGGAAGGGGGCGCGCGAGAGTTTGTGAGGGCTATCCCAGCCCCTTCACCCACCTTTATACTCCCTCGAGCACCGCCCTCGTGTGCCGCGCGCGGCTGTCCTTCCTCTGTTGTCTCCGTGACACGAAGGCGCGGCCCCGCCATCTTCGTACATCCGCTTCTGAGTCTTCATGCGGCCTTTACCGCAAAGCGATGGCGGCACTTGTGGAGACGGCACTTGAGGAAGGTCTGGGATCCTGGAGCTTTGCGGTGTCTCTCTCCACTTTCTGGGCCGCCGCAGTACCGGCGTTATCTGCTCCTAGCTCACCGCCCCTCCAAGTCTCTGGACACAGCTTCACTGGCTGTCTGCGTAACATTTGCTCTGCGCTATGAATTATTGTCTGGAAGCCTCACTGCAACCTGTATGCATCGCATCACGGCCAGCATTATACTCTGACATCAAGTTGGCAGGTGGTGCTTGGACCCAAGCTCGAAGTCATTCGTCGGTGCGAAGGGCCTTGTTCGGTGACTGAGAGCTCATTAAATCGTTCCAGGAACTGTTGTCTATCCGCTCAGGTGGCGCTCATTGTGTTCCTAACTATGTCATGAGCTATTTGGGTGCAAGTATATGGACACGTGCGTCAATAGTTTCACCATCTTGGGACTGGGCGGCAGAAGCTGCTCAAACCAAGGACACAGCCCGCTTGCATTATTGTGGGGGTTCTCTCGGGAATCGGCGTCAGAGACCAAAGTCCGTGTCCCTTGTCGAGTTAGATCATGGTCCAAGCGCTCATCCACCTGCTGCAGATCACCATGTTCTCCTGCCGTTGTTATTCCATCGTGTCCACCACGAGCCCTATGTTACGCCTCGTTGCCGTTTACATTCCCCGCTGCAAGGTACACTTCATGTCAGATCCGATTGATGGATAACTATCGTCTTCGTTCTCCCACACGTCCAGGCGATCGCGCTATGAATACGGTACGGACCTCCGAGCTCTGAGACGAGTCATTCCCACTTCCGGGTACGAACGCACATTTGAATCGTACAATCTCGGCGCTCGTGCGGCGCCCTGCTTTGCGCGCGTGCATGCAGCGTGTACATACGGTAGTTGTAGTTTTCGCTACTGTCCAGGATCGTTGCGGCGCCCCGCGCCACGCCGTTGCGGCCCCGCGTATCACAGCCCTCGTGCATTCGGGGCCGCTGAGACGTGCGGCGGCGGACGTGGATGCCAGGCGATCACTGGCAGTAAGGACTTAGTTCACAAATTAGTTTTTGGGAACGCTGCACCGCCTCGCCGCCCACATGGGGTGACACCGAGGATTCTCTTGGCGGGCTTCGCTTCCAACCGCGTGTTTGAGTGCCTGGAATGTCTCATCATACGCATGGAATGCCACAGCCATCTTCCCAAAGGATTTGTAGTGGATTTGTACTCGAATACTTGATGTTGCGATGCTGGGGAAAGTATGTTGCTGGATAAGAACCAGAGACCGGATACTTGGCTCTGCGCGAGGATGTTGGCATAGCGAAGAAATATGAATCCCTGCTGTCGAAGAATTTCTTGAGGTCCAACAGATACATAAAGCCGTAGCGACGGTATTATCACCCGCTAGGACATGAGTTATTGGAATGATAGCCGTGCCGGCCGCGGCCGCTCTTGTACTACTAGGTTTCCTCATCAAGCAGAGCCATCGAACTATCACTTGTACTACTATCAGAGGCGGAGGTCATATGCCGTGCAAAGATGTACGGAATCCCAATAGAAGACAGCACCAAGGTTGCTAGGCGAAGCGCTATGCAAGCTACGGACGAGCGGACAACTCCGGCTGGCGCTAACGAAGTCGTTAAGGGAGAACAAAAGCCCCGAGGACATAGAGAACAACAGTCTCACGACAACAATGGGCAGCGCATTGTCTCGCCTATTGCGAACCTCGGGGGAGAGAGAAGATTCGAGAAGATAGAAGCAAGGGCAGCTAGGGGCAGCTGCGTCGTCCACACGTTGCGAGGCGTTACGCCTGCCTGTGTAGCTCATGACTGCGCCATGTCTTGTCCTCTGCGGAAGCGCACAGCATGATAAAGGCTTGCATGTTCCAACGAGGCTGCGACGCTGATGCCGCTCTGTTCCGAGCGCAGGGACAACCGCCGTGTGCCGGGCAGCGTCAGCTCCATATTTCCCGCTCGAAGCAAACTGGTGCCCAGGAGATCCGCTTCTCCGATCATCGCATAGACGGAACGCGAACCGAAAATCCTGTACTGATCGTATCAGTAGCGCACATCGTTGAGAACATGCTGAGCGCAATTTTACTGCGCTTTTACCTCAAGCGCGTCTCCCGACATACAATTAGGAATATTAGCCCGACTTGACGGGTCCGCCAGGCTGCTGCGGAGGATAGATGACAAGCGTGAGGCGGTGCACGGATGCTGCTGGGGTGCGGAGCCGCGGTCCACTTTCTGAATAATGGTTGGAGCAGCCGCTCCGTTACTGCGGTTCTGGGCGATGGACGTGGGCACCGCTCTGTCGTGCGCGCGAGGTTGCGTTGCAAATTCTGGTGATGAAAGGCAGTGAACTCTGGGCACTTGAACCCGGGAGAGTGGGTGTGTGTGTAACCTGGAAGGCTGGATTGGGCGGGTTCAGCGCCTTCTGCGGCGGGCGCACGCGCTCGACTGCGCGAGTGCGCTCTGCACAGCTTCATGGAAAAGAAAACGGCAAATTGGATTGGCGGCACTTCGGGCGCAGGCCGACGAAACATCTGTGGGAGGCATGTGTAAGCAGCCAGCTGCGCAGGAATATGATAGAATTTCGCAGAACACAAGACTCACCCATCTCCTTCACCCACACGTATCCGCGTTGCGCCACCACATCCACTCTGCTGTTCGCTTCACCGACGTTGTCCCTTTGCCATCGTTCACATAGGCACGGTTTGGCGAAGCCGCTTTGCTCGAAGGCGCACACCGAATTGCCGGCAGCCACATTCCCAATCAGGCAGGTCTTCAAGAAGGGCCACAGCGCCGTAGCATCCACCTCCGACTAGGATACTGGGGAGTGTTGGACGGAGGGGCAACGGTATAAAGGCGGCAGCCCATAGCAGATACCGCTGGTACAATGCTGGTCCAGGCGAACCGCTCATTGCCGATGGACTCCGGACCGCGTTCGTCGAGGCTGTGCAGGAGCCTTGCTACTGGAAAAGGACCCCGTTATGAACGCTACCAGAGTCCCAAGCCCACTGGACCGGGGTCCCAAGGCTCTCGTAGCTTTGCTCTCGCGGCATGACGCCTTCAAGGGTAGAGGGAGGAGGATAGGAGTGCTGGCCACACGAATGCGCGCACGAATGGCGTTGGCGCCCCCCCTTGAGCCCGACCGCGAGGTTTCAACGGAGTTTTAGAACCCCGAGATGCCGACGAACTGAACCATGAAGGTCGATTCCGACGTTTCTAGAAGCTGCCGTGATCAATAGGCTGTGCAGGGCCTGCATGCTGGCAAGGTCAAGTAATACGGTGCTAAGGCTCACCAGCGTGGATTTTCATGATGCGAGCACGCCCATCTGTCGCGCATCAGTCAGATTTTTACCCAAGAAAATCATAGAAATCGGTTGACAATTCACGAATCGGTGAGGCACTCAGTGATCGCGGCTATGACGAGAGCGACTTACGTCCTGTAAACATGCCTTCAACACGCCGAGTCGGCATTCAAAAGTAGCGCTTCATTTCCTGCATCTGAAAGCGACGAGCTCAGTAAGGAAAGCTGAAGGTAGGCGCAGGTGACGGAGCGACACCACCTGCCACGTAGTCTTGATTCTTCAGCACATGTGCGTCTCCTCCAGCCTCACGCAGCCATCGGAGGGTCGACTATCTCTTGTATGGATTATCCCTTGATATCGGGTGGAGATAGGTCGTGACATTAAGGGAAGTATGCACAGCCGCGCCATAGATAGGGCGACCCATGATCGTACCGCAGACATGGTCTCTATACCACCTTGTAAGGCACCACAGACCAAGGTCCGTCAGTGACAGAACCCAATGAGCATTGATGAAACGGGTTGTATGTACTGAGATGATGTGTCCCCAGAGCCACTCACACGGTGCCCGAGTTGAACCTAAAGTCAGCCACGGACGATGCTGACGTCCGTGTGCTTCAAGATCCGAGGCACCTGGTTCCTATAGAAAGGTTGGTGAGCTTGCCCAGCACAGGATTCGAGAGTCTCATACCAGATTTTCCCTCTAGTCCGGCCGCAGACTGCTCTCCGCCGCGAAAGGCACGACTCGCCATAGTGCCCAGGTGGGCCTACGAAGCTTCGAGAAAACTGACGACGTGTTGGAGTAATTCTCGACTTGCACTGCCCATCCAGAAGTGCGTGGCTCCTTTAACCGGCACCACTTTGAGCCTCTTCTCCGGGTTGCTTGAGGACCCCAATTCCACAGGTGAAAAATCTGCCACAGTGCCTGTCAACGACCCGTAGCTCTGCTGTGCAGTTTCTCGGAGGCCGTCGACCCATTTATCATACGAGGATACTGAGGTGAAATCGTCTTCGTCGCCGTACACGAGGAGAACGCGTGCGCCAGGACTTCGCAGGGTATTCTCAAGACCTTGTTGGTAGGTGCGAGAGTTGAAAAGTGTCAGAGCCCCGCGCGGGCCGAACGGATAGGAGATGAGGATGTGGGAGGTGCGAATCGGTGGGGGGAGAATTGGGTGCATCGACACCGGCAAACAGCCGTTCGAATATCCCTGCAGCAATGAGAAGATTGAGAATCGGTGTTGCAGAATGGAGGCGCAGACGCTCGTAAAAGACGACGCACGATGAGGGCTACATCGGTGACATTCCCAACTTTCTCGACGGCGTATGCCACGAGTTCTTTTAAATCCTCCACCTCTTGAATACCATTCAGCGATGCCCAGCCCGATGACCGCCCGACACCCCGAGAATTGAATCGAAGGACATGAAATCCGAGCCGACTTGAGAGCGGACGGTCGAGCGACCGGAGCACGCTGCGCGGATGGAGACTCGGATGTTGAGCCAGTCTGACAGATAAGAATGTAGGAGCTGTGACATACGGGTCGTTCATGTTTCCGCCTAGTCTTGACCATGGATGTAGGCAGATAGCCAATTTGCCTGGAATGTTCGACGACGGTGTGAGCAAAACCGGGGGAGTCAAGAGAGCCTCCAGTTTCAGGCCTGACGGTAGCTCAATGATGTCAGGCAGAACAAGTGACTCTGGCAAAGACATAGTTTTGGAGCTCGCTGGATGAGAGAGAACTGATAGACTATTGACTCGTCGCGGAGACTCGTCGAGCATGCCGCGCCCGGCGCGCTCATTGTACATTGGTCAGCAAACGCGTCGCGAGCAGCCGCGACGCGTCTTTCTCTCAACGACATCCTCGCCCTCTGCTGTCTCGAAGTCGCCTTCAACCGTCTCCAAACAATGATCATACCAATTACACTTCCTGATGCCTCTGGATCCTCCAAGTTGCCCCCTAGTCTTGCGCAAATTGGCACCTCAGAGGTCGTTCTCATCGAGCTGCAGGGCACGCTCGAGGTCGAAGGCGACAAACGCGGTCAGACAGTAGGGACGTTGACAATGAGTGACGACGGAAAGGTGCGCCTTCATTGCTTATGTCCTATTGCATGTTCTGATAGTCTTTGTAGACGAAGCCGACTCTGCTCGTCGGCTATCACTTGCTCGAGGGCAAGATTGTTTCTCTTCCCAAACCTCTGGCCGTACTCTACCGCAAGGCACCCCCATCATTGTCAGCGCCCCATAATGCCGACCTTGAGTCCGATACCCCGTCACAGTCCGATACCGCCCCAGAACCCCCTTCATACACAATCACCGCCATCGTGCGCAAGAAGCTCGTATTTTCGAAACGCCCTACACCAATAGTCGGCGCCTTGAACACGGGGCTTGCCAGGCTTGGGTCCGCCAGTGCAAAACCTGTCAGCAGTGTAGGGCAACCCATGTCCGAGGGAAAGCGAACACGGTGACACGCTTGCATCCGCACATTCGCCGCAAGGAGCGGAAATCTCGGTGTTATGGATGAATGGGATTGGCGAGGCGCTGTAGAACGTGTTTCATGCTTCGCAGCCCTGTCCAGCAGAGAGGGCTGTATCATAGGGAGGGAAGGGACGGGGAACGTGAGCGGACGAAGAAGACTTCTGAAGTATGCTGTGCAGCAGCCGTCTACTTTGCCCACTGTATTTGGAACCTGGAAATATCGTCTGCGAGTCTGTTGTACGAAGATGGTGATATTGCAAACATTGGATAGTAGGGTTTTGCGGCGCGACAACGCCTTTGCTGTGGTTATTTATAAGGAATTAATGGACTGTGCCCGACAGATGCCGTACGTATGCTCAGAAGTGGTATGTGTTTGTTGAGCTCTAATATCTGTCCATATATTACCGTGAGGACAAGTCGCTCACCGCCGAACATGCCGTCCTCACAGACGAATGAATGTACGCAAGCTCTAACAATGCGCAACTGCACCGCTTGTCGGCCGGAATTAACGTAACGAGGGTGCGAACTCCTGTAGTTGCCGTTGCATTTCACTAATCGATGTGAGTCCGGTCCAACCTGTGTTGATGACTGAAGAGTGGGAGGGGATTACAATCCGACGTCATGGAGCGTTCCTGCCGTTTCCAATTGAATCACCAGTCCACGATGAGCAAACCACATGTCGCATACAGCAAACATTGGTCTGGAAAACTCCGCAGCCGATAACGCTCGATGACTCGAGTCACGTCAGAAACACGCGGAACACACGAGGCTATATCCGCGAAAGTGTGCTGCGCAGGTCCTCGGGAACCTACACCGGGTTGTCGAGCGTCGTAGGTGATCACAGATTGTACGAGATAAGCAAATGACCCCAAAGCTTAAGACACGAGGAATCAGACTCAGAGACGGCCTCCGATAGGAATTAGAATCCACAGAAAAAGAGTCATCACAGCCGATAAGCCGCAGCCCGTGAGACACCAACCCAATGTGATACCCAAGGGGTAGGAACCACCGATGTAGAAGTGGTCAGAGGGTGCTACCTTACCCATTCACGGTGACCGTGACAGGGAGCATCCATGACATATTTCTGGAGAGCAGACAGGAGCAGAGCGAAGCGCGCACTGAGGATTGCAACAATACAGTCCACCTCTATGTTCCATACGCAAAAAGGCCGATGAGAATGAAGAAGCCGCGCGTCTTGCCACCGCCTCGCGCGCGTCTGCGATCGTCCCGCTTCTGCCATAGACTAGGCAGCTACCATCTGCCACCGGCACTAGTGGCGCAAGTCCAACAGCTAGCGTGTTCGTTCTGCAAGAAGCTTGATCCTTCCCTGCGGCATTTCCCCATCATGCATCAAGACGTGCATGCATGAACGGGGCTGATAACATGCCGCATGAGAATGACACAGCGGGTGCGGAACCAGAGAGGCCAAACTTACATGTGTAGGCGTGACTGCACGAACAGTGTAGTCGGCTGAGGAATGGCGCCTTGGCAGCTGCGCATTTGAAGCGCCTCTATCGGGCCTGGTGCGGAGTCTCCAGCAAAAACTTCGGTACCGGGTCAGATAGCTTGATGGGCCTACAGCACAGGAAGACGAAACTCGGATGCCGACATGGACCACATGAAAGGATGAGTAGTTCGAATCGCATTACAAGAGATGTTCGCGGGAAAGCATTGCTCATCGCCGGCGTTGACAGACCTGACGCTAGACATATGCCAGCTGTCAGCGTCTGAGCACCAGGCGGTTCTTTGCTGCCAGTGGGAACACCTGAGTAGAAACCGAGATACCGTCGCACAAGCTCAGCATCTGAGCCTCAGAAAGCCCGATCGAGCAGACGCCACCCACGGGTACTCATCAAAGCAAGGAAAAAGAAGCAAACGGCTACCAGGCCAGGATGCCACAGTCGATGGCCAGAATAGGAGGTTGACGATAACGCTGGGCAGAGCCACAACTCGACAGCTGGAACCAGAACAAGACATATATATAGGCTCCAAATCTCAAGCGCACAGCGAGCATGGAAAAGGTCGGTGGACTGGCCTGAGATGAGGGGCTGAATTTGATGCCGCCTTCGTACGAAAGTCTGGCGGAACGGAGACGACGTTGAGTTGCGGAGAGGCAACGTGCTTTGAGTGCCATTTGGACCCAGCTCCTTGTTGCTGCTGCTGTTGCTGCAGATCATTGTGTTCGCAGAATTGGTGAGTCAACGTTCGCAACCCAGAGAGGAAGGTGAGCAACAGGCAAAAGTGAAGTCAGTAAGGAGAAGTGACAAGAAATACTGCACAACGCACGAGGTTGAAAACTGATGAGTCACCTGGCAGTGACTGCCAGTCTCCCGGATAGACATGCGTTGAGCGCTCATGTCTCGTTTCCCAGTTAGCCTCACGTATAGCAGGTCGAAGAAAGGTCAGGAAAGAGCTGAGGGAGGGTGGAGTTGGTCCGCGGCAATGAATCCAAAACGGTGCCGCGGCAAGCCACGGAAGCTCAGATGTCTATCATGAGTCTCATATCATCCTGCATTCTTCACTCAAACTGATCGACGATATATGTGAGAGTACTATAAATGTCAAAGTCCGGGAGACAATAGATAGTGGCGACGAGCACGACGAGAGCCCAGACCCGGTCCAAAGCTATGACCATCTACTGATCACAATGAGAAAGAGGCTCAGCTGCTAGTCCGCCAGAAAAGCGGTGATGATGAGGGAGGGGTTGAAAGCTGACAATTAACGCAAGAGGGTGACAGCAGGCTGGCTGTTAGGAAGTGAGGCTGACCAGCGGACTGGCAGTTGGAAGTAGACTCGGAGGCTAACCACCGGACTGGGTATGTCTGAACGACCATGACAGGATGTGATCAGCGCCGTCGACTTCCAAGTCGGCAAAACAGATGAATCACCAACGATGCCCTGCATCCGCTAACGAACAAAAAACATACGTGTATGTATGGTCAACCATGTGATTTCGAAGCATCGCCTGCCAAGAGCAAAGACATGCGCCGCGGTTGTCGATAGCACATCCATCCTATTCGATAGTCAGCAAATGCGATACGGGACGTCATGGGACAAGACTGCGAAGGTTGTGTCATCGGCGGCCAAGGATTTGGAGATGGACGCGGCGGCATACGTCAAAGGAGACGGGGAAACCTATTGGTCGAAAGTCGAGACCCCCGGAGTATGACCACTGCAGCGTGCATGACGCGAATTCTGACAGCCAGATTTGAAACGGACGAAAGGCTGTTGGAAACGAACGGCACGCGGCCTAAACAGACTAGAATCTAGACAACCGAGAGCCGCAAGTCTGGAATGCTCAACGGACCAAAAGCAGACCTGTGACCAGTCCTTAGTCTGGAGGCTGACGCGGTGGCTGACCGGGAGACATCGCAAATTAAAGTTTGAGCAAGCGCAGTCGGACAGAAGTGGAGGGTTTTGCAACGCAACCGAGCGGCGAACAGACGAGAATGTGACGCCAGAGCAGAGAGACAGCGACGCCCCGTAGCTCACAGCGATCAGGAATGCTGACGTTGAGATAGAGGCGGGCAAAGCGCGCGAGACCGACAGTCACAGTGGGAGGAAAAGACCCAGACGGTGAGGTCTCACAGACAACAAGCTGAGTGATAACAGGCGGCTGACTAGCTGACAGGCTAGCAAAGCGCAAGAGGCCGACGGTCAGAAGGCCCAGACGGCCCGGCACAAGTAAGTGCTGACCCTGAAGCTAACCCGACAACAGACGAGGCTGATGGTCAGTCCAGTCAATTGGTGACGGTTGGAAGAATATGTGAGTAGCAGGCGGCTGACCAGACTAGGACAGAGCTGAATCCTAGCCAAGAAGACGATCGGCGAAACGGATACCGACCGAGGTTGACGAAGAGACCGGCAGGCGCGAGAGCGTGACAATCAAGAGTCTTCAGCCGATAGCGCGCCTGACCAGTTCTTGTTCGAGGCTGACGATAAGCTCACCAAACCGACTTCGGCACCCGGAGAGCAAAAGGCTGACAAAGAACAAGAACCTTGACGGAGAGGAAGAGGCAAGAGCGATAAGCAAGACGCTGACGCCGCGCAAGACGCTGAAACTGAGCAGAATTCCGAGACGAAAGAGGCCGGCAGCGAGAAAGAGTGCTGACGACGAGCGAAAGGCTGACGATGAGGCTTGCGCTTGGACGAGCAGACACGCAAAAGAAGCATCCAAAGCGCAGAGCAAAGTGAAGGAGTCTGATCCGGCCCAGCCTGCACCCAGACAGCTCGCCATCATCAAGAACCAGCCATGGAACAGCCAAGCGGAGAAGCGGACAAAAGCGAGAGACGTCGATCGAGCAAGCGCAGATGTGAGCCTAGGGGTTGACGAGGTCTTCCGACGAGACCGAGGACAAGCTTGGGAACGTGGACGGGCTCGCAATCAAGCTGATCGACGAACGTAGTCAGTCAACTGCGCCCGCAAAAGAGCGGCACGACGTACGTACCCGAGCTGGATGATCGAATCGAGAGCTCTGCACGGCCCCGCCCGGGCTGCGCCCATGTCCGATCGTGCACCCGTGTGAGCGGTAGAACTGAGCAGAAGATGTCGGCAGTGCGAGGAAGATGAAGGTAGGAGGAAAGGGGAGGCTGTTTCACAGCGGCTGCCGCCAGCTTCTGCTCAAATGCGGGCGAACTTCGGCTTCGGCATACAGTTACATAAGCGCCCATAGTCAGCCTCTCAGGACCTTGTAACATGAAAGCTCGAAGAAACAAACGATGGTATTACATAGGTATACAACGTGCAGACAATCAGACCGCGTACTCCTACTGTACATACAAAGTCGAGCAGTAAGTACTACGTGTATGATCCTCCTTCTCGCACGGACACGATCGAGCACAAATACACCCGCAGACGCGGCGAACAGAAATGGTACAGTACGCGCGGCACGGTGAATAAATGAGGGGGCAAGCAGATAAACAAGCCAAAATGAGCGCGCGAACGGTGCGCTCCGTGCTCCGATCGGTCTGATCCTACACCTCCTATCCACGGTGTCGGCGAGAGTGGGATTGAAGGAGGTGATAACAATGATGACTGCAGACAACCAACGGGTTGCATATAATGCTATTAGAGGTTGACGAAGAGGCCGAAGCGTATGGGAATTAACGCTGAGAGAGCGGCTGAATTAGTCCTAGGACTGACAGAACGACTGACGATTGATCAGTTCGAGGCTGACGCGCTGACGAGGAAGCTGACCAAACGACTAGATGCCAATACAGAGGCTTCGTAAGTGGACACGGTGAATGTGCACAGCAGACAGACATAGCCAGAACAAGAGGCCGAGGATATCGTGTGACTGATACCACGAAACGAGGCTGACGGGGAGCGAGAGGCTTACACGGAGGGGGAGGCTGACAATGAGAGGCTGACAGTGAGAGGCTGACGGTGAGCGAGAGGCGAGGCTGACGGTGAGCCGTCAGCGAGAGGCTGACGGTGAGAGGCTGACGGTGAGAGGCTGACGGTGAGCGAGAGGCTGACAAAGAGAGGCTGACGGTGAGCGAGAGGCTGGCAGTGAGAGATGAGCGAAAGACGAGCGGGAGGCAAACACTGCGTAAGAGGCTGACAAATAGCATGGCCCTATGATGAACAAGACTCGACAATGAGCGAGAGGCTGACACCGAGCAAGAGGCTGACAATGAAAAAAATCACAACGACGAGCAAGAGACTGACGATGAGCCAGATGTGAGCTCGAGCAAGACACTGGCAGACACTGCGCAAAGAGGCTGACGGGATTCGAGAGACTGAAAGATAGCAAGGCCAGGAGCAAGAGGTTGAAGATGAGCAAGAGGCTGACACAGCGCAGATATACAGTATTGTTAAACGAGCAGAGGGCGGACGATGAGCAAGAACCTGACTGACGGTGAGGCAATGGCTGACAATTGGTACGATTGACAGAGCAAGAGGCTGACCATGAGCAAGGGAGGCTGACAGTGAACAGGAGGTTGCGGTTGGCAATGAGGACCGAGGCCGCCGCTGAGCGTGAGGCCGACACTGAGCAAAAGGCCGACAGCGAGAAAGGGTGGCTGACGTGAAGCAAAGGGCTGACGAGAAGGCTGGCGCTTGGACGAGCAGAAACGCAAGAGACGCATGCAGAGCCAGTAAAAGCAGTCCAGTGCGGCCCAGCCTGCATTAGACGGGCCAGCCATCCTTAAAACCGACGCACACCAGACCAGACCAGACGCCATTTGCAGATGCCGTACATGAGACTAACAGCCAGTATCCCAAATGTGACCGCGAAGCCAGACACAGCCAAGGATCAATCAGGCAATGAAAGCACGAGACTCACTTTCGGTCCATGACCGGACTAGACCAGACTCGCAGCACGTAATCGAATGCCCAGAGATCCCGATGAAGCTTGAGTGCGAGCGGCATAGCTTACAGTCCTAGGGCCGAGGAATAAATGGTGGCTGACGACGAGGGGCAGGCAGGCAGGCGAGAGGCTGACGAACACGCAACGAGAGGCGAGAAGCTGACAAGCAAACGAGAGGTTGACGAGCAAACGAGAGGCTGACGAACAGGCGACTCGAGGCCGAAGAGCAGACGAGAGGCTGACAAGCAGACGAGAGGCCGACGAGCAGGTGAGAGGCTGACGAGCAGGTGAGAGGCTGACGAGCAAACGAAAGGCCGACGAGCAAACGAGAGGCCGATGAGCAAACAAGAGGCCGACGAGCAAACAAGAGGCCGACGAGCAGACGAAAAGCCGACGAACAAACAGCAAACCTGACGAGCAGACGACCCGCCGACAACCCCACGCGGCTGGCAGAACTGCCCGACACACGCACTCCAGAATGCCACGTAACAGCCAACAATCACAACAGCGGCCGTGGCGCGCAACGCAGTGAGCCCAGATGCGAGCCTAGTGGTCGACGAGGCCGCTGGGTGCCAAGCGCTCAGACTGCCCGAAACCGGCAAATCAACCCACACTCCAAAACCACGACGGAACAGCCGAAGATCTCAGCAGCAGCCCGAGCAACGAACAGCGAGGCGGCAAAGAGCAAGCCCAGATAGGAGCCTAGAGGTTGACGAGGCGAGTAGCAAGCCCAGATGTGAGGTGGGAGCCTAGGGGTTGACGAGGCATGGGCGAGCTTGTTCACCATGAGCGGTTGGCGTTTGGCGTTTGAACGGTGCCAGAATTAAGATAGGCTCACAGCCGAGCTGATCGACAAATGCTGTCAGCCCAGTGTCAGCCCCAAGAATACGGAGAGATGCGGCACAACGTACGAACCCGAGCGATCGAGAGCCCCGCTCGGACTGCGGCTGTATCCCCGCGTCCGGTCTTGCGCGCGTGTAAATGGCAGAAGTGGAGCTAAAGAATATCAGCGGTGTGGGGGAGATGAAGGGAGGAGGAAAGGGGAGGTTGTCTCAGACGGCGGCTGCCAGGCTGCTCAGATGCGGGCGCCTTGCGGGCGCCCATGCCGAATTTCGGCTTCGGCATACATTTACATAAGCGCCCTCTCACCTACGTCGACATGAACGCCATACTGGAGCACTCGAAGAAACAAACAAATGTCTATACACAGCTACCAAAGTGCCCACAATCAAACCGCCTACTGCTAATGTATGAAAAACTCCGATCAGTAACTCCTATGTACGTGTATGATCCTTCTCGCACGGGCACAATCGGGCACAAAATCAAATACATCCGGACGCAGCAAACAGGATATGATACAGTACGCGCGGCACAGATAAACAAACCAAAATGAGCGCGCGATCGACGCGCTCCGCGCTCCAATCGGTCGGATCCTACACCTCCTATCCACGGGGTCGGCGGGGTTTGGGATTGAAGGGAACTGCTATGAGAGGTTGATGAAGAGGCCGAGAGCTGACGATGGGAATTAACGCTGACGGAGCGGAGCTTGAGCTTGAGTCCTAGAGGGCTGACAGACCAACTGACGATTGATCAGTTCGAGGCTGACGCGCTGACTAGAAAGCTGACCAAACGACGAAATGCGTATTCAGAGTCTTCGTAAGTGGACACGGTAAATGTGGCCAGCAGAAGACAGACGATAAAAATAGAGCCAGAAGAAGCGGCCGTGAAGATCGTATGACTGAGACTGCGCAATGAGGCTGACGGGGAGCGAGAGGTTTACGGCGAGCGAGGGACTTACGGCGAGCGAGAGGCTGACGGTGACAGGCGGACGGTGAGCAGGAGGCTGACAACGGCAGGCTGGTTGTTAGCCAGAGGCTGACGGGGAGCGAAAAGCTGACGTGGGGCGAAAGGCTGACGCGAGAGGCTGACACCGAGCAAGAGGCTGACAACGAGAACGACTCAACGACGAGCAAAACAATTGACGTGAAACAAGATGTGAGCAAGAGGACACTGGTCAACACTGAGCAAAGAGGCCGACGGGTTTCGAGAGACTGATAGAAAAGCCCGAAGCACGAAGTTGACGATGAGAAAGAGGCTGCCACAGCGCAGACATACTGTGAGGAGGCAGACGATGAGCAAAGACCTGACAGAGAGTAAGCAAGAGGCTGATGGCGAGGCAATGGCTGACAATGAGCGAGGCTGACGAGCATGAGGCGGACAATGCGCAGGAGGCTGACGCCTCAGTGGCTAACTGTGGACAGGAAGCTGAAGCTGGCAATGGGGAAGAAGCGGACGCTGAGCGTGAGCCTGACGCTGAGCAAGAGGACGACAGCGAGAAAGGGCGGCTGACGACGAAAAGGCTGACACTTAACGCAAAAGACGCACGCACAGCCAGGCAAAGGAGTCCGATCCAACCAGCGTGCACCCAGACACCCAGCCAACCTCAGAACCGACCAAGGGACCGCATACCAGACCAGACCAGACCAGACCAGACGGTGTTCCCAGACGCCGCACACGAGACTAACCGCCAGTATACCAAATGAGACCGCAAAAGTCAGACACAGCCAAGGATCGATCAGACAACGAAAAAAGACGAGACTGACAGTAGTAGTCATGTTCGCGACGGCTGGCCGTGACCGGACTAGACCAGACTCGCAGCACATAATCGGACCCGACGAGGCTTAAGTGCGAGCGGCATAGCATACAGTCCGAGGGCCGAGGAATAGATGGTGGCTGGCGCAGGCTGGGCAGGCTGACGAGGGGAAGGCAGGCAGGCGAGAGGCCGACGAATAGGCGGCGAGAGGCGAGAGGCGAGAGGCTGACGAACAGGCGAGAGGCCGCAGAGCAGACGAGAGGCTGACAAGCAGACGAGAGGCTGACAAGCAGACAAGAGGCCGACGAGCAGGTGAGAGGCTAACGAGCAAACGAAAGGCCGACGAGCAAACAAGAGGCCGACGAGCAAACAAGAGGCCGACTGGCAGACGAAAAGCCCACGAGCAAACAGCAAACCTGACGAGCAGACGACCCGCCGACAACCCCACGCGGCTGGCAGAACTGCCCGAGACACGCACTCCAGAATGCCACGTAACAGCCAACAATCACAACAGCGCAACGCAGTGAGCCCAGATGCGAGCCTAGTGGTCGACGAGGCCGCTGGGTGCCAAGCGCACAGACTCAGAGTGCCCGAAACCAGCAACTGACACGCACTCCAGAACACGACGCAACAGCCGACGATCTCAGCAGCAGCCCGAGCAACGAACAGCGAGGCGGCAAAGAGCAAGCCCAGATAGGAGCCTAGGGGCTGACGAGGCGAGCAACGCAGCAAGCCCAGATGCGAGTAGGGGTTGACGAGGCCATGGGCGAGCTTGTTCGCAATGTGCGGTTAGAGTTTGGAGTTGGTCCGTTGCCAGAAAGATAGGCTCGCAGCCAAGCTAACCGACAAACGCAGTCAGCCCATTGCGCCCCAGGATACGGAGAGATGCGGCACGACGTACGTACCCGAGCGATCGAGAGCCCCGCCCGGACTGCGCCTGCATCCCCGCGCCCGATCTTGCGCGCGTGTAAATGGCAGAAGTGGAGCTAAAGGATATCAGAAGTGCGAGGGACATGAAGGGAGGAGGAAAGGAGAGGTTGTCTCAGACGGCGGCTGCCAGGCTGCTCAAATGCGGGCGCCCATGCCGAACTTCGGCTTACAGTTACATAAGCGCCCATAGGCAGTCTTGACGCCTTTAGGCTCTCAAAACCTACGCCGACATAACAGCCATCCTGCAGCACTCGAAGAAATATAAACAAACGAGTGTCTATACACAAATACGCAACGTCTCTCAAACCGTTAAGTCCTCCTGTGAATACACTCCGATTGCTACTACGTAGATATCTACTCGCACATACACGGCAGTAAATTCTATCGTACACATATTTACACCCACAGACGCGGCGAACAGGATATGGCAGCGTGCGCGGTACGGCATATGAAAGAGACAGATAGAAAAGCCAGTATAAGCCTGTGTGAGCGCGCGATCGACGCGCTCCGTTTCAGCAGTGCTCCGATCGGTCGGGGCCTACACACCTCATGTCATGTCGGCAAGGCAAGTTTCATATGATGTGATCGATGAGAGACAGAGCTGACAATGAGTATGAGTCCTAGAGACCGACAGAACGACTGACGATTGATCAGTTTGAGGCTGACGCTCTGACGACGAAGCTGACCAAACGACTAGATGCGAGTACAGTTCCTTCGTGAGTGGACACGGTGAATGTGGCTAACAGACGACAGACGACATGAATATAGCCAGAATAAGGGGCCGAGGATATCGTATGACTGATACCGCGCAAGGAGGCTGACGGAAAGCGAGAGACTTACGGCGAGCGAGAGGCTGACGGTGACAGGCTGACGGTGAGCAAGAGGCTGACAATGGCAGACTGACTGTTAACGAGAGGCTGACGGGGAGCGAGAGGCTGACGGGGAGCGAGAGGCTGACGGGGAGCGAAAGGCTGACGGGGAGCGAAAGGCTGACGGGGAGCGAAAGGCTGACGTAGGGCGAGAGGCTGACGGGGATCGAGAGGCTGACGGTGAGCGAGCGGCTGACGGAGACAAGAGGCTGGCAGTGAGCAAAATGAGCGAAAGGCAGACGCTGCGTGAGAGCCTGACGATGAGCAGAACTCGACGCTGAGTAAGAGGCTGACACCGAGCAAGAGGCTCACAATAAACAAAAGACTGACAATGAGCAAAGGCTGACGTTGAGAAAAAGGCTGACGGTGAAGCAAGACGTGACCAAGAGGCTGACACTGGCTGACACTGCGCAAAGAGGCTGACGGGATTCGAGAGACTGAAAGATAGCAAAGCCCGGAGCAAGAGGCTGACGATGAACAGCGCAGACATACCGGAAAACAATCAGGAGGCAACGATGAGCGAGGACCTGACAGATAGTGAGCAAGAGGCTGACGGCGAGGCATTGGCTAACAATGAGCAAGGCTGACGAGCAAGAGACGGACAATGCGCAAGAGGCTGACGGTTAGACAGAGGCTGACAATGAATAGGAGGTTGAGGCTGGCGACGAGTACGAGGCGGACGGTGAGCGAGAAGCCGGCTCTGAACAAGACGCTGACAAGGCTGATGACGAGCATTGGGCTGACGAAAAAAAGGCTGGCACTTGGACGACGAAGCACGCAGAGCCGGGCAAAGGAGTCCGATCCCGCCCAGCCTGAACCCAGACACTCAGACATCTTCAAGAACTGACCAAAGGACCTCACAGACCAGTCCAGTCCCGACGCCATTCACAGATGCCGCACACGAAACTAACAGCCAGAATACCAAATGAGACCGCAGAGCCAGACACAGCCAAGAATCGAGCAGGCAATGAAAACGTGAGACGAAGAAGTCACTTTCGCGACGGCTGGGCTAGACCAGACTAGCACGTAACCAAATGCCCATGCGAGATCCCGATGAGGCCTTAGTGTGAGCGGCATAGCATACAGTCCGAAGGCCGATGAATAGATGCTGACGACGAGGGGCAGGTAGGCTTGGCAGGCTGACGAGGGGCAGGCAGGCAGACGAGGTGCTGACGAACAGGCGAGAGGCGAGAGGCTGACCGGCAAACGGAGGCTGACGAGCAGGCGAGAGGCTGACAAGCAAACGGGAGGCTGACGAACAGGCGAGAGGCTCACGAGCAGGCGAGAGGTTGACGAGCAGGCGAGAGGTTGACGAGAAAACGAGGGGCTGACGAACGGGCGGCTAACAAGCAAGCAGGAGGCTGACGAGCAGGCGAGAGGTTGACGAGCAGGCGAGAGGTTGACGAGCAGGCGAGAGGTTGACGAGCAGGCGAGAGGTTGACGAGCAGGCGAGAGGTTGACGAGCAGGCGAGAGGTTGACGAGCAGGCGAGAGGTTGACGAGCAGGCGAGAGGTTGACGAGCAGGCGAGAGGTTGACGAGCAGGCGAGAGGTTGACGAGCAGGCGAGAGGTTGACGAGCAGACGAGAGGCTGACGAGCAGGCGAGAGGTTGACGAGCAGACGAGAGGTTGACGAGAAAACGAGGGGCTGACGAACGGGCGGCTGACGAGCAAACGAAAGGCCGACGAGCAGACGAGACGCTGACGGGTAGACGAGGGGCTGACGAACAGACGGGAGGCGAAAGGCGAGAGGCTGACGGACAGGGGAGAGACTGACAAGCAAACGAAAGGCTGGCGAAGGCTGGCGAGCGGGGGAGAGATTGACGAACAGACGAGGGGCTGACGAGCAGGCGAGAGGCTGACGAGCAGAGGAGACGCTGACGAGCAGACGAGGGGCTGACGAACAGACGAGAGGCGAGAGGCGAGAGGCTGACGGACAGGGGAGAGACTGACAAGCAAACGAAAGGCTGGCGAAGGCTGGCGAGCGGGGAGAGATTGACGAACAGACGAGGGGCTGACGAGCAGGCGAGAGGCTGACGAGCAGGCGAGAGGCAAAAGGCGAGAGGCTGACGGACAGGGGAGAGACTGACAAGCAGACGAGACGCCGACGAGCACACAAGAGACCAACGAGCCAACGACGAGCAGACGAGCAGACGACCCGCGGACAACCCAACGCGGCTGACAGAACTGCCCGAGACACACACTCACTCCAGAACGCCACGTCTCAGCCAACGGCAGCACAGCGAGCCCAGATCCAAGCCTAGGGGTCGACCGACGCTCAGTGCCAAGCGCACAGACTCAGACTGCCCGGCCCCAAACCAGCAACTGACACGACTCTGTAGCCCAGACAACGAACAGCGCGGCGGCAAAGTGGCGACAGAGCAAGCCCAGATGCGAGCCTAGGGGTCGACGTTGACGAGAACGCAGCGAGCCCAGATGTGAGGAGGTGGGAGGAAGCCTAGGGGTTGATGAGGCCGTGGGCGAGCTTGAGAACCATGCGCAATTGGAATTGGAGTTTGAGCGGTGCAAATTGAAGGAGCCAAGCTGATCGACGAACGCAGTCAGCCCACTGCGCCCCAGGATACTCATGCGGCACGACGTACGTACCCGATGATGATCGAGAGCACCGCCCGAGCTGCGCCTGTATCACCCCATCCGATCTTGCGCGGTCATGAAAATGGCAAGAGTGGAGCTAGAGTATGTCAGCAGTGTGGGGGAGATGAAGGGAGGAGGAAAGAGGAGATTGTTTCAGACGGCGGCTGCCAGGCTGCTCAAATGCGACTTCGGCTTCCCCAAATCCTCCATCTCATATTTGTAAGCCTCTGCTAGTACCATGTCGCACTCGAGCTCGGCGTCGCAAACGAGTGTCTATACACAGATACACAACGTACACACAAACCAAACTACGAACTCCTAGGCCTACTACTGTACATACACACCAATTGCTCAACAGTAACTACTACTGCTTACTACGTATATGATCCTCCTCTCGCCACTAGCACACACTACACAATCGGGCACAAATACACCCGCAGACGCGGCGTTCGAACACGGTGCACGGCACGGCGAATAAATAGGATGGCCACTTCCGCCGCAGATAAACGCAGCAGATAAACAAGCCAATATGAGCGCGCGATCGGCGCGCAGTGCTCCGATCGGGCGGAGCCTACGCCTCCTCCTGTCCTACAATCTCGGATATCAGGGCGGCGGTGGAGCGGGTTGGAAGATGGTGGGCGGAGGGGATAGCATGATGATGGCAGCGCAATACCGCTCGACCGGAAACACGTACACAGGATTCATTCCTCCTCTCCTCTCTCCACGCGTCGCGAGTCCTAGCAACAGCATCCGGCACATACGGATCGTGGACAGGGTCACAGGGGTCGGGTCGTGTGCGCCAGGAATAGATAGCGCGCGGCCGAGAAACAATAGCGGGGCGCACGCGATCGAGTAGCGCACGCCGCATTTTGACAAAGCAATTACAGCGTCCGGCGACAAATAAGGATAGACGAAGATGCGAGCATGCTGGGGGGTAAGGGGTATGTGCAAACTCGAGCGAGCGAGGAAGGGGGCCGAGAAGCGTGCGGGGCCGGGGGGATGCGAATAGCCAGCGCGCGCGGGGGGGTGGGAAGACAGCGACTCAGTTGAACCCGTCGAAGTGCCCCTTGAGGATGCGCTCGCCCATGGGCGAGGGCGCGCGGCGGTGCTTCGCGTCGGCCGAGCGCGAGTTGAGCGTCGCGGCGCGGCGCACGCGCGTCTTGGGGCTGCCGTCCGCGCGCGGGGTGCGCGGGGCCTGCGGCATCACCGGCGCGGTCGGCGTGACCGCGGACGGCGGGGGCGTCGCGGGGCGCGGGGGCGACGTGGTGCGGCCCGCGAGGCCAGGCAGGAAGGGCTAGGCGCGAAGCGCGGTCAGATCTGGGCATACTGTGAGAGTGGAAGCATGCGCACCTTGTTGAAGGTGCCGCTGAGGGAGAGGCGGCGGAGCACGCCGACGCCGCGCTCGCGCTGGGCCTCGGCCACGGGCGAGGCGACGGGGGGCGAGGAGGCCTGTTGCTGGGCGACGCGGGGGGTGCCGGCCCAGGCTGTGGATGCGCGACGGGCGTGGATGTTCGAGGGCGGCTCGGAGGGCTCCTGGAGCTCCTCATCTGGGGAGAAAAAGTACAATCCGAGGTGAGAAACAGCGAGACGGAGATGGCGGTGGGACGATGTACCTTCGAATACAGGCGGTGCGCCAAAGCCCGACGGGCGTCGGTAGGGGAAGGTCGCGTTCTGCTTTGTGGGAGAGTTGCTCATGAAGTAGGAAAGGAGCGGGGAGCTGGAGGGCGAGGTGGAGGGAGCGAAGCCCGGGGTGTAAGGAGTGATGGGGGTCTGAAGGGCAGGGGGCGAGCTGGGGGAGCTGTCTGTGGACGAGACGGACATGGAGCGCCTGCGAGCTGCGGGGACATTGATGGGGATGGGGGACGTGTGTTTGACGTCGTCGCTGGAATTGCGTTGGCTGGCTGTGTCTGTGGACATGGTGATGGTGGGAGGGGGAAAGTTGGGCGAGGAAGCGGCTGGAGGGGATATATATACGGGGGTGTTCTCACGTGCATATAGGGTCCCCTAAATTAGAGTGGAGATCTGGGCGTCGCCGGGGCTGCGACCGCTGTCCGCTGTCCATTTCTGCTTGCATCCAGTGGCGCGTCCAGCTTCGCGCTCCAAAGAGCATGGCCGCGCTGGTCTGAGCTCGTCGGGGTCGCTGCTCTCGGCGTCGCACGGGGCTGCTCGGTCGGAACCGACTCGGACTCGCTGGGCACACTCTCCGACAGCTTGGCCCGCATGACGTCCAGCGCTCTACCCCGCATTCCTCCCCGCCCCGTCCTCTATCCCCGCTCTCTCCCAACAGCGCCCGCCTCGACACGCGGGCCCCGCTCTCCATCGCTGGCCCCGTCGCGCCCGCCCTGGCCTGCGCCGCCCGCTTCCCGCTTGTGGATCGCCAAGCTCCAACACGACCGAGGGCGTAAACACCTTCCTTATCCAGTTCGGCCTCTATCTAGCCGCTCCTTAGCCTGATCTGACCCTCTTCCGAGCCTGTCCGTTGTCGTCAGTCACGTCGTCAGTCAGCCTTATCACTTCGCAGCAGCCCTGCCAGGACGCCACTACCCACCGTCCCCGCCCAGACCGCGTCTTTCCCTCCGAACACTTCCCCGCGCTTCTGTCTGGCTTCTGAACCATTCACCCAACTATCTTTGCATTGCGCCCGCCGCGACCCTTCGATCCAGGGGGTCCATATGTTGAATGTTGCTCACACGACAGGGCCCTTCGATGGCGTCCGCGGCTTCGTGTCTCACCTCGCTTTGCGGAGAGCGACAAGCTTCGTTAGCACAAGCGGTGGCAATAGACGTGCGTGCTGGATGAGTCACTATCATTCGGCACGTCGATCGCTCGCTACCAAAGCTCCAATTCTTCATCCTAACCTTGTTCGAGGCGCCCTGCATGCTCCACGTCCACAGGCGGCGGCGCAAATATCCGTAAAATAAGCTACAGGATGCGCGGTGACGGGCTGCGCATGTGACGATCGAAGGCGCATCATGGGATGGCCGGCGAGGTCGTGGTGGCGTCGGAGACGAGTCGGTAAACGCATAAGCATCAGTAATAGTGCATCGAAGATCGGGGAACGAGGATGTGCGGTGGAAGCGACACTCCCCGCGTGATGAAGTGCGCGTCGGAACTCTGATGCTGTCACTACTGTCAGACTCGGCGTAGGGCTTTCTCCCGTGCGCCGTCGGGGTGCGCGTCGCCACCGGCTTCACATAACATAACACCCTCCATCCTCACCAAGATATGACAGCAAGTAGTCTGCGCCGTGCGGGAAAGTATATTTGAACTGTAACCACGGCTCCGCCCGCGTCCTGTGCGTGTCAGCTGCCCCGCGCGAAGCGTCTCCGCGTTCAATGCAGTAGCCCAACTGCGGCCGAGGGCACAGGCGCATGACCTGCGCGTCTCGCCGGTGCGCTGGGTCGTGCCTTTCTGCACTTGAATCCGGCCGGTCGTGTGCGTTTGGTGGTGGACGAGCAGCCGGGGCTCACTTTCCGGGAAATAAACCGAGCAGCTGGGCGACCCGCCCGTCCGTCGATCAGCTCGGTCCGATCGGTGCTTTTCACTGTATTGAAGATTGCAATATTGAAGACTGAAGATTGAAGGGCATCCAGCGCGGAATCGTGCTGCTGATTCGACGGCCGCGGAACAGATGCGAGTGATGGCGTAGGTCTTTTCTCCCAGTATTTTACCAATCTTGAAGATTGAAGGACATCCAGCGCGCGATCGTGCGGGTGATTCGCCAGGCGCGGAACAGATGGCAATGCGAGTGATCGCGTATGTCTTGACTCGTTGCTGCTTTGCCGACTTGCTGAGTCTTAGCGCTGGCCAGTCCTGCAATCGCCGTGACGATCTCAGTATTCTATCAGGCTGCTGGTAGCGTTCAGATGCACATACCTTGCCACGATATTTCGAGCCTGCAACAGCGTGAACGCGCGCGGGCGAGGATCACAATCCAAGCATCTTACTTTGGGGCGTCGTGGGGATATATCGATGCAAAGTGTTCGCGCTCGCAGACCAGCTGGAGTTCGTGTATTGCAGGCTCAGGGGACAATTCGCTCCGCCCTTCGGTCCATTCCTTGAGGCCGTCAATGACACCAAGCGCGAGCGAGGAGGTGCTGCACCAGCTGCTCGCGATGGTACTGACGTCCGCGCTCCGCGCGACGTATCTGCCTCGGGATGTGGGCCCAGTGTGTGTGAGCGTTCCACGCGATGTATCAGAGTAGAGATGGTTAAGGGAGATGTGGCTGCATGAGGGGCCTTAATAGAAATGCTAGTGTCGCTCGATATAATCGGTGGAGTGCGACGCCCGGCTGAGCCGCTGACTAATCGCGTCGTAGACGGCTGAGCACAATATTGGCGCGCGGGGTAGGTCCATAACATTCCCCTCGTCTTGTTGCCCACTCAACTGTAGCTCACCACGCTGGCGCTGTTGTGCACCGAGTGGCTGCTGTGCGGCCTGTGCTGGCAGCCCGCTCACTAGTCTACTAGTTTTGTTCACTGCGTCCACCATGTCGCTTCCTCCCCGAACCCCGCACGGAACTCCCCTCCCGAGCCTGGCGTATCTGCGCTGTTTGGCGAGGGCGACACCGTGCGTTGAGTTTTGGTTGATGCATGGTTAGGTGAAGGGCGCGCGCGAATACTTAATGCCGGGCGAAAGTCGCGACCGTTGTGGATGCGTTGAAGGGCAGGAAGTTGCGGCCCCGGTACAATGAGCCGTGTTGGGGCGCCTTTCTGCGGTGCGCAGCCTCGTTCTTCACTGCTGAGATGGCACTCTTATCAAAGACGAAGGCGTTTGCGCTGCTTGCATCCCCGCGCTCGGGCATTCCGCCTCTGGACGTGGCGAGGCGTTGCAGATGGCGCTTGCTACTATGCCGCAGGTATTGATATCATCGGGGTACGCCGCCATGCAATCTGTTTGTGTACATGTACTCAGCTCCATCACAGCCGTCGTGGTATACACAACGTGCCACGCTCCCCGCCATCCATAAAGCAGCATCGCTTTTGCCACGTCGACCTGAGCGTCTTCCTTCCGAGGCGTCTTCTCGGAGTGTCCGCTCTTCGCAACGTACAAGCTGGGCTCCGCTTATCAAGAATCCGGGTGCGTCTTATATAACTGATTGTGTTAGGACCTTGACTGCGTCTTCCTGTACAATAACGGTTTCTCTCCATACAAGATCAGAACGAAGCCGTGTCCTCGATCGCTCCGACCGCGGGATCCCGAAGATCTTCGTGCACATGTACTCAACGAACATACATCGCGTCTTTCCCCGGTGACGCTTTGGGAAGTTGCCATCGCACCTCTCTTGAAACAATGCTCTAAGCATGCACGTATTGCTCACTACCCACCACAGCAGTGAGACATACCCTCCAGCTTCTAACGCTGACTCTCGACAGCCCAGTTTCAACGGTGGCGGCCGCGGGTCCACGAATTTAGTTCGGCAGGTTTCCTTTCCTTTCTTCGCACGCTTCTTGCCCGTTCCCCATTTCCTCTACACCCCGCGATCAATCTTGCAGCTGCATCCCAGTGCCCCGAGTCCGTCGACGACCTCTTGCTCCGCTTGCTGCAGACTGCAGATTACCTCGATGTCTAGCTTCCATACATCAACTTCGATGCACCTGGTTCCCCTTCAAAGATCATATCCGAGTCCGTTCTATGTCTATCTGCATTTCTCTCGCGTCTTGTTTTCGCCTTGAAGGAATTGGATTTGCTTGTGCTCCTCGTTCCCGGCGTGGTCCTCCATTTGCCCCTGGCTTTACTGCTCAAATACCGTCTTGCCCCCTGGCTCCGATCTTTAGCATCCTCATTTCTCTCGGCTGCAGTCTCGAACATCTTGGCTCCATCCTACATATGCTCCCTCTCTTTTCCGACGCCCTCATGGATATCCGGGAGACAAGACGTAGAAGCGCGGGAATGGCTAATTCTCAGACATGAAGTAACTCTCCTCCGCGGACGGCACTTCACTGCAACTCGAGGGCGCCCAGTAACCGTTTTCTCCGTCGCTTTTCTTATTTCTGATTTTAGACGGTTGATGTCGAGCAACGGGCACTTCCTTCAAGTCGGGTCACACGACGGCATGATACCAACGGAGTCCTTATATCGATGAGTAGCATATATGTCATCTAATGTAAGTTCTGCGTCGCCGCCCCTAACTCTATTGCCTCTGTTCAGTCGGGTCCGATCCGGGACGCACAATCTCGTTTACTGGTAAGCCAAATTGCTGAATGATAGTACGGTCATACAGCAGCTGACACACTACAGTGGCCTGCATCCGGACGTCAGGCAAGGCGCTTCTCCGGGACGCGCCAGATGCGGATGTCGTTCATAGACGTCTTTCATCGGAGGACTTACTGCCTTGATACTTCAGGTTCATTTGCTTCCTGGCAGGATCTGCAGACCATGCTTGCTGATCCAAATTGATTACTCGCATAGCTCTCCTGCTACGCTCAAGATATGCTTCACATAGATTCATCACCGACGCAGAGCTGCCGCCGGGCTCAGTCGCTCTATGGATAAATGCATTTAGACCAGCTGTCACCAAGGCCCAGTGGGGTTATTCTACGGGCTGAACTATCAGCGAAACAAATTATGACAGTGTATGCACGCCCATAGCCCACAATCATTCACTTATACTTGCCTTATCAGGGACTTACTGATGACTATTTAACATTCATCTCCGGTGTCTTCTCCTCCGGTATCGAATTCCTCCACTTGAGGTCCCTCCGATGACTGAATATCCATTTGCCACCATTAACATGACTCGACGCTATTCGTGTAAAAGCACGGCCATCGGAGCGCTCTGCAGGCTGACCGACCGCCGTCTCGCGGTACTTAAGGAGTCGAAGACGTGCAGCGGGAAGCCAACCAACCTCCTCGAATCCCATCGCCTTCTACTACATGTCCACTAAACTCATTCTTGTCCTCGGTGCCACCGGCGCGCAGGGTCTTGCCGTCGTCGACGCGCTCCTGGCTCCGGCTGCAAACGGATCTCCTTCCCCATATTCTGTCCGCGCCATTACACGCGATACGGCGAGCAAGCGTGCCAAGGATTTGACCGCGAAAGGCGTCGAGGTTCTGAAAGGCATGTCTTAGCAATATTTTGTGGCGCTTTGTGCCAAATAATTTTTGCAGGAAATACAAATGACCTGGCTTCAATCGCTGTCGCATTCAAAGGCGTCTATGGCGCCTGGGTCAATGTCGACGGCTTCACTGTTGGAGAGCAGCAAGAAATTTTTACGGGCATGCGCACGTTCGAGCTTGCCAAGCAAGCTGGCGTGCGCCACTTCGTTTGGAGCAGTCTTGACTATGTGACCAAGGTTAGGGCACATACAGCTGGCTTCGCTCTCGGAGCTAACCTCATTTCCACCGCCAGAAAGGCGGGTATAACGCTCTGTACCGCGTCGAACACTACGATGCGAAGGGCCGTGTTGCAGAATGGCTCAAGGCCCAACCGTCCGTTGTCAGCGACAACGAGCTCTCTTGGTCGGTCGTGACCACCGGCCCATACATGGAGATGCTGAACGTTGTGAGTGATCACATTCGCATGGCCAACGCTCAGACTCTAACATTGTACCAGGGTGTCATGGGCCCACTGAACTTGCGCGACGATGGAACCGTCGTCTTCGCCGCTCCGATCGAAGACGGGAAGGCTCCGCTCATCGCTCTGGCCGATGTTGGTTACTTTGCCCGCTACACCTTTGACCACCGGGAGGCCACTTCTGCGCAGGACCTCGAGGTGGTCAGCGAGATGGTCGGCTGGGACCAGCTGGTGGAGACGTTTACCAAGGTGACAGGCTGCAAAGCGGTCTTCAAGCGCCAGACGATCGAAGAATGGCTTGAGAACTATGCGGATCCTGAGCGGCCGGTGGCTGCGGATGCGGCTCCAGGGTCGACGACCTGGGGGCAGAACTTCAGTGCATGGTGGCGCGTGTACCGGGACGGCGTCATCACACGGGACGAGGCGTGGAACCGCAAGGTCAACCCGAATGGGTTCACCCTGGAAAAGTGGATGAGGGAGACCAAGTATAACGGTACACTTCGTGCGGACATTTTGAAGCTGGTGGAGGACAATAAGGGGATCAAGCCTAACTTCGCGAAGTTGAAGACGTTGTGAAGACCTACAGTACTTACTATGTGATTCAAGTTTCATGTTGTATACAGATGCCGACTCGGACCTTTGTGCGAGTTGAAGCTTGTGACAATGCCTGCCGCGGCAGTTGCCGATCGACGGTCTGATTGGATGGCGCACTTCTTCGCAGGCTTCTCCCACTCGCCAGTGGCTCAATTGAAGGCCGTTGCTGGCTATCTCTCTCACTGGAAGGTGTGTACTAGTTTTTTTGTTTTGCTGGAACGGGCGGAGGAAGCCGGAGACGCGACAGAAATGTCGGGGACTGGGACACTTTGCTCAGGAAAGCCAAATATGATTGTTTGCTGACTTCTCCCTAGCGCTGGGTGGCAGAATGCCCGTTACCACCTGCCACTAATTCCTGGTAATGGTTTTTTGATTCAAGGGCATTTTTTGGTGCGTGCACTATGAAGCAGCGGCGGCGCAACGTGCTCTGTTGACTAGTTTCCTCGTAGCGGCAACGACAACGGAGAAGACCTCAATTTTTTGCGGTGGCATACGAGATGTCCGAAGAAAATACCTCCATCCCAGAGAGACACCCACCCACCACGCCCATGGACGCCGAAGACACACCCCAATGGCCATCCCACCAAGACCAGCCGTGCCTCATCGCGAACCTCCCCCTCGAAACGCTCCAGCGTATCTTCAGCTACCTCACCACTTCCCCCACCCTTGACACCGAGATCTCGCCCTACGACATGGGCGCGTTCTGGAGGAAGCCCACCGACGTGATCTCCATCTCGCAGGTGTGCACGCACTGGCGCGCCGCCGCGCACGCGCACAAGGCGCTCTGGAGCGTCATATTCCTTCAGTCCGCCGCACTGACTGCCGCCGCACTCGCGCGCTCCGCGCCGCTCCCGCTCACGGTCATCATCCCGAGCGACCCGTCCTGGGAAGCGCACGCGGTGCACCCCCCGCCGTCGCTGTACCCCGCGGTGCACGCCGCGGTGCACGTCGCGCTCGGCGCGCTGGCGCGCGTGCGCACGCTCGTCGTGGGCAACGGGTTCGTCGGCGATAACGGCGTCGAGAGCCGCCTGGTGGAGGACGTGCTCGACGCGCTCGCGGACGCGGACACGCCCGCTCTCGAGACGCTCAAGCTCAACCTCTCGTCGGACTACATCGACCTCGACGACAGCCTCTTCGGCGGGCGCCCGCACCCGGCGCTGCGCGCGCTCTCGCTCACGGGGTGCCGCGTCCTCGCGGGTGCGCAGCTCCTGCGCTCCCCGCAGCTCGCGTCGCTGGAGATCGAGGCGCGGTTTGACTGGCCGTCCGCCGACCAACTGCTCGACGTCCTCGCTGCGACGCCGCAGCTGCGCACGTTCGTGTTCTCCGGCGCGCAGCGCGAGCGCGACGACACCGCGCCGCTCCCCCGCCCGCCGCAAAGCGTGCCCATGCCGCACCTCATCGTCCTCGCGCTGACGTGCGACTTCCACGAGATGATGCACGTGCTGGGCGCGCTCGCCCTGCCGATGACCGGCGTGTTCCTTGTGCTGCACGCGGAGGGCATGAAGGACGGCGGGGAGGTCGGGCAGCCGACTCTTGCCGCGAGCGCGCAGAAGATGCGTCCGCACTTCGACGTGCAGGCGGCGCTCGGGATTGCGTACGAAACGGTGGAGCTGCGCGCCAAGCTGTCTTGGGGCCGCGCCGCGTTCATCCTCACCGCGGCGGACGCCGTCTTCCACGTCCGCCCCCTCCCCCTCATGGACGGCGAGCCGCCGCACATCACTGCAGCGTTTGACGGCCAGGACGCCGCGACGGGCGAGCTCCTGCGGCGGCTTCAGACCCAGATGATGTTCAAGATGGCGCCGTACTCGGAGGAGTACAACGCGGGGGAGCTGCACGCGCTGCGTGACCTGTTCGCCACGTTCCCAGGCGTGTCTGGCGGGCGCGCGCTCGCCGTGGAGTACCCGACGCGCGCGCTCGCCGCCGCCGTCAACTGGGCGGGCCTCGACGCGCACATGCCGATGCTGCGCAGCATCACGGTGCGCGGCGCGGCGGCACACGCGTTCCTCACGGCGCTGCCCCCGGACGCGGAGGCCTTCGCGGGCGTAGATGCGGTCACGTTCGAGAGTGTGGATTTTGACGACGGACCGGAGAAGTTGAACTGGGATTCGCTATGGCTCGCGCGCCGACGAACGACTGGCATCCCTCGGACGCTCCACATTCGTGGGTGCAAGAATGTGAACCAGGCGACGGTCGATCAGATGTCGCACGGCCTCGGAGAAGCTGTTGTGATCGATTGGGACCAGGTATAGCCCAACTATCCATCTTGTCGAAATCCATTTCATATTCCTCTCGATTGCCTCGCGAGGGACAGACCTGAGACATACGTTATATCACCTATTTCTCAACAAACAGAGTACTGTACTGTATCTCACTACAAAATTTGCGATCCCTTCCCTCCCTTGGTTTCCGACGGCGTCTAGATGGCTAGCACCGCTACCACTGCGCCTCGATGGCCTGGAGATGATGCAGAGCATGGCCGGGTGTTTGGAGAGGTGGTTGTATGGCGAGCGACGCCCTCAGGGGCTCCAAGTCATCCCGCCGACAGCCACGCATTTCCTCCCTTGGTTTCCGACGGTGGCAAGATGGCTAGCACCGCTACCACTGCACCTCGATGGCCTGGAGACGTATGCAGAGCGTGGCCTGCAGGTGTTCGGGGAGGCTGTCGTATGGCGAGTGATGCCGGCTCATCCCCCCGACGGCCACGCATTTCCTCCCTCACGCATTCCCTCCCTTGGTTTCCGACGGTGTCCAGACGGCTAGCACTGCAGCCACTGCACCTCGATGGCCTGGAGACGAATGCAGAGCATGACGATGTGTATGGAGAGCGTACGCCTACAGGCTGCCGCCTCAGGGGCTTGATTTTCCACCTCCCCCATGCATTGTCCCTCCCTTGGTTTCCGACGGTGTCCAGATGGCTTGCATTGCTGCCACTGCGCCTCGATGGCCTGGACATGTATGCACAATGTGGTATTGTGTGTGGAGAGGGTGCCGTATGGCGCGCGGCACCGTGACCCTCAGCAGTGTCCGACGGCCTAAGGTCGCTGCTATGGTTCCTCTCATCCCGGATCCCGTCCCTTCCTTTCGTGGCTATTCCTTGTGCTGTGGGTTTTTGCACCGTGTGTCGGGCATTTACGAAGCAGTATTGGGGTTGTGCCATCCGTGGCGTAGAGTTATCATGTCTTTGTATAAGTATACAGCGCCTTCTACGTAGCACGGGCCCCCGCTCTGTTCCGCTACGGGACCCCTGCGAGGTGTTATCTAATCCTATCCTATCCTATCCTATCCTTTCTATATACAACCTTATATTGCAACTATGTCACAGGACTACTTGAAAATTGTTTGAAAAAGGAATTTCCTTGAAGACGACCTAGCGTGGATCACGTGCCCTGACTCTGCCTCCGCAAAAAAAACATCTGCCCTCTCCGGAGTCTCCGCCCTCCGTTACAGCCCACAACCACTTGACAGGTCCTTGCATCCTGCATATAGAGGTAGCCTGTCGGGAAGGGTCAGCGATCAATGAGCAGCCTCATCTCCTGCGTTTCGTGGTGCGTACGACCCACCTCTCCGCGATTGACCTAACATCGCATGGGACAGGGTCAAGCGCGGCGTCGCAGCCCAGCATCCGTCGAAATACGTGCTAGATGATAACGAGTTAGAGCGTGTCAGCAAGCTCGCGCGCATCGAGCTCGAAGATGCTCGCGTAGAACTCGAGCGGGCGCATGCCGCCGCGAAGTCGATGGGGAAGGGCGTGGATGAGGACAGTGTCAAAGAGGAAGAGGACGGCGAAGGCAACGGAGACGAGGCGGACTGGGTCGAGTGCGTGCTTTCTCTTCGATCTCACTCACTTCAATGAATGTGCAGCCTCAAGTGAAGAAGATGAGCCGATGGACGAGGACAGCGCTGTCGGCAAGGCGAAGCCTGCAGTCAAAGACAAAGGCGATCTGTCAAAGTACAATCTTGACGACTATGATGAAGACGATTCCGGTGCTGTTGGTGCGTTCTTCCGTATGGCTTTTGCTCTGTTTTCGACGCATTCCCAGCTCTGGGGCCCTTCAGAAATATCAAGGGTCTCCAGTACTATCGCGACAATAACGAGGACCCATATATCACCTTAAAAGAGGTATGTCGACCCTTGTAACGTTGTGCAACAAAGCTTCACCAATGCATTGCAGGAGGATGACGAAAACGAGCGGGAAGAGCTCGAAGTCCTGCCTTCAGACAACCTACTCGTAACGGCCAAAACAGAAGACGAGATCTCTCAACTCGAGATATACGTCTACGACGAGACCTCTGAGAACCTATACGCTCATCACGACATCATGCTCCCCAACTTCCCCCTGTGCCTCGAATGGCTAGACTTCCCGCCTGTGTCCTCTTCATCCTCGATACCAGACGACTCCATGGACACCTCAGATACCCCCACCCCACTAAAACAGTTTGGCAACTACATCGCTGTCGGGACGTTTGATCCTGAAATCGAAATCTGGTCGCTCGACGTCGTCGACGCAGTCTACCCCGACGGCGTGCTGGGGCGGCCCGACAAGACCGCCGCCCACGTCCCCGTGCCCGCGGGCACCGGCAAGAAGAAACGCAAAAAGACGAAGGCGCGCACCGCAGACGCTGCGCACCACGTCGACGCGGTCCTCGCGCTCTCGTGGAACCGCGCGCATCGCCAGATGCTCGCCAGCGCGAGCGCGGACCGCACGGTGAAGCTTTGGGATCTGAGCCGTCCGGGTGGGGTCGCGCTGCGCAGCTTCGACGGCGTGCATAAAGACAAGGTGCAGGCGGTGCAATGGAACGCGGGCGATCCGACGGTGCTTTTGAGCGGGAGCTACGATCGCACGGTGCGCGTGTTTGACTCGCGTGCGCCGGATGCGGGCGTTGGCGCGGTGGTTGGGGCGGACGTCGAGGCGCTGCGGTGGGATCCATGGGAGACACAAGGGTTCTACGTGCGTCTCCTGATCCATTATTGACGACGAATTCTGAAAGGCATTTTCAAGGTCACATTGGAGAACGGACTCGTGCTCAATTTTGATGCGCGGACGCTGCCAAGCGACCTCTCAAAACCATCACCTGCTCGCTTTACGCTGTCAGCACACGACGGCGCTGCATCTTCCATCGACGTGAATCCGCATATACGCGGCTGCATTGCGACCGGCGGCACCGACAAAATTGTCAAGGTGTGGAATGTGACAGACGAGGAGGTTGGCGGCAAGCGGCAGGTCAGCCTGGTGACCAGCCGGGATCTCGGTGTGGTGCGTAGGAGACGCTCTGCGATGTGGCTCTGGGCTGACAGTGCGCGCGCATGTACAGGGCAAAGTGTTCTCGACGACATTCTCGCCGGACGATCCGCTCACTTTGGCTGCGGCCGGGTCGAAGGCAAAGCTCCAGATCTGGGACGTCGGCGCGAATTTCGGCGCGCGCAAGGCGTTCGGTGCGAAGCTAGCAGCAGCAGGGCGCGAACTCAAGGAGAAAACTGGCGGTGGCGTGATCAGCGTTGCAAACGACGATGAGGATGATAAGAGCGACGATGGGGGAGACACATAGCAGCACCCCTGTTGCACATGAGCCTTATGATGATTCATGCGCTATAGATAGTAGATACTACTGGATATACTTACGGGATTTAGGCTACATAACACAGACATATCGTCGACAAAAATGACCATGTATCTTATTAGCTCGTCGAAAGAGCGGCAGAAAACTTATACCCGGGTGATAGAGCTACATAAAATCATCGGCCCCCGTCCCGAAGTCATCCAACGCCTCGTCGTACACACTCGTATCCAATCTGTACATGCCATGTAGTCAGCATACATTTCTCAAATACGACTTGATACGACTGCTTACTTGGTCCCCACTTTCGCCGTCCCCAACGTCGGCTTCGCGGCGGCTTTGGGCTTCTTTTTGCCACTCGCCTTGTCGCGCTGCTCGCGCTGCTTCTCGTTCGCGAGGGTCGTGAGCCCACTCGCAACCTTGCGCACCTCGACGTCGCGCAGCGGCGCGGCGAGGTCACGGACGTGCTGCTCGAGGAAGGCCGCGTACAGCGGCTTGTCCTGATGTCGCTTGATAATGAACTCGATGATGTTCTGCGAGAAGGCCGAGAAATCGTCCTTCGTGCGCGGGTTGGCGGTCACGAGCTGGTCGAGCTCTTTGCTGGAGGTACCTGCAAGGGTGTTGTGTCAGGAAATAGCGACGCATGCGGAGCGGGTAAGACGCACCACCCAGGGCGGTTGAGCCGAAGAGGTCAGCTGCGTTCTTCAGGTCTGCGTTGAGCTCGCGTTCCCTGTCGAGGCGGGCCTTTTCCCGAGGGTCGAGCACCGAATCCTCGTCGTACTCGTCTGATCCTTCGCCCGCAGCTAGCCGTGCGGCTTTCGCCGCCTCCTTCTCCGCGAGCTTCGCTTTCAGCGTGCCCTTCTTCTTCGGAGGCGCAACGGGAGCAGCAGCAGGTGCCGCCTTGGGCTTCTCTTCGTCGGATGAAGCCTCCCAGTCACTCTGATAGTGGTGCAAAGCGTGCGGGAGATGTCGATCGCGTAGATCAGTAGGATATCAGGGCGTGCGGAGCAGACGGCACGCACGACGGGCTCATCATCTTCCTCCTCGTCTTCACCCTCCCATTTCGTTTTAGTTACTTTCTTGGGCACCGGTGCGGGTTTCACCTCAGCATCGGAGTCGTCTAGACGTCGTTGGGGCGCGTTAGCATATCAATCGGGCATTATGTCGGCTCAAAAGTCGGTGCAAATGTCCTCACCCCAATCAGACATGGTTACGAGTGTCTATGCGACGAGAACAGAACGTAAGGACGGTCGGGGCTGCCGCGCAGCGAGGTTTTGCAGTGTGAAAGACGCGAAAGTAATTTAGTGAAGGAAATGGCGCGAACCCTTTGCCTGCTGTGTCTCACTCAAAGTGTCCCACGGTCATTTGTACCGCAACCACTCGCGTACATACGATCGCCAGACTTGACTAAATGGCAGCTCTCAGGTTACCAGCGCCGAGTCCGTTTCTGCTTTCTCCCGCTCACTTCGACGTGTCGAGCACTGGGTATCCTTCGGTTATCCTCCACGAGTTCCTAGTTGAACTAGTTCTACGTCATGAAGAGGGCCGCTGTCACGGAACCCGACGTCCCTTTGCTGGCTCCTCGTGTCGAGATCCTGGATGTACAACTTTGGGAAGGAGACGCTGAAGCGGGCACTTCCATTTCGTCACTGCGCCGTTCTAAACGTCTGAAGGTGCGACGTCAAGACGCCCTGCAGGACTTGGAAGACATCGTTCGCCCAACTGAACCCGCTAAGCAAACGATCACCGTCCGCACTCCGAGCCTCAGGGTCACGAAGATACCAGCAAAAGTTGCCCACAAGGCCGTGAAGAAGCCGCATCCTGAACCAGAAGGCTGGCGCGAAGCCTACGACGCCATCAAGGCCATGCGGACTCGGATCGACGCGCCCGTCGACACCATGGGGTGCGACCTGGCGCAACTGAAGGAAAATGATCCTAAGGTGAGCTGGTCCCTGGTTGCATGCACGGTGACTGAGCTGTTCGCTCAGAACAAGCGTTTCATCACCCTTGTTTCGCTCATGCTTTCGTCTCAAACAAAAGACGAGATCGTCGACGCTGCTGTGGCGAAGTTGCAGAAAGCTGTTGGAGGCACGATGAGCGTTGACGCGATGATCTCTGCAAGCCCGAGCACTGTCGCGAGCGCCATCAATAAATGCGGCTTTTGGCAAAGCAAGACGAAGTCGGCGTCACGTTTTTTTTCATTCCCTTCCACACATCTCATCTTGAACGACAATTTGTCAGGTACATCAAACAGGCAGCACAAGACCTTCGCGACCGCTTCGACTCCGAGGTACCCAAGACGATGGAGGAGCTCTGCTCCATAAAAGGCATCGGGCCAAAGATGGCCTTTCTCATCCTTCAATTCGCATGGAAAATGTAAGGATGACTGTACTGCGTAAATCTAACAATCGTCTCATTTTGCTGTCACTCAGAAATGTTGGCATCGGCGTTGATACCCACATTCACCGAATTACGAATCGACTCAAATGGCACCAACCTGCAACCACGAAACCCGAGGCTACCCGGTACGCAGATATCACCAAGCGAACCAAGAGTTATCTGAACAGGCTATGCGGTTCCTTAGGTACAATTTGGAGTGCTGGATGCCCGTCGAGCTGTGGCCGGACATCAACAACGTCTTGGTCGGCTTCGGTCAGGTCAGTGGGGCCTTGCTTGGTACTACTCCTATTGTCACAAACCTCTTGTCGCAGACTGTATGTAAGCCTGATGTCCCAAGATGCAACGAATGCGTTCTCTCTTCGAAGAACTTGTGCCCCAGCGCACAAATCTCCGCCGCCGGAAACGGCAAAGCAAAATCGAAGTCAGGTCATAGACCGAAGGTCGACCGTCCCAGTCGAAGTAGCGATCGAGGCGCTATCCGCCGTTACTAGCATGTGAACGTGTGAACCGAGGTTGTCTTACATCCGTCAGCAAGCCCGTCATGTTTCTCTCGTTGCATCTGTCGCGTACTGTCTCTCTTCCCGGTATCGAGCGAGACAGTTGTTACCGTTGTTCCCATTTTCCAGGCATCCAGAAGGCGATATACAAAAGCTTGCCTGTACATATACTACTTAACTTTGGAAACCGTTCACGATACCATCGAACGCAGGCTTCTTCAGCAAGGACTTGGATAGCAGCGTCAGCACGACTTGTACCATCCGTCAACGCGCAGCACTCACCGCATCCCACGGGCATGCACCACCCTGGCCGGAGAACGTCGCCGGCACCCACGAGTACTTGTCCGTGTAGTCCCAGATCGTGACGCCGATGCATTTGGCGACGGCCTGGCACGACGTTATGACGGTCTGGTAGTCTTTCTTCTGCTGCGCGTACAGCGCGGCCGTCGCGGGCAGCGTCATGCGGATGTCGAGTTCCGTGATCGCGACCTCGACGCCGAGCGCGGTGAAAGCCTCGAGATTGGACGTGAGGCTGCTGACCTCGCCAACGATGAGGTGCCCCTGCACGCCAACACCGTCAATGGGCGTGCCGGCGCTCTTAAGCGACTTGACGAGGTTCTGCATAGCAGTAGACTTGGCGCCTGGGATGGAAGAGTACTCAAGGTGCTGCGGAACTCGGCAAAGTCGAGATACGCACCTGCGGTTTCGATGTTGTAGTCGTTGATGTATAGCTTGGTCGCAGAATCGGCGGATTTGGCAGCATTTAAAGCCGTCGCGACATAGGAGGTGTTCAGCGTGTTGTAGAAGACGTCCGTGCGCCATGTGCCATCATCGTTGAAGGGCTCTGAACAAATTGACCAATGAAGAAAGCATTTCGTGATTAGAGGAACTGCACTAACCATTGACGACGTCCCAAGAGTCTTGTAAACCCCAATCTTTGAGTGAACAGCACAACCGTCAAATCTGAATCTACTTACAGCTGGAAAAAAGGTATGATGAGATGCTACATTCCAGACAGAACAATCCATCACTTACGTGTCACCCTTGTAATGGCCTACAACGGTGCTACAGTGCGTGGTGATGATGCTTTGCAGCGTCGCGGCATTGAAGTTGCCACTTGTAACCCAGCTTGGGAGCTGATTGTACCAGACGCAATTGTGACCTGGATGCGCGCAAAGTCAGAAAATTATTATCCGGAACCCAATAATGCGTACCGCGGAGGAGCTGGCCGTTCCCTTTAGCGAGGCTGAGAATCGCATCGCCAGCCGTGAACGTGAAATCCCCGCGGCTGGGCTCAGTCGCATCCTACACTCGCATGAGTAAGCCTGCCCAGTTGCTGGCACAAGAATACCGACCCATTTCCAGCTGTTGCCCGGGGTGATCTGCCCAAACATCGTGTTGTCGCTCAGGATGGCAACATAAGGTGAATCCGTGAGCTCTGGGTTGTCCGTCGCGGATCCAAAGTACGTTTTGCCCGCGGCCTTCGCGATGGTATGAAGCTTCCCGGTGCCCGTCGCACCGGGGAGACCGCCAGAGATGGTGGGGGTAGCGCCCGAAGAGGCGGATGAGCTGGCACTGGAGCTAGACCCTGATGAAGAAGTCCCCTTGAAGGCACGTTTGAGCAGGCAGATTAGCGAGAGAAAGCCTCGAGCAAACACACTGGAAGACATTGCGAGTAGTACGGGTTGGAGTAGGTGCAGACGCTACCGGCGACACATGTGGTAGGGCCCGTCCAACCCGTGCCGCCGCCTGTCAAGCGAGAAGGCGTTAGAGTCAGAGCTTAGCGTTGAGACAGAAGATGCCTACATTGGCCATAGACGGCGGATTGCGCAGATACAAGCGAGGCGAGCAACGCTAGCGCAGAAAGCGAAGTTGCCAAAGTCGTTTTAACCATGGTGGAAGCCCGTCTCGAATTCATCCTCCCGCTGCTGTCCCTCCTTTTATACTGAAGTGTCCAGGTGCTCGCGGCGAAACTCGCAACATGACAACGATGCCGCCACGCATCGGTCCCTTCGTCGGTACCTTCGCATGAGATTAATTTAGAAACCACCTAGAATAAGGTGGAACGTGAGCATAATAATCGTCAGCTGAGCGTGGTTGCGTGGTCGGACGTTCATCGGAGCCAGTAGCAGAAGGGGTACGGGATGAAACTCGGGCTTGTTGCTGTTGTATCCTGCAGACCTGACAGAATAGAAGCAAGAAAACTTTCAGTCCGGCCCGCCTAAATCACCTGGACGACCTCCGGTGACCGTGGAGGCCAGGTATTTGTGTGGCCATTGAAGGCTGGCAAGGTTGCTGACGTGTCAACGTGGTGAGAGCCAGGATCCAGTCTGCGTATTGGCATCCAAAGCCTCAAGAACAGCCATAGATTCAAAGCATAGATGGTGACAGGGTGTAGGAAAATCGATGGTTAGCATTCAACGTAGGCTCGTCCGCGTCAAGACTCAGACGCGAGCGTGCAGGAGCGTGCAAGTCGAAAACCACGTGACGCTCGGCAGAAGCAGTGAGACAACGCCGTCATCGAAGGCTTGCTCTCCCGACAACACTACCGTCATCTCGCCTCACTCTAAGACAATCGAGCCGCAAAATGCGATGCTCGTCCACACAGCATTCTGCGGCTCGATGCTACCCGCACACCTACCCGCACACCTACCCGCATTTCACTCACTCTGAGCGAGACAGCCTTCTCAGCTATAGAGTCTCCTCCAAAGCGCCATGAACCCTCATCACCGGTTGACATTTTACCACCTCTATCCTGATATTCACAACACACTTCATTCTTCTTCAGCATTTTACCATTTTATTCACCACGCCTATCGTTTCTTCCCCATCGCACCATACCTCACAACCACCCATAATTCACAATGTCGTTCTCCACCCAAACAACCCCCGATCGCGGCTGCATGAGCCCGCCGCCTCTGGTGCCAAGCCATTTCGATGACCTCGCTCGCTCGTCAGATCCCTTTGGCAGCAGCCCTCGTCGTTCCCGCGCTAGTATGAGCGTTGCCACCTTCACTCAGACGCTGCGGGATACAAGCCGCCGGTTCTCATGCCCCACAATCCTACGGCCTTCGCACCTTCTTGAGAAGGCAGAGCAACCGGCCGAGGCAGAGGGTGACGCTAAGAAGCCCAAGCGGAAGAGCTTAGCGCGCTGGAACGTGCGAAGCCGCGCAGGACGTGGACGCTTCAACTCCTTGCCGGTCACCAAGGAGGAGAAGGAAGCTCTTGAATCGACGGATCAGAGACCTCATTCGCCGCAGGATAATGTTATGCGGAAGACGCGGAGCGCAGCGGCGCCGCTCGCACGGCGCATCTCTTGCATCTTCGAGGATATAACAAATCCCGTACGCTCGTTACAGAACAAATTCTCTTCTCCCAAACTACGAGGGGAATCCAGGGGCGTCGGACAAAGACGCTATGGTCGAGCCGACGGACGCTCCTCTGCAACTCCTCACAATTTAACTGTTGTCAAACCAGATGGTATGTCCAGGTTACACATTATCACGTTCAGTATGCTGATTTTCACGCGCAATAGACAATTGTACGCTTCGTACGCGTACTCGAGTCTATCATTGTGACGAGGAGAGGGATGAGCGTGAAGTTCGCCGACGCTCCAGGCGCAAAGCCCGGGCGAACAGGGTAGAGGAGGAGGCGGCGGAGGCGAGTGACGTTAGCTCCCCCGATGAGCAAAGCGTCGCGCAGGGAACTGTATCCCGTGAGCCGAAGGTGTTTGCCGCTTTGTCTGCGTTGGCAGCAGTTTTACTGGTATATTGGAATATATACCGTACCGTACTATACCTCGCCTAAGTCAGTATAATAGGCATTTGGACTCGATGGCACTCAGTCGGTATCTTGAGAGAGATAATATTTCTCGCCTTACCTAGTTTCGAGACTACCTGACTGCACTGATATTAGACGAAAAGAAATTCTATTGCAATTATCGTGAAGTACGTGATTTTACAGCCGTAGAGATGCAGTTAAACAACAGAAAATGATTGGTATGCGATATCAAAGTGAGGGGAGAAAGAATCATTACATGCGGAAACGGAGTAGAGAGATTACGCGGAAGCCTGGGCAAAAGCAATAGCGACAGTCTGGAGAGGACGATTGTGAGCAAACACATCACAGAGAGCAAAGCAAAGAAACACGTACATCAGAGTGGCTCAACGACAGGAGGATCTTCGCGATGCCCTTGCTCTCGGCGGCTGCCTTCGCATCGCCGTGAAGCGTCACCTCGGGCGCACCGGTCTCGTTGGGGAGGATTTCGATATCCTTCAACGAGGCGCCGGCACCCTTGGACGACACACCCAGCGACTTGAAGACAGCCTCCTTCCCGACCCAGCGAGCGGCAAATGACGCCTGAGCTGAGGGCTGCGAGCGGCAGTACGCGATCTCAGCGTCCGTGAAGTTACGAGCGACAAATGTGGGATTCCCAGAGGGCACGGACGAGATCAGTTCTGTCAAAGACAATCAGCATGGGCTGCGAAAGGAATACTATGGGCCACTCACCCTGATCAACACCGACGCCAGCCGCTGAGGGAGAGGCATTCAACGAAGCCTCAATAGCCTTGACATTGGCGAGGTTGGGCTTGATCGTAGTCTCTTGCTTCTCGGCGTATGACCAGCTGTTTGTCTTCTTGTCAAGGGTTGCGCGAGCGAGGGAGTTGAGCAGGACCGGGCCCTCGAGTTCCTTCGAGTACGGAGGTGCCTCCTTGATCTTCACTAGCGAGTTCGTGATCATCATCTCGGACATGGCTTTGTATGACTTGAGGTAACGAGCAGCGTTGCGGGCCTTGTACGCCTCGTACACCGACGGCTCGAGCGCCGCCATGAGGTACCGAGGATGGACGACAACGGCGGTACCACCGACTTGACCAAACCCGAATGACGACTAGCGCTGCGATCAGCGACGAATATGACCAGGCATAACAAGACACTTACCATGACACCAGCGCGAATACCATCAGTGTGGATCGTCTTCGACGGGAACATGAGGTACGAATGCTTCTGGAAATTGGCGTCCACGTTGTCATTGTTGCGATTGCCCGGCACAATGCCGCTGTACACAGTCTGCAAGAGACCGGCCATCTGCCACGCCGCTGATCCACCCTTGGAATGTCCAACGAGGCTCTTCTGCGCCATGATAGGGATGGCATTCCCTGGCGTGCGGGAAATTGTGCCAAGAATGTCGTTCCAGATGCTCGTCTCGTTCTTTTCGTTGGCACCCGTGCTCGTTCCGTGAATCGACAGCACGCCGAGATCGTCGGCGGTCAAGCCCCAGACGGCCAGTGCACGACGGATGGGAGCGACGCGAGGATCAGCTCCCTCGAGCATGCCGTACGTCGCGAGGGCATCCTTCTCTTGACGAGCGGCCTCAGCTTCCAGATCCGACAGGCGCGTCGTGAAGAAGTCTTCGTCAGGCGTGTCCCCTTGGCTCTGGCGATAGTCCAGTTCCTCCTTCAGTTGTGCCTGCTCGTGAGCGAGCCACTCGGCAATCTGCTTGCGACGGAAGGATATCTGCCTGGCACGGTAGGAGAGGTCAAGAATCGGTAGCGGGAACTTGGACGGGACTTGACGAGCGACAGTAAGAGCACCGCGGCCAGGGGCAGGAATGGAGCGACCAGCCTTATCCCTGATCGTTCGAGTCAGCCACACATGGAAAAACAACAAGTACACCAAAAGAACGTACGTAGACGTAGATGTGAAGGCAAGGATACCGCGAACTGGGGCACCAAGCTCAATTGCAGTCTTAGCGCTCATGACGATATGCACGCCGGTACCCTGCGCCTCCATGAACTAGTCACAAATTCACGTCAGTGGACATGAAGGAAAAGTAGAGAACAGCACATACACCTGCGCGAGTCGTTGTGGCAGGCCGGGACATCTCAGCAGGCTCGCGGCCCATGGCGAACTCGGTTTCTGAATTGCTCGTTGCTTGCATGTTCGCGAACTCGTACGAGCCTTCTTCAGAAAGATCGTCGAAGCCACCAGCAATCATGACTTTGGCCTTGCCCGACAGGATGCTGTCGGAAGCGATCTCCAGGGATTGAAGGGCGGTGGCGCTGTATGTGCATCGTTGGTGGGTGAGGCACGGATGTATAAAGAAGGAATCTCACCAGGCACCAACAGGGATCTTCACAGGGCCGCTCGACGACAGGAGCAACAAGTTCACCCAACCTGCAGTCGTGTTGATGAAACTGGGTACAAAGGTAAGCAGACGAACAAAAGACTAAGTGACAGGACGTACGTCTCCTGCAAGATGTCGTTCTGAACCTCCTTCTCGTCGCGTCGATCCTTGAACATCTTTGCGAGAGACTCCATACCACCCATGCCGCTACCGAGACTGGTTCCGACGTCGGAGGGGTGCATGTGTTCGTAGAGCTCATAAGGGTCAGTGATGCCTGCGTCGTTGAGGGCCTCGGCCACGCAAACAAGAGCCCAGAGAGAAGAGCGATCAGTACGAGCGATGATGTCTTCCGGGATACCATAGCGGCCGGCGTGCCAGCCTGTTGGAATCTGCCCGCCGACTTGACGGCTGAAGGTGAACGCCTTCGGCACCATGATACGGGCGCCCTTCTTGAACTTCACGAACCACTGGCCGCCCTCGCCGGCCCATACGTCGCACTTCTCGCCATGTTCCTTCTTAAACTTCTCGGCGTCAGAGTCAGAGACTTCGAGAGCTTCCAAGTCGTGAACCAGCTCCATCTCCTGGTTGAACACCTTGTGCTTGGGGTCGTATCCGCGGAAGAGCTCCGGTTCTGTGGAAAAGAAAAGTCAGAAAGCGAGATGCAATTCAAGAACGAAGCACTCACCGATGAGTCGGATACCGGCATGGGCGAGGATATCAGCCTCATACTTTCCTCGAACGTCCTTGTCATCAACAGCCTCTCCGGTCTTCACGTCCACCCAGCCGACGTACAGGGAATTGTCCTTAAGGCGACCGTTGAAGTGCTTGATGTAGCCCATCATCCATGCCATCTCGATGCATCCTTCGAGTGTGAACTGGCCTCGAACTTCCATCTCCCAGCGGGTGCGCGAGCTGCCCCAGGGACTAAGCTCAGCGAAACCAGCGATGACGATGACCTTGTCCAAGTCGATCACGTCACGGAGTTTCGCGAGGTCCTCGAGAGCCGAAGCAGGCTCGAGAGTAGGGAATTCGTAACGGAAGTTGGCACGCGGGGTGACGTTGACGGTCTGGAGGACGCGCTCCGCCTCGACGCCATTGATGACTTTGAACTCTGCGGAGTTGTCGCGAGCTATGGCGCGCCGAAGCTCGGCCTTCTTGTTGAGATCCGTGCGAACACGGTTCGAGATGTCGGCGAGGTCAGCCACACGATCCATCCCACCGCTCAGATCCGCCCAAATTGGCTCGACCTGCGTAATGCTGAAGAGGAGGGGATGCATGAGACCAAGGATGTTGAAAGACATCTCCTTAGCAGAGAAAGTGCGGACGCCATGAGTCTCAATACCCTGAGCGACCATGTTCGTCGCATCCATGAGGCCGGTGCCACGGGTCCATCTACGGCGATAGTAAGCTCGCCGTACGAGAATCTGCAAAATTTACTACGCACCCTATGACAGCGCCTGCCAAGCAGAGGTACTCGCTCCAGCTCTCGGAGTTCCAACGATTGAATAGCGTCTCCAGCGAGATCTTCGACTCGGAGTACAATCCGTCGTTACCAAACAGGCCGTGGTTCGGAGATAGAGGCAGGACGACCTGAGTCGGGCGAGTCACGAAATGACGGCTTGCCTTCTTCGACTTGACCGCGCCGAGCAAGCGCAGCAGGTTGACTAGCATGATCCGATGGGCGAGTTCCGATTTGTCGTCGAGGCCGTCGATTTCGCGGCCGTTCTCGGGTACAGCGGCAAACGGCAGAATGTAGTCAAGATCGAGGCCAAGAGTCGCGTAAATGTAGTCGACAAGGGCCTCCACATCCTGCTTCGAGCCCTGATTGAAGGGAACGACAGTGAGTGCGGACCCCTTGCTGCCGAAGCGCTGGAAGATTCCCTGGTAGAACGCGACACTGGCCCGGTTGTAACGCGACGTGGTGATCACGACATGGGCGCCTCCAGACAGGAGGCCCTTCAGAATCTCGACGCCGATCGAACCTTTACCGACGCCTGTGAGCAAGGCATTCTTGTCTTTGAACGTCGTCCCAGAAGTGGCGATCTCGTGCAGAACATCCAGATAAACACCAGTCAAGTTGCTGCTGTACTCCCAGTTGGTGCCGACCTTCCGCTTGAGATGAAGGAGAGGAATCTTGTCGGCAGAGACGGCCGCAATGCCAGAGATCTGAGGGCGCAGGAACTGTGACGATGAGCGGCGGCTGCGAGGCGTGCCGGGACGCGACCGTGGCTCCGGGTTCTTGCGAAGGGAGCGGACGACGCCATCGTAAAGAGCTTTGATGCGATTCTTCTGGTCGTCGGTGATCTCGGGCTGGGACTTCACAACGTTCCATAGCTTCAAGACGTCGTCCTGGATCTTCTGAATGTTGACCGAAGCAGATATGTGGTCAGCGCTCGCCATCTCCTCGACATAGGCCTCGAGTTTGCGGACGTTCTCGCGGACGACCTCAGAATAGACGATGTCACCCTTCGCGTTGACTTCGGTGTGCGGTGCCGTCGGGAAAGTAACTGATGGACTTGCGTCAGTGAGCGCCATACAGAAAGCGACCGGATACAACTCACCATCTTTGTACAGCGGCGCCTGGCCCACAACCTCTCGGCAGTTGTCGATGAGCTGTTGCCCAAACACCTTCGCTAGCGAATAAGTCTCGCTGCGGGAGGCGTCAACCTGATCGATCACATATTGCATGTATGTGATGAGCTCGGGATCGGCGCGGTTCATGATCGCGATGCACCGCGCGGTGATTTCGCGGTCGACAGTTGTAAGGCGGCCGAACAAGATGTCGTAGAACATGAGGAGAGCGTCTTGTCGAACCCAGTTCCACGACGAGTCGAAGTGGCGAGCCTTCAGGACGTCGAAAACTGGCTGGATGCCGTCAATATACGTGTCGCCATGCTCACGTGAGATACTGTCGAGTCTCGCTTGAAGGGCGGTGGAGTTGGCCTTCTCATTGTCGTACAGGATATTGCCGGCGCGCGAGTCGCGCTTGAGGTAGCGCATATACAATTCAACGTGTTGAGCGGCGAACTCCTCTTGCTCGGCCTGGAACTTGAGGAACTCCTCGCTGTTGATGACAGCCCCCCCGGCTCCACCTCCTGCACCTCCCGCAGCAGCTCCGGAGGAAAGGGTGATACCAGCGCGCTGAGCGTAGATGGCGGCGACGGAGTCGAGCCATGCCTTCGCCTCCGCTTCGGATCCAAGGCGCTTCGGAGGTTCCATCGTCGTGCCGATGAGTAAGACGGAGCTTGCACGGGAGGGTCCAAGTCCCCAGGTCTTGGCAAGATGGGCCTTCACAGTAGACAAATTGAACCCGCCTGGCATTTTGCCTCCGATCATACGCGAAATGAGACCAGACGTGTATTTGCCAAGCGCCCCCGAGTGCCCGTTTGCCAGCGATGAGCCAAGCTCCTCAAGAGGAAGCTCCTCGCCCTTCTCCGGTGCCGAAGAGAACTCAAGCTGGAGGTCGCCGAGGATCTCGTTCTGGATTGTTGACTTCCCGCCAGACAGGTCCTTGATCGACTTCGACAGGGGGATCTCCTCGAGGCGCTTCTTCAGCTTCTGGGCAACGATGGTCGCAAGAATGTCCACGGCACGGACGGGTACGTCTTCAATGCTTGCAACAGGTCCTGCTGAAGGAGCGGCAGGAGCTGCGACAGCGGCCGCAAGTGGGGCAGCCGCGACTGGCGTCGAGGCGGACTCGGAAGATGCTTCTTCGGCGGCTGACTCTGGCTCGTCCTCGAAGGAATAGTAAATCTCCTTGCCATGCTTGGAGTGACAGAGGATCAGACGTGCGCGCGTCGTGGAGTCATCATGCGCCTCGTACTTCGCCTTGAGCGTGCGAGTTGCCATACCCGTGAGGGTCGGAGAGGGGCCGATCTCGATGAACCGCTCGAAGTTGTACGAAGTGAAGAGAAGGTCTTGGGTCTCGATCCAACGAACGGGGGATGCGAACTGGTAGGCAAGAAGCTCGACGAGGATGGTGTACGCGAGCTTCTGGCGCTGCTCAGCTGCGCCCCAGTTCTCCTCGTCCCATTTACGGAGGACTTTGGAAAGTCGAGGCGAGGACGTCTGGTCGTAGATGATCTGCGCGTACTCCTTGGACACTTCGAACGGCTTCGCGATCAAGTTCGGCACGTATTTGCCCACCAGCATGTCAGGGTTGAGCTGTGCGGCATTTATCTTCTTCGAGAGGTCTGAAAACAAAGAATTGGCATCAAGATGTCAAAAGGTGAGGTCGGAGTCAACTTACAGGCACGGAATGGCATGACACCAGCCCAGAGGTAGCGGGAGTGGAACGGCACGTCGAGACCGGGAAGCGGGATCGTCGCGAAGCCGCGCTCGAGCTTGATGTAGCCCTCGGACTTCTGAAGATCAAGGGCGCGCTGGTAGCAGTGATCGACGATATCACCCAGCATCTCCTTGACTTTTTCGATGCTGAACTTCTCCGTCAACTAGAGGGAAAGTGTGAGCACCAAACAGTAGTAACAGTATACATGCGCACTAACCTTCCCGATGTCGACTTTCTCGACCTTGAGGTAGTTGAGGACGTTCGTCAACGTCTGCAGAGCAACCAGCTCTCCAGCGCACACGTATTGTTGACCCTACGATATCGCGTCAGTACATGATACGACAGGCGTTGTACAATATACTGACCTCGACGTTAAAGTTCACGATTTCCAAGAGACATCCGGTGCGATGGCAGATAGTATCCACGACCTCACGGAGAGCGGCGTCATTGAAGGTCTTCGAAATGCGGCTCGGGTTGACGGCACACATCGCGTAGTTCGAGCGGTTTTGCGCGTCGCGCTCCACAGCGCGCTGCATGGTGATACCACGGTAGAACACAACGTCGACGAGGGAAGGAATGGGGAGGACGTCGGCGATGGAAGCGAGGGCGGAGTACTCGCCGAGCGAGTGACCAGCGAAAGCGCCATCGCGCTGAACGAAGCCCTTCGAGCGCATGTCTTCAAAGGCAGCGCGCTCCGTCACGACCAACGCGATTTGAGCGAACTGCGTTGCGAACAGGAGACCGGCAGGATGGCTGAATGTGTACTGGGGAGTGCGGACGTTGATGTCGGCGAAGAGAGGCAGAGTCTTGACGTTGCCGTCCTTGTCCATGGCGTCGTACGTCATGTCCATATACCGCTGGCGAATGGCCTGACCCTTGATACCGCCGAAGTGGATGGTCTTCTTCTTCGGGTTGTCCTTGACGATTTCAACGATCGAAAACCCGTAGACGGCGAGGAGATGGGTGTCGGCAGCTTCCCAGACAGCACGGGCGGCAGGCGACGAGTTGTAGAGGTCCATACCCATGCCAGGCTCCTGGGAGCCCTGGCCCGTAAAGACGTAGACGGTGGTAGGCTGGGCGACCTCGGCGACGCCTTCAATGACTTTCTCGCCGGCCTCGTTGACAGTCGTGACAGCGACGACCATGTTGCCGTCACGCATGCAAGTATGGGTAAGCTTAACCGTGAGCTTGTCCTGTGGGAGGACCATGCCGACGAAGGTCACGTTGTATCTGCATTCAAGTCAGTAGGGTATTAGCGACCAGGGGACGCGGAAACTAACCGCAGCACGCGCTCTGGATGCCCCTGAGCAACGACTGTCTCGACGAAGCGGCGCGTTGCCGCACTAGACCACATGCCGTGCGTGATCGTGCCCGGGAGGGAGGCGAAGTCGGAGAAGTACGGGTTGACGTGGATGGGATTGAAGTCACCGGAGATCTGCGAGTAGGGCTCATTGGTAGCGGGAGACTGGAAGAGCGTAGAGCCAGCCGCAGCGGTGGTGAGGGTGTAGCCGCCGCTAGCGAGAGGAATGGGGAGACCCTGCGTTGAGCCATTGCGCTGGAGGTAGGCAACGACGGGATTTCCCTGGCAGTCATCGCGTTCGAACTCGACGAAGCCGACCTTGACGAGCTCCTTCAGCTGATTGCGGACAAAAACGTCGCCAGCGACAGACACCGAGCGGTAGTGGACCTTGTCCTTGTACGTGACCTCAGATTTAAGACGGAAAATCAAGTTAGTACCGGCTTGGAGGGGCGTCTTCTCGTCAACCCAGTCGAACCACTCCTTCGACTGCAGGACGCCGACGGAAGCATCAGTAGAGAGCTCCACTATGTAGTCTGGCTCCTCAATGGTCTCGAAGGTGTTCTCATAGTCGGTGAAGCGGCCACGGTAGAGGAAGGCCGACTCCACCTCGATGACCGGCTTGCCGTCGCGGAAGACATGACCTTTGACGCGAACAGTCTTGCCTGCGTCGCCATTCACGACGGCCGTAATCTTGGCTTCCGAGCGGCAAACGTCGCCAGCCTGGAGGGGCTTCTCGCCGGGAACGATCTTAAATCCGTTTGAGAGGTGGACGAGCTTGAGCGGATCGCCCTCAATCGCAGACGGGAAGATCGCCTTCATGATTGCCTCCCAACCGGTGACGATGGCGAAGTCCATGGGCGCTTTGACGTCCTCGGTGCGAGCTGTCTTAAACTCCTCCTGTTGGTTGCCGACGACAGCACAGAACGTCTCGACCTCCGACGCAGCGATCGTAACTTCGGGACCAGTGAACGTGTCACGGACGTTGAGGTCCGGGAGCTTCTCATTGTCACCGAACCACAAACGCCAATAGAAGTCCTTGACGCGCGTGTTGCGGCCCTCGGAGACTTCGTGCACTGGTGCCCAAGGCTGCGCCGGGACGTACTTGAATTGCAGCGAGAGAGGGACGGAGACATTGCGCCGGTCCTCGAAGAGGGTGACGCCGATGAAGCGCGTCGACGCGTCGTACGTGATCTCAGCGGCCTTGAAAGTTGGCTTGTGCTCGCCGTAGGATCGTGCGGCGCCGTATAACGTGACCTTGTCGAGCGCCCCGTCAGTCTGGTGCAGTACAATTTTCTGACCCGCGCGGGGCGTGAGAAGGCGGCGGAGAGGGTTGTCAATGTACGAGGAGCCCTGGACAACCGTGATCGACGACAGCAATGCGCGCCACCAGTTGAGCTCGGCACCAGCGAGGAACTCCAACCACGTCGACGGCTCGGGGACAGAGGCGCCGATAGAGATGACGATCTCCTCACCCTCTTGGACGACACTGATGCCGGCAGGGGTCGCGACGGCAGAAGGCTTGGCCCCCAGATAATCGGCGGTCGGGATCTGGCTCGCATCGCCACCATAGACGCGCTGAAGGAGCTTGCCGACGAGAGACGCTGTGATGTTGTCCAACATCTCCTTGATGGGCTCGTCCTTGACCTTCGAGTGTGAAACGGACACCGGCGACTGCAGGATTGCAACGCGTTCGGGGTCCTGGTCGAATACCGCCTCGATGTCCTCAGAAGGCCAGAGGGAGTCCTAAATAAGATATCAGCGCATGAATGATAGGAAGGCACAATCGTCTATCCAACCTTCTTGAACCAGACTTCGAACGTCGAGTCAAGGACGGGGATGTAGGATACGGGCTTCTGGCCCTGCCTCTGCGAAATTGTGAGGAAATAGAGCTTGTCCTCCGCAGCGAGGAGCTGCTCAGTCGCGAGGGGATACGCCTTGAAGAACTCCTCGACGAACGCGTGCGGCTTGTTGAGCGTCACGTACGACTGCAGGAGGGAAACCTTCGCACTGCCGTTCACGCCAGCAAAGCGCTCCTCCACGCGCCGCATCCAGTCTCCCACCAGGTCGCGCCACGACAGGTCGGTCCAGCGCTCTTCGTGCGCAACGTAGAGCAAGCGAATCATGCGCAGGACCGTCTCCTCGTAGGTCATGTCGGCGATGTCCTCGACGACTGTGCCATCCTTCTTCTGGCCGAACCAAGGCTTGAAGTAGTCGCGGTTGAGCTTCGCGATAATGTCCGCGCGTCGCTCCTGGAGCCACGCGTCACGCTTCTCGCGAGGGAGCTTGAAGATGGTGTCGTCGAACTCCTTCCAGAGTTTCAACGCACGCGTCGCGACCTTGTGGATAGGCTCGCCGAGCTCTGAGCGCACGGTGATGATGCCGCCAGTTTCCTTGGCGTACGTGCCTTCCCAGGACGCATCCGGAACACCAGCCGCGGCTACGATGAGATCTTTCACCGACGAGCTCGTGTGCGCCTCCTTCGCCACCATGACGCGGCTGCCAAAGAGGAAGCCGTCGAAGGGCATGGGCTCAACGCCAAACTCGCGAGACCAGTCACCCGTCAGGTACGGCCAAAGGTCGTCGGCACCACCGAAGCCAGAGCCGGCCACAAGCGCAATGTTCTCGTGCTTGCGGATGCGCGAGTACGTCGAGAGAATGGGTTGGTGGAAGTCCTCGAACGAATGATGTCCTCCCGCACGGCCGCCCGTCCACTGCAAGATGATCGGGAAGTCAGGGTTTGCACTGGCGATGTTGATGACCTGACGAATGCCGTCCACGGAGCCAGGCTTGAAAGAGACATGACGGATGCCAGCGGCCGAGAGGGCAGCGATGATCTCCGCCGCTTTCTCGGTCGTGGGAATGCCGGCGGCAACGTTGAAACCTTCAATCGGCAGACCCTCACGACGCATCTCCTGCCAAAGCGGGAACTGGAATGTGAACTGCCGGGGGTTGATGTAGAGGGCGTTGAGGGTCAGGCCAAGACCGGGCGTGACGAGCGACTGAATCTCCGCAACCTTGGCGCGAAGGGAAGCAGGAGAGTAGTGGCCTCCACCAGCCAGCTCGACGTGGTAGCCCGCCTCGAGGACAGCGGAGACAAAGCCGGCCTTGACAGTTGTCGGCGTCATGCCAGCGACCATGATTGGCGGCTTGCCCAGGAGACGAGTGAATGGCGTGTCAATGTGCACCTTCCCATCGCTATCGAAGACTCGTCAGAATGCAGCATCAATAGTATAGAAGAGCAAATACCTTGTCTTGACCAACGTCGGCGTCCATTTCTTCACCCACGAGTCTTCCCGCTTGACGTCCTGGACTGAGTAGAACTCGGCATCTCCCTTGCCCTTCTCTCCGAGGACGATGACGCGGATGCCACGTCCGTCGAGGTTGCGAGCAGTGAGAGGGCCAATGCCGCTGACACCACCAGGGCCGAAATCTACCGCGTGCGTCGCAGACTCGGGCAGGCTCGTCGCCTTCGTCCAATGGAGCGGGGAGGTGAAGATCTGGTCGCTGATGGACCGCGTCAATGAGCCAGAGGCCTTCCGGAGGTCAGAACCTGCATATATGCGTGTCCAGTAAGCTTCTGACAAGTAAATTCGAGATAATGCAACGTACCATCCTCCGTGTTGAATACAGCGATCTGCAGCTGGTCCGCTGTCCATAGTTCCTGACCGGCCAAGTCCTCGGTTACAACCTTCTCCGTAGCCTCCTTGAGATGCAGGCTGTGGAAAGGAACGCCAACAACCAAGAAGCGCACAAAGAACACAGGCTTGCGCTGCGAGAACGGAATCTTGCTTTGGTCGAGTCCGGGAGTAGCCTTGATCTTCCTCAAGCTGGTAACAAGACCATAAAGGGCCTTCGGAGGCCCAGTGACGACGAAAGCCTTGGGACCGTTATGCAGCGAGACGCGAAGTTGAGAGTTCTCGGGAAGGTGCTTGTTCGTCTTCTTAACGTGGGGCTCGAGGTCCTTCAGGAGGAGACCTACGACCGACAACATGGGCGTCGGCGTACCCTCGCCGCCTTCGACGGAGTCTTGGACAACGGAGGGATCGAGGGCGAGTAGGGGGAAGAGCTGCTGGCCGCGGTAGCCTGCAAAGAAGAGCCACTTGAGGGCCCGCTTGGCGTTCTCAAGGAAGGAATCATCGCTCGTCGTCGCAGCGATCGCGACTGCAGTGACGATGCCCTGAGAGTGGCCAGTTGCACCCGCAAAGCGAGAGCGGAACTCCGCAGGAGACAGTCCAGAAACACGCGCCGCGACGAGATAGTGCGTGAATTGCGTGAGCCCAATGAGAGGCATGGAGACCGGGACGGAGGCGAAGTAGGAGACAGGAGGCCGAGGCACGGCGCCCGTCAACCAGGCCAGCACGTCGAGCCCGTGCGCATAATACGAGGATGATTCGTAGGCGGATGCGAGGGGCTTGAGGATCTCCTCAACCGCGACCTGAATGAAGTCTTCGACGAATGGACGGTAGATGTCGAACAGGGCCTGCAACTCGTCAAAGTAGACTTCGTTGATGCCTTGCCCACCAAAGAGCGCATATACGGACGTGGTCCCCTCCTTGGCCCCCAAAAGGAGCGACGGCGTGGCGAGAGCAGGGATGCCGCGCGCGCCATACTTCTGCAGAGTCGCATATGCGCTGTAGAACGATGAGAGCACGACCTTTCGCGCATCGACATCGAAAGACGCGACGAGGGAGTGAAGATCGATATCGGCAAGAAGGGTCGCGGAAAATTGTGAAAGTGCCTTGAGGAGGACCGCGAGGCGGGCCTGTTGCTCAGGCGAGCCCTCGTGGCTGCCGCGTACCCTGCCCGCGGCGAAAGCTAGGAAGCGCGCGAAAAGTTGCGTGGTCGCGTGTGCGGGGTCTTCGAGCTCGACAGCATTCTCAGCTGCGTCCTCGACCGCCTGTGCGTGCGCGAACTCGTCGCGAAGGACCTCAGCCGCGATCCACTCGTTGGCGTCGGTAGACACGGGGAACGTCACCTACGGCACTGTTAGGACGGGTGGGAGGACGAGAAAACGTGTATATGCGCACTCTAATCTGGCCTACTTGAATGATGAGGGGTCTGGATGCTATGGCGCGTTCTGCGTCGCCGTTGTAGGCGCTGGTGGAGGCCGTCATTTTGTAGGTCGTGGTTGTGGGCGGGAGGAGAAGGAGGAGATGTCTAGGGAGGTCTAGGGAGGGTCTAAAGGGAGGGTGGGGATGGATACACGCCCGCCAGTGGTTTTATGTGGTGTGATAGGGCGAGGCTTGCAAGAGGTCCCCAACCGAGCAGCAAAACGTCTGACCCCAAGAATATCGCTTCGCCCTTTTCCGGTAACCCCAGGTCGCGCGGTAGTCACGTGAGCATGTCTAATGTCGCGTCTTCGCTTCGCGGCCGTTCGGCCATCCGCATCACCGACTCGCATATTGACATTGAAAACATACTGTACACAGAGCCTTGCAGAGCGCGCCCGTCCGTCCGACCTGAAATTGAGTCATAACAGTCGGCAGAGGGATGTACAGAGCTGAAGCACGCCTTCAATGCTTTTCTTCGTATCCTGGCCCAGTGCAAGAAGACTCAAAGAGCAGTGCTGAATATCGTCGCGAAACGTCCACTTTGCGGAACTTCCAGGCTTCATCAATATTGCGTTTCCCACCGCAGATCCGAGATATACAGTGATGAGGACCGGGAGCGCTCGGTCGCATGAATGTTCGCCACTGTCTCTCGCTGTTTCAAGGCCCCTGCATGCCAGGACACTGCCAGGACCATTAATGCTCGACACCATCACGACAGATGGTTCCGGCCACAACTGCTCGTTTCCTTGCTCGCCCCGCGAAGGCCCGCTGGTGCCGTTATATGCGTGGGGAACATGCGGCGGGCGGGTACATAAAACGAGCGCAGGCGCGCCTCATTGCTAACTTCTTGGCCGCACAACCCCAGCGATCGATGACACGTTGCGGCGTATGTACTTCCGCATGTACGATTTGTAGCTCTTGAATGTCAGATAGCCTTCACATTAATCGTCAGTTCAGACTTTGGCGCGGGCCAAGAATCAATGCCCCAGTGCATGACAGCGTCGGCACCGAGCTCTTTCCCTCTTCCAATTTGTGATCGTTAAATAACATACTCCGTATGCCACCTCAATATAGCCTGTGTAACATCGATCCTCGCCCAGGGTGCATGTCCTCAGTATTACGGTGAATTGCCGCGATTATCACGTATGAGCGATACTTGGGACCTGGCAAAGCTAACCGTCAACGTCCACCACGCGGGTAACGCGGCAACACGCCCGAGCCTGTGGGTGTCTTAGACTGTCGAGGGAATTGGCTGCCACGCCGCGAGGAGCTTTCGGGCGATGTGCGCTGAGTAACAAGGGAAACATCGCCAAGGGAACAGCTGTGGCATGAGTCAAGAGTCATGACGAAGCGTAGACCGGCTCTCCCCCAAAGGTGCATCCTCTCTGCTCTGTCATTCGCCCTTGCTAGCGCGGGGTATCGGCGATGACTCAACTGTGCAGTTCGTTGAGTAACAACTCTCAACTAACGACGACGTCCCTAGTCACCATGGCTTGACCGTATGGTATCACGCTCTACGATGTCCCCAACAAACAACTGCGACGCGTCAGCGCAACCACCACACACAACCCCAAACGGGTACTCACAACTCAGCTCAGATCAGCCTCAACTTGTCCCTGTCCGCGCATCGGTCTCCACCTGTGATATCTCCTGCACGCCCTCCCTGAAAAACACCACGTTGTACTCCAGCAAACCGCGCCGCTCCTCAAACACGGCGGTCTGCAGTAGAGTGAGGAGAGCGAGCTGGGGTGTGATCAAATGATAGGTGAGAGTCGTTCCCTGTGTCGATGGTGCGAGTGTGACGGCAGCAGAGGGGTAAAATGTTGGTTTGGGAGGTGAGGAGGGCGACGAAGCGGTTAGGCGGAGAGGGGTTGCTGACGACGACCTGCGAAGCAGATTTACTGTGTGACAGGAAGACACAACGCCGCTGAAACGTACTTGTACAAGGGTCCAAATGCGTTGAGGGTCTTCAGGTAGTCACAACATAGATTGTGCGTTCCTGCGTCGACAGGCGACGCGTCTGTTGCCACGTACAACCTCGACTTGACGTCAAACAAGAAAGCCTTGGATGCTTGCGAGTTCTACTCTGCGTCCTCAGCAATTTGTCTTCGCCAAGCGCAACCCCACTTACCGCGCAGAAGACATTCAACATGTCCTCGAGATACGGCAAAGAGTCGATGAGCTTGTGCAGCACCCGCGAGAACGCCTCATGTGTCGAGTGGTCATACACTGATGTGAGGTAGAAGTTCAGTGGCATTTGCTCGTAATCCGACGAAATATCGAGCAGCTCATCGATGACGCGCTGTTGGATATGTCGGAAGTTCTCTGGCGGCTACCGTCAGCGCTAGTGAATCCGGGTTGCGCACGATTGCGCACCAAGCTTGTAGTCCTCGGTGAATGCCTCTGCCTTATGGACAAATACCTCCAAGCTAATATCCGGGCTCTCCTGGTACGCTGCGATGAAGAAATCGAGCATGCGCGCGACAGGCTGCTGATACGAGTCCTGCCCCGACGTAATCAGCTCTCTCTCTTTCGCGTTGAACCTGTAGTCTGCGCACCTGGATGTCTACCACAAATATAATCGACGAGAACTCCGCCAACGGGGCGCCGAGCGTGTCGATCGTCGTTGTACCGGGGCAATCCCAGATCTCCAACGGAATCACCGTGCTGCAACGCAAGCACGCGTGAGGCACGGTGCGCTGCATGGGATGACACAGAGACGCACTCGTAGACATGCTTCACGATGCGCGCGGTCGGCTCGAGGTAGAACGTTTGCTTCGGCGAGACGTCGTTGAAGAGCACCTGTTGGATGGACGTTTTGCCACTCCTAAGGGGACGGATTGATGCTTGCGATGCGTGGCGGAGGAGGAAGCTGACCTGCGCTGACCGAGAAGAAGTACTTTCGTGCGCTGCACTTGAGTTGGAGGGCTCTTAGTGCCGTTGAAGGAGGCCATGGCAGCGGAGTCTTTTCGGCCAGTCTCCCGCGTTGCCATTCGGACACTGCGGCCCGAGTCGTGGTCGGAAGCGGGGGCCGCTTCCGTGACAAGTCGACAACAGTGCACTCGGCTATAATTCTGCTGTGTTTGTGCTCATTGATGAGCGAGACGGTGCTTCGTGCTGCGCGCATTGCACGGGCCATCATAATCACAGATATGATCAGGGACGTAGCGGCTGCCGGGAGAAACAGGGTCAAGAAACCACGTTCGTCGATCGAGCTGGCAAGGCTTGATGTACCCAACATTTTGCCCATGATGAAGAAATAATCCAGTGTGATCATTTCTTCCATGTAGCCGCAGACTAGGAGTCAGTTCTCTATGATTTGCATTTCTAATTTTTCATCAAGGTTGCCTTGCACAAGGGGGGGAGTTGGAACGGAGAAGCCGACAAACTTCAAGTCGTGACGCGACCGATGACCTGGCCAGTAGTACTGTAGCTCTTGTCCCCGAGGCTGAACTTACCCACAGAAGCGAGTCGTCGAAGCCTGTCCTTGTACTGCACTTCGAGCTTCGCTTCGGCAAGAAACCGAGCGTGGAATACGAAATGAATCAGTGCATGACATTCTCAATGGTCAAGACGGAACCCCTGATGACCTCGTAATATTGTTCTAGGGGTCAGATAAGGCTCACTGACAAGTTCGACGATTCGTGGGCGTGCACCTGTGAGTCGCCAATATGACCGTCAGGCGGCAGACAATGGTGGTCACACGACCAGAGATTCCACGTACCCGAGGTTGTGCGGGATGCCCTGGGATGCCTGGGTCCCTTGAGAATGGACACAGGTGCTGAGTGCTGAGATAATAGAGAACGATCACAGTGGACAATCAGAAAAGGGTGACTATTTGAGGAGAAATGTGTGAGTGGCCGAGATATGCTTTACGGCAGGAAGTAAGCGCCGCGCCGTCCAAGCGAGGAGCGCCGACCTCTGAAGCGAACTCACAGCTCAGAGGCTCTTGCCAGCGCAACACAGCGTGCAGACTCTGACATCGACGCGACACGGGCGCGGGCGGACAGGTCGGGCGGGCACACGCTTGGCGCAGATAAACGGCGCGCCTCCCTAATCGGGCTGGAGCGGTGGGCTTTGCTTCGAGCCACCGCCAGAGTTCGTACGCACGTTCGTCGTCCTTTTTCGGATGGCCTCTCTGCTCAAAACTCACTTGTGCATTTCCCTCCAAATGTTTCTCCCCACAGTTTCTCCACCCCCTTCCGCTCGCTCTTGAACGCCCCCGTCATGAAGTTCGGTCGGAAAATCAAGGTGCGCATACTCCTGCTGCCCCGTCGCGCGCCCACTCACTCATCATCTCTAGAATGATCTGTACAGCGAATGGCAGCCGTTCTACATTGACTACAACCTACTAAAAAGGGAGCTTAAGGTGCGTATTTGTCGCGCATAAAGCCGAATCCTCGTTCATGACTTCATGATCGCCATGTAGGCGCGCACTACGTCCCATGGTTGGGACGATGCCGATGAGCAGGCTTTTACGAAAATGCTGGAGGGTGAACTCGATAAAATTCACGATTTTCAGAAGCGTAAGGTGCGTAGTCTTGCTATCCCCCGACCAATCCGCCCTCTCGCCGCCCTCCGCCGTCACCCCCGCGTTTATCCGTTCCCCATCCCCCATGACGAGTCCACACTCAACGACGCCTTAGACCGCAGAACTGTCGCGTCGTATTAAGGATGCCGAACGCCAGGTGCGCAAGCTCGTCGCTGAGGACTACGTATTCTCCGGGACGCATGACGACATCCACCATCCCCGTGGCGAATCCTCCACGTCCAGCGCGCCGGACCCCTCGGACCCTGAGGCCCACTGCGCACGCGAGGAGCTAGAGCAGGACGCAGGATCAGACGACGACTCAGATGATGATGACGCTTCTGACGGAGAATCCGAGGCGCAGAGCGTAGATGCGCTCGAAGACCAATTCCACCTCCTCGAGGAGGAGGTAGCCAATCTCGTTGCAGACGTCCATGACCTCGCATTGTACACGAAATTGAATATCACGGGGTTCATGAAGATATTGAAGGTATTTTTATTGGTCTTGTATCTGTCGAGCTCGAGGGCTGAGTTGTTTGGTATATGCGCGTAGAAACACGACGTATGTCTGCGCATCATCTTCGCGACGTCGTCACTAACTAGTACACTACCTCTTGCTAGAAACAAACCTCCGTCCCGCTCAAGCAAGGCTTCGTGCAGAACTATCTCGAGAAGCGTCCATTTTACAAGTATAATTGGGACGCGCTCATAGTGAAGCTATCACGGCTTTTCGACCTTGTGCGCACGCGTGGCCATCCAGTGCAGGGCGACTCGTCTGCTGGGGGCTCGCAGAGTGCATTCGTCCGCCAGACGACGAAGTACTGGGTACACGCGGACAACCTTGTCCCGCTGAAGCTCGCGATCATGAGACATTTGCCCGTCCTTGGTACGGCGTCTGACTACTTCACATGTTCAGACTCGTGATTGACACGAGGAATTACACCGCAGTCTTCAATCCTGATAAGGAGTTCGAGCCGAAGGATGCCGGTTAGAGTTCTGTCTGTCTGTTCCAGGGTAGGAACTGAGATTGGACTCTCCAGCTATCACCTCCATCTATTTCGACAATGAGGATCTAGAGCTTTATCTAGGACGTCTAGAAAAAACAGAAGGGGCCGAGGCCATCCGCCTGCGCTGGTATGGTGACGTCGACGTCAACACGGTGAGTATCCTCCCAGCTTGCAGCCCTACCTCAAGGCTCACTTTTTTGGCAGATATTCGTGGAGCGCAAGACCCATCGCGAGGACTGGACTGGCGAAAAGTCCGTCAAAGCACGGTTCCCTATCAAGGAGGACAAGGTGAATGCCTTCCTGGCTGGCGAGTACACGATGGACGAGGAATTTGCGAAAATTGTGGCAAAGGGGAAGAAGAGCCAGGCAGAAGTCGACGCAATGCTCCAGCTTGCTAACGAGGTGCAATATGCCGTGCTCACACGGAATCTGAAGCCCGGTACGTCATTTAGCTTGTGAAGGCTGAGCAGCGCTCACATAGACGGCTGCAGTGATGCGCACGTTCTATAACCGTACGGCCTTCCAATTGCCAGGCGATGCGCGCGTGCGCATATCGCTCGATACGGAGCTGACAATGGTGCGGGAGGACAACTGGGATGGGGCGGAGCGCTCGGGGGACAACTGGCGTCGCACGGATATTGGAATTGACTGGCCGTTTGACCAGCTGCCGGCAGAGGATAGGGAGCAGTTCAAGTACGTTTTTTTTTTTGTCGCAGCTGAGAAGACGTCATTGACGGTCTTGCAGGTATGGTGTATTGGAGGTCAAGTTGCAGACGCAACTAGGCCAAGAACCACCGACATGGGTCACGGACCTTGTAAATTCGCATTTAGTGGAAGCCGTTCCCAAGTTCAGGTTGGTGATCTGTCCACACAATATCTCGGGAGATGCTGATTGTCCTGCCCACAGCAAATTCATCCATGGGTGCGCAACTCTTCTCCCGCATCGAGTAGACCTCGTGCCTTTCTGGCTACCACAAAGTACGTGTTTCTCATAACATGCGTCCAAGTCACACTTACGCGTGTGATTCACTCAGTGGACGTCGATATCATCAAACCGAACACTGGGTTTATGACCGTTGAGCGGCCACATGGCACTTACTCCTCGAAGAACAGCTCTGATCGGCACGGCTCATCGGGCATCCGACCCCCGACCACGAGCGCGCCGCGTACGTCGAGCCGCAGTCCGAGGGCGAAGAGGACGAAGTGATGGACCTCGCACCTGCGAAGGACGAGGGCAAGCGTTCTGGTGTGGCTGACGCTGCGGCCGCAGACGCGATCGCGTTCCGTGAGAAGACACTCAAAGAGCGCGAGAACTCTCCGCCGCGACCGTCATCATCTAAGGGCAATGGCAATGGCAACGGTCTCCGCGTAAGGGACTACGCGAATGGTGCGAATGGTGCCGGCGATGGCCACGACGAAGGCGCCGCGGACGACGAGCGGTCGCCGTTGCTGCCTAGGCCGGCGAAACCCCGCGCCCTTTCAATTGATCCGCTCGCGCCATCGTCGGCGTTTGACGAGACGTTCCAGAATAAGCTGCGCGAGCAGAAGGCGATACGGGACCAGCGGGGCGACGAGTCCGACGACGAAGAGGGCGAGGGAGATGCGCCTCCGGTGCCCGGCGGGAATGAGCGCCTGCTAACGCGGGATTGGCACGCGCCCGCGGGGAAGCGAATTGCGGTGCCCGTGAGAATCGAGCCGAAGGTGTACTTCGCGACGGAGCGCACTTTCCTGGTATGACTTTTGCCGTACTTTTCGGTGCACTTACTCATGCACCACACTACGCAGAAATGGCTCCATTTCTCGATCTACATTGGCACAATCGCGACGACGCTGCTCAACTTCATTCCGCCAGACGACCAGCGCGGGCTGATCAGCGCGGGTCTCTTCACGTTCGCCGCGCTGCTTTCGATCGTGTACTCTGCGGTCATCTTCGTGTATCGTGCGATCAACCTTCGCAAGCGGCGCGCCGAGGGTCTGTACTATGATAAGTATGGCCCGACAGTGCTGTGTGCGGTGCTTCTCGTGGCGCTCGTAACGAATGTCGCGCTGCGGTTGACAGAGTGATGTCGAAAATTGGGAGCAACGTTATTTTTTTTTTTTTGGCCGTGCGACTTGCTCTGAGGCGATCGCTGGAATTCATGATTTGGACTTTGTTTTCTTGCTCTAGTTGCTTTCGACGTTGAGTGCCTGGCACGCACACCCACATGTCACATACTTTTACTTCATGCTCTGTATATAGAATTACCTTACTGATCACGTATTCTGGCTGTTTCATATTTCATAACTTATGACAGTAGTGTTGAAAAGAAGTCCGCAGACGAATGAATCAATCGTTTTGGTGCATGTTAACTAGTGTGCTTGACTGCGGCAACATGTGCGATAGTTGAGCAAAGAAGGGCTATCATGTGCTCATTCAAAAGTATCACAGAGTACTTTGTCTCCTTCACGAGTGAACGTGATGATATGATCTGCAGTACGACGCATGTCTTAGAATGTCGCCGCGGCGCATGAACAGTCGCACACGTACTGCTCAACCATCGCTCGGTGAACCCTACTTCACAGTAGCAGCTAGGGCCACACATTGTCGGCATCAAAATGCGGGTCCTTGCATGACTCGAGCGATGGGACTTACAGATAATCTGCATAAAGTACGTTAGCAATCACTCCGCATGTGCTCATAACACATACATATCCACATTCTCTTGAACACGGCAAGTGCATTGTCACCTTGCGATCCGTCGAACACTCCCGGGCGCTCTGCACGCAAAGCTGGCGCGATCGTATCATCGAAGCGAGTACAGAAGGTGCGTTGCCACTCGCGTAGCGTGCGCGCATAATGCGGGCCAATGTTCGACACCGAATCGATCACGATGCCATTGGACGTCAGCGTTGTCAGAAAGGATGTTAGAGACGGCAGGAAGCCGCCCGGAAAGACTGCAATGTGAGAGTTCAGTGTGGTTTGTGGAAGATACTAAACAGGGGTAAGGAGGCGCACTCTGGATGACAACGGGACAGTCAGCGAAGTGCATAGAAACGACCAAACGAGCCTGAGGCCCCGTACCCATTTTTCAATAAATCCTATATCTTGCTTATCGTGTGCAAATCCTGGAACCAAAACTCATGGAGAGCCGCCAACCGGTCGAGTTACAGGACACTTACTGCCCTCTGGCATTGTGGTCCCCTGCAGGACGCCGACCGCGCTCTCATGGCGCATGACGCGCTCAATAGCAGCGACATACTCTCCCATAAATTGCCTGCCGATGTGTTCCACCATCTCGACGCTTATGACCCTGTCGAACGCGCCGGACCACTCCTTCGGCATTGCGCGGTAGTCCATGAGGTGCACGCGAACGCGCCCCTGCAGTCCTGCGGCTTGGACGAGCCCTTGGACGTGTGCGTGCTGGTGCGTGGACAGCGTTATCGCGTCGACGTGTGTGTCCGGTACGGTGCGTGCGATGTGTAACGTGACAGCGCCCCAGCCGCATCCAAGGTCGAGTACGCGGTGCCCCGGTAGGACGCGAGCCTTCTTGACGATGTGAGCGATTTTGCGAAGCTGTGCGGCATACAGCGTATCGGGCCCCAGTGGTGTCACAGGGGTGGGGAGTGTCGTGACGGATCCTGAGGTTGGGGAAGTGGACCGGCTCGAGAGGGAAGACTCAGAGCCTACCACCGATTCCGATTTGTGGGATACGTCGACGACGGCGGGGCCCGACTTTAAATCCGCGTCGAGTTCCGAGAAGATGGCACAAGAGTAGCACATGTCCTCTGAGAGGAAGGCTGGGGAGCAAAAAAAATTAGATAGCAAATTCGACATGAACACTCCGAAACACACCTTTGAACATGCCGTCGGGGGCATCATAGTGTGACGCGATGTTGGATGGCGCATTCCGAGGAGTCCCGAGGAACTGACGGTCGATTAGGCGCTTCGGGAACCGGAAGAGCCACGACAGGCGGGAATCGAGGTTGGTAAGGCAGTCCTTGTTACGCATGAAGATCTAAGGACCCATCAATTTAGAGCATAGCGCTAAGATGTGATCACCCACGAGGAACACAGATATGAGGTCGTCACACTCGACGTCGCCGTACATGTATGCCTCAGCGAAGCCGAGGTCGCTCATAGTACAGAGTCGCATCCAGAATGTGTCATTCACGACGCGCAGCTCCCCAAGCAAGTCATCGGGGGGAGCCTTTTCGTATGGAGGAAACTCGTAGGTTTGTTTAGCAGTTACGATACGCAGCCGCCCGACCTCGATATTCTTCAGGACACTAATAGACAATTGTATTGTGAGTAAGCGGGGTAGCTCAAAGCAGAGTTCGACGCACCTGACGACGGCGGTCTCTGCGAGACGTGCTAGAGAAGGGTAACCTATGGTGATGATCTTCTCCGTTGCATAGAGGAAATATTCATCAGCGAGACTATAGAGAGAGCGCGGAGGTGCTCGAGCAGCCTGAGTCCCGGGGTTGTGTGTGGTCATAGTGGGCAAAAAACAGGATGAACAGCCAATTTCTCTATCACACCACCTATTTCAATGGTCTGAGCAGCCGCTTCAACATCTTCCATATGACAGCGCTATAAGATGAAGGTTAAGTGCGTGTCAGAACGCACGCGGACGACGCATGATTGTCATGACGTTTGGAATGCACGGACCCGAGTACCGGGATGAAGCAGGAGCCCTGCCCCAAGTAGATCGAATACAAAAGTTTACTTGCAACGATACGCCGTCGCGGCGCACACATATGCATGCCAAGACTTCGATCGTGAGTATTTGGAGAGAGGGCGGGGTTGACAAAGACGGGACGGGAACGCGATGGCCGATCGACACGTATTTGCCGCGCAAGTACAATTCGAAATTACACAGAAGTGAAAATTCTGCTCGTCGGAGAGGCCCGGGACTGTTTGTAGAGATTGTCTGCCAGAAGAACTGCAAGAGGGTACGCACATACCGTCTGCGACGTGCCATGAAGGCACCGGTGGGAAACTGTTCCGTTTGCCATCCCTTGAGTGAATAGAACGGGGGGTGGAAAGAAGGGAGTCTGTCTTGATTGTCGCACGCGGCAGAGCCCGTGGCGAAGCTGGGAGCGGCAAACGCGTATTTCCCGACGCTGAGCTCATATTGTTCACATCTCGGTTCTGCCCTTCAAAGTGGGCTACTTTGAGGGGGCATTTTGATTAGGATAGGTAACAGCGACTTACATTGGTATTATACTTGTAAATTAGGTAGGCGCACTTGCTAATCCGAGCTTTTCTCGGCCTTTTCATCCACCCCTTCCTCGCCTGTGCATCATGTGTCTTGTCGCTTTCGATTTTGGGGACTTGTCCATCGGTGGTATCATCTCCGCGATGACGGGCTGCAGGGCACGCTCAACATACTTATCCGGCCGCTCCTCCGAGTTCTCCAGTGATGCCAAAATCGCTTTCCCAACCAACCTCTCCAGCGGCTCCAAGTCCCACTTTTCCTTCTTCGGTGGTAATTCCAGCCCCTCTATCATCATGCGCGTCGGCGCCCGCAGCTGCGCCTGCTCCGCGTCGTCCCATGCCTCGCCTGGTGGCCGCGCGCGTGTTGCATAAAAGAGAAAGTCGTCGATAGCGTCGTCCTTGATCTGCGCGGCAGTCACGTGGTGCGCCTGCCCCCCACCGAGGAAGCGGTCGACCCAGCGCTCTTCACCGGCCGCCCGCCGCCCGACCGTGTCCATGCGCACCTGCGCGAGCAGCGTCACCAGAACCATACGGTACGTCTTCACGTCCGGACGCAGCGCGCACTTCTTGAAGCCCACGAGCACGACATAGGCACCGCGGTAATCCTTCGCGAGCATGAACATGCGCAACGCGACGTTCAGCACGGACGTCGTCACCACCGGCGAGCGGTGGGTCGGCCTAAGGCCTGTAGCGATGAAATGGCACTCGAGCAGGTCGCGGAATAGCTCTCGCGGCGATGGCGCGTCCGGCGGGGGCTTGACGGCGCGCGAGCGCGCGGTGCGCCGGTGGAACGTCAGCTGCGCGGCCTTGAAAATGCTGCCAAATGTGTATGCGTCGGGAAGTAGAGTAGGTAACGGGCTGTTCCGCACGGTGTTGTACAGCGCGAACGCCTTGTTCAGGTCCCGCGCGCGCACGGCCATCGCGATGAGCGCGTTGAACATTGGGAGGTCTGGCTGCACGGACAGCGCGCCCATTTGCGCCAACAGGGTGCTGATATGCGCTGGGTTACGGAAGTTCGCGTCCGCAAGCTGGCTGATCATCGTTGTGTAAGGCGCTGCGATGTTGCCCGTGTCCAGGCCCGCGGCGAGCGCTTCCGCAGCAGAAGCGTCGGGGAGGAACTGCTGCGCAACTTCGAGGGATTTTGAGCGCGAATAGACGTTGATAAGCTGATTTGCGGTGGAGACACGAATGCCGTGACCCTTGGCGGCCTCGTAGAGCTCGACGATGCTCCCGATGAGGTCTGCGTCCAGATGAGGGGGACGTGCCATGAAGGATATCAGCTCCCGAAGATATTCCTCTGAGAATCCCGGGAGGGCAACGATCGCTTGCAACTCGGCAACCAGGGCCTCTTTGTCCACGTCTGGCTCACGGTGGAAGTGCTCCGCGGCGACGAGCTTCGCGCGCAAGTTGGGTGACAGGGTGAGACCTTCTTCCTGCATGGTTTTGACCATTCTCTGGGCGAATCGCAGGTGGCCGTGGCGAAGCAGAAGGGTCGTGACGCGCTCAAACGCGTGACGCCGGCTCGCGCGGTTGTCGACCGAGACTGGGGCAACGCTGTCGAGGCGGAGGCGGAAGTATGTCAACGCGTCTCGCACACGGCCATCTCGGAGCATGCGGTGTGAATGAATGATGATGGATTGGAGGCGCGCGGACTGCACATAGTCGAGTTCTACTCCGGCCTGAGGGGTAGAGGGGGAATACGCCTTGTTCACACGCGCGCTGGTCGCATAGCTCCGGTAGATCAGCTGGGGCCGAGGGAGGGAAGCATGGCTGCTGCTGGAAGGTGTCTTCAATCTGAAGCACCTCAGCAGAGCGCGCATGTACTCTGTGACATGCAGTTCCTATGACTGTCCGTGTGCATGAGCATACATTGCACAACGAGCTAATATTGGCTCACCACCGCCCTTGATTCTGCTGTATGGCCACAATGCGGTGGGCTGGGTGCAGTGCAGCTCGTCTGCGAGTGACGGGCTGGGGACAAGAGCTGTGTGGTCACAGCCACGCGGACGCGGCGATCAAGTCCGGCGCGCTCAAGACAACTCAGCCTTATAATATTCCTTTTTCCACACTTTTTCTTCGTTCATCGTTGCACGTCGTCCGGCGCGCTCTTCCACCATCCACCACCGTTTGAGGGCTGTCGTCTTGCCCTCGCAGCCGGCCATGCGGGCGCCCCGACTGACCCCGACTCGTTCCCTCGGCCTCCTCATTGCGTTGACATGCATCGTCCTCTTCACTGTCCCTCGCTATGGCCTCCTCGACGATTCCACCACCAAGCACGTCGCCCGAGCAGTTCGCGCAGATTCCCCGGGACAGAGCGATTCAGCCCAGTCATCATCAGCAGCCCCAACAAGCGCAGCACCCGCGTCCTCCACCCCCTCCACGACCCCCGCGACGACCCCCAGCTCGACGCTTCCTGCAACGTCGTCTGATACCCCATCGACCTCGAGCACACCGCCGCTCACCACAAGTGCGCCCCCACAGACGTCCACGCCTCCACCCACCGATACTGGGGCGCCTACGTCGTCGGGTCCTCCCTCTACGTTAACAGTGACCAATACCATCGTCGCCAGCGATGAACCGGCCTCGAGCTCGAGCGCGTCCGCATCCCCGACCTCTGCTGCGGATAACAACAACGGTGGCAATAACAGCGGCATCTCGACGTCGACTATCGTCGGCTTGTCCGTCGCCGGAGGCGTTGCTGTCCTTTGTATTATCGCATTCTTCGTCTGGAAGTTCACACGCAAGCGGTTCTCAGATCTGGACGACAGTGCGTTGTCCACGCCCTTACTTCACTTCACGCATCTCACTTAGCGCCCGTTTCCACCGCAGACGAGGCCATCAAATGGCCTGAGCTCAACACGCATGGTGGCGAGCCCACAGGCGTACCGCTACCCGTCAACCGCACCGGCGGCGCAGGCTTCGACACTGGTTCGGAGGCCGACCATGGCTATGCAGGCTCCCTCGCTGCGACGTCGACGACAGAGCTCTACCCCGGCGGCGCCGACCCATACGCTGTGCCACCGCTCCCACATCTCAACCCAAACCAGCCGTACCGCGACGACCCGAACGAACAGTTCTATGACCCTTATCGCGGGCCCATCCCCCAGACATTTGACGGCGCGAGCGGCGAGGCGATTTCCCATGACACAGCTCGCAGGCCGTCGCTCGCCGGGCCCTGGCGCCGCCTACGACCCTGGTGCAGCCCCACAGGCGGGGCGCCAGTCGCCCGGCCCACAGGCTGCGTATGGGTATGGCGGAGACCCAGCGGCGGGACGCGTGAGTCCCGGTCCGCAGGCGGCCTATGGGGCAGGACGCGCCTCTCCTGGCCCCCAAGCGTACGCAGCAGGACGCGCCTCGCCAGGCCCGCAGGCGGCGTACAACTACGGCCCGCGGTAGGCGCGCAGGATCGGTCGGTTGCTATGTGGAGCGGAAGGCGGGGGTGGGGTGGTTGCAAGGAGCACGGCCAGGCAGCTGGTGCTTCGTCTAATCGTGCGCAAGTTGCAGATGGAATCTGGTTTGGATACCCCGTATGTTGCATTATCTTAGAGTTAGCCGTCCGTGTCTGCTCACGTCGCATTTGATTCTGCCCGCACTCGCATCTTGTCACTGTCCACTGCTGTCGCCGGCGTGGTCATTACCACATGCTCTCTACGAATCACGATGTTCAGGGTTTTATCTATCATAGTTTTGACGACCGCCTTTCCTTCCTCTTGACCATCCACCTAACTTATACCTTGTTAGTAACAAAATGCAGTAATCGTGCGGATAGGCAGTCGCGTTGGAGCCGGCGAAAAAAAACCTATTAGCTTTTTCCGGATTCCCGCGAAGATCGCGGCCGGCGCTCTATATGTAAGATCGACTATCATCTGTCATTGAGTCAGCTACGGAGACTAGCCGGCGCAGCATCAAGCCATGCGTTGACCCCGTCTGGGGGCACGCTCTTGAGGGCCACGACTCTGTACCATACACTTCGATGCGATCCTGGATCAAAAGTGCTAGCCCCGACGTCGTCGTCGAAGACGTAATCTCACGCATGACTCTGAGGGAACACGATACATTCCTACGCAGCGATCGCACCCTTGTGAGCAGCCCCGAGCGCGACAGGCGCGAACAACACACTCAGAACAAGTACAGCACACTAATCCCCGGTATCAGTCGTGCGCACATATGCCATCTGTTCCCACTCAAATCTCCCGGGAGGGGGTTCGGCGTGCCTATTGATCCATAAGACCTCTTGGTTTGACATCGCCAGGAAACCAAACGTTGTTCGTGAGGCATAGATGCGGCGGTTGGTCGACTCTTGAGTCGATGTGATCACATAGCGCTGGACTGGGGCAAAAATGGGAGTCAATGTCAGTAAACTCTTGCGCGAATGGAAGCACGTGGAAATAGACCTCGATATTCGAAGCATCCCAGATGCGTACTGTCCCATCCACCGAGCCTGACGCGACAAGTGTGCCATCCGGCGAGTATGCGACCGACAAGACCCAACCCGTATGCCCCGTAAACGGCCGTGCCGCCGTCTTCCCCGTTTGTGAATCCCAAATCTGGATCGTCCCGTCGTTGGAGCCGGAGATGATATACTTGCCATCCGGTGAGAACGCGACAGATTGAACAAAATGCTTGTGCCCCGTAAACGGCCCCGCCACCGTCTCCCCTGTCTGAGCATCCCAGATGTGGACTGTATTGTCGGACGAGCCCGACACGACGCGCTTTCCATCAGGGGAGAATGCGACGGACCGGACTACACTTGTGTGTCCCGTAAATGGCCCTGCCACCATCTCACCAGTCTGGGGATTCCACACTCGGATAGTCTCGTCGCGCGAACCGGAGACGATTTGCGTGCCGTCGGGAGAGTAGGCCACAGATTGAACCGAGTCGGTGTGCCCCATGCACGGCCCTGCCACGGTCTTCCCAGTGCGGGCATTCCATATTATGACGGTCTCGTCGCTCGAGCCTGAGACGACATGCTCGCCATCGCACGAAAATGCGACAGACAGGACTGACTCTGTGTGCCCCGTGAATGGCCCGGCAACCATTTCTCCCGTTTGGGCATTCCAAACTCGGATTGTCTCGTCGAGCGAACCCGAGACAATGAGCGCGCCATCTGGGGAGAACGCGACAGACCGCACAGCGCGGGTGTGCCCGTTGAACGGCCCTGCCACCACCTGCCCCGTCTGGGCATCCCAGACGCGGATTGTGTGATCGTCCGAGGCCGAAACAACTTGCTTGCTATCGGCGGAGAAGCAAACAGAGTTGACTTCATCTTTATGTCCACAGAACGTCTGACTTTCTGTATGGCGCCTGCAGTCAGTAAATTTGCGAGACAAGAAATACACTGAGCTCACCGCGAAAGATTTCCATGAAATCCCCGATGAGTCTTGAATTTTCAGGGCCATCCGCCAGGGAGAATACAAGCTTCAGCAGTTGTGCTTTCGTGACCTCCTTTGAAGCAGGCGGTCGTGAATGGACATTCACGATCGCGCCTAGCAAAGCCGTGATGTTGAAGCTGCGCCTTGCGGTATCTGCTTGTTCATGCTCGAGCAAAAGAGCGCGGAACAAGATATCACCAGCGTCAGCTGCTGTGGCGAGCGAATCACGGCCGATGGCTGCAAAACACAGTTGAAGTCTCATTGCGTGGTACGATCAAAATAAATGCTAACCTGTTGATGCCAAGGTAGTAAGGGAATTCTGGTGCTCCGGGGAAAGCTGTTGGTTTTGCTCAGTATTGCTCTTGAGCTGCGAGAGCGTGATGGTCGCCGAAGCGTACGCATCGCCCTCGAGCATATTCAAACGTTCCAATGTTTCTCTCTTCCAGCGTACTCCTTTTGGCAGAAGAGCTAAGGGCTTGTAGTCCCCTTTCTCTATGTTCTCGAAGACTGACTCATGGATCATCTGGCCTTCCTTCACCTGACGAGCACGGCCGAGATGTGGTCTAGCAGAATATGAATACTCCTGCAAATGGATACAACCAAAATTACAGACCGGCGTATTGTACTGTCGCCGTCTGCATACGACAGTTGGCGAAAGGGATAATATTCCAAGACCTTCCAGAACCCGGTGAGAGAGGGATTGGGCTTGAATGACTTCCATTGGCTGCCTTGCCATGGCGACAAGCGGAGCCCGTGGGTGATGCCTTCGTACGACATCCAGCGTAGCGAAGCTCCGAAGTGTTTAAGCCCCAAGTTAGGGATATTTCCACCTCCGCTGAAACAAAACCAATCAATGTGGACCGACGCAGCTCATGACACTTGGGCTGATGCTTACACATCCGAATGCGAGCCCGAGAACCAGACCTCTTTGACGTTACCCTTTCTGCGATCCTTGCTAAGTGGGCCATTGCCTCCATTTACAAGCTCGGGTTGAAATTTGACTCGGTTCTCGTCGAGCGCGAGAGCATGGCGGCAGACGCAGACGTGTAACATGCCCGTCGTCGTCTCCGGAAAACTTGTCTTCCTCGCGAACCCAATGGACGACACCGTATCCCTATAGGGTTAGTAAGATAGGCATAGGAAGACATCTTATAACTTTAAGAGACGTACCAGACGCCAACGAAATGGACTCTCACATCCTTTCGAGACATTGTCTGTTTGAAGCTACTACAGAGCTGCTCCGCGTAACCAGGATCCTTTGGACTCTTGATGTCTTCCTCCTGCTCCATGGGGGTTACTGGAGTATTCCGTGTGTGATTTTCGGTGATCGAAACGTAACACTCATATGCGCTGAGGGAGGTATCTCAGGCGGTGCCATGCATACGTTTGGAGACGACGTACAAGGGGATTTGTTCATTATTTCCCTTACGAAGGAGCCCGACCTGTGAGATGGCACACTGAGTACGACTTCAGCCAGTCTGCACCACGGCGAAACTTCCCACCTTCTCTATCATGCCGGCAATCACGCGGACTTGGTAGGCTCCTCGAGAAAAACCTACAGGGACCTTTGGGCGTCACAAAGCGTCAAACAAGAACCTGCAGAGCGGCTGACCAAAGAGAAAGATTCGATCCCCAGGCTGATAATTCTCGCACAGCCAATGGTATGCGCTGAGCACAATCTCCTTGAAGTTCCTACGCACAGAAATATAGATGAGAGATATAAGGAGCGCAAAAACCCTAAATGTCCCACCAGGCGATTGCGGTATCGATTGTTTGGTTAATCTTCTGTTTCCAAGAGCGCGACTCTTTTACAAAGGTCCCAACTCCACTGTTGTAGTACGTGAGTTGTCCTTCGTCCTCGTCGAGACGACTGTACAATTCGACAACGTTGGTGTTCTAAGACAGACACGGCGAGCATCGCGTGAGCCAACTCGCTATCAGGAGAAGAAAAAAAGTGAACCTTGATGCCGAATTGATTGGACGTGCCGTCGATACAGACGACAAGGTTTCTCCCATGCTTGCCGTCGGGAAGTGGCTTGCATTTGCAAGTCGGCCCTTTGCTTTCCGTGCCCTTTTCCGTGCCAAAGGGCGGGCCTTCCTTACGCGATAGGCCTTCGGGTGGTGTTTTTGTGCTTGATGATGCAAGAGATGTCGGAGAGGGAGAGACAGTTGGTTGGCGCATCTCTGTTCCAGCCATCTGGAGAATTTCAGCAGGAGACATGGGCAGGTGCTGGGCGAAAAAAAACCATACCCATGAAGAGCGTGTGCAAGTGGAGTTCGGGGACAAGCTACAGATGCAAGTGAAGATACCGCACTCCCATATTATATGTTGCTCAGGGGAATGCGTTGTGTGCGCTGCTGCGGCGAGTGTGCGGCGTGTTCCAAGTCGATGGAAGGTGTATCAGCATATCAGAGAAAGGACGCTCGTGTGAGATGATCAGATACTTAGGAGCAGTGCTGCTGCGTGCCAGGACTCTTCACACCAGCCTCGTGTGTGTAGCATGTGGCCAAGTAATCCGGCCGCGCCGTGAGCGACTCGGAAACGCCGCGACAAGCATGTCCTAGTCCATGGTCAGTATGTACGAGCCCTTGATGCTCCGAGTCGTCACGAAGTCCGCAGTCGTTAGGAAGCTCTAGCAGCAGACCGTCATCGCCAAGACGGACCAATAGCTTCGCAGTAGCTAACTGCACCTTGCGCATCGCCGCCGCTATCAGACTCATCGTGGGTGGAACCTGAGCTTGACTCGGAGGAACACGAGCTAATTGAGGGGGCAGCCACACGCGCCGGTGCCAGAGCACCAGCCCCCGGGCACCCTGGTCCCTAGCTGACTTATATGCACTGGACGAGGACCAACGTTAACCGTCCGCGTCCTTGGCCATCCAGAGCATTCAACCTCGTCCCATGAATATCATTGTCGTCTAATCGTACAGTCTATGTAAATGAGGCAGACAGCTGCGAGAGCACGCGGTAACGTCGCGGTTGGCGCGACGCGCCAATGACGCGCTCGAACGGCGTGCCACCAACTATAACCATGCCTGACGGACGCCGACCGCAGCTTTTCACTTACCTGCCAATCCTCACCGCTCTCTATCACCTATCGACAAAGCCTCGATGAACCACAGCACGAGGTCGAAGACACGTTCTCACGCGTTCTCCGACTCTGACGATGCGTGGGAGGACATACCAGATTCCTCCCATCCGAACGGCCGCAGCCCTCGCACACATAGCCCTTCTAGCTCGGTGACGAGCAGCCCCAAGAAACGGCGAGCGCGACAGCGTGCCCTCGGTGCAAACATCCCAAGGAAGCACCAGCCGTCGAACCTCGTCGCGGTGCCACCCATCAATGCTTCATTGGTTTCCAACACAAGCAGCTCCCGGAAGGTCCAGAGTGTCGATGTTGGAAACGCCTTGAAGGACTTCTCGTTCGATGCTACGAGCTATACGCTTGACGTCGTGGGTACCGCTGTCCGCCTGCTGAAGAAGCCATTCGGCATCCTGCTGTTCCTCTGGCTCCTCGCCTTCGTCCTCGCACGCATCTCCCACTTAATCAGGTCCACCCTTTGGCCATTATGCATCATCCCCGGCTTCTCACGCATTTGCGACATCCCCGATGTGCACCACACGGCCCCTACGGGGCAGGGCGATGTTGGCCCGCCGCGGTGGGCAGACTACCCGCGCCTCATGCAGGCGGAGAGCCAGACCTTCGAGATGCTGCTGGAGGAGGTGACGGACGGGCCGGGCCTGGCGCTGGAGATCAAGAAGGCGGAGATGGCGACGAGCGACCTCGCCGCGCTCGTGCGCGTCAGCGATCTGAAAAGCAGGGACCTGCTTGCCAATACCTTGGGCGATTTCGTCAGTGATGCTCGGAAGGCCGGGCGTGGTTTGCAGAAATTCAGCTCTCGGGTGGGCGGCGCTGTGGACAAGTGAGTTGCATATATGCGTTCGAACACCGCTATATCTCATGTTAATACTATGACAGTATTCTCTCTGTCAACGACTACGCATTGAACGCCATCGAGGCGGCCAACACAAAGTCCAGCGCACTCTCCTTGCGCAGTGTCTGGCCATTCGGTCCCGACAAAGACGCCACAAAAGCCGTCGTTACGGAGACATTCAACGACGCCATGAACGCGCTGTCTGCCAACATGCGACGACTCGTCCTGGAGGCGGAAGTCTCCCTCGCCGACCTCGATAGGCTTGAGCAGCGTCTCGGCAGCCTACACGAGATCGTCTCGCGCGAAGACTCGACGCTCTCGTCGGAGCAGGCCGACCTTCTCTCCGACCTGTGGACGATTCTCGGCGGGAACCGCAAGCAGCTGCGTGGCTTCGAAAACCACCGTGACCTGCTGAAGAACATCGGGAGCTACCGCAAGCGCGCGCTCGCGCACGTCGTCGCCGCGCTGCAGACGCTGCAGAGCATGAGCGAAGATATGGAGGATTTGCGCGAGCGCGTGGCAGCGCCGGAGCTGGTTGGGGAGCGGATCCCGGTCGAGGTGCATATGAAGAGCATCCGGAGCGGCTTGGATCGGCTGCAGGAGCGCAGGATCAAGGCGCAGGAGCGGCAGGAGGAGATCGTGAGCAAGGTGATGGGGATTGGGCCAGGTGTTCCTGGTGCTTCCTAGTGAGTCTTTCTTGCCTTAGTCCGTCTTCATCGCTGATTGTCTGCAGGAGTTGCAACCGCTATGTATATGTAACGCTGTACCTCAACTATTATAATGAATAGCGACCATATCCACATTCATGGCGTGGTGTCTGTCCTTCAAGGCAAATTGTGCACCAACGAGCGCTTTCGAAGCGCATAGACTTCGTGTGCCAGTAAGCGCTACTGGCCGACTTACAATACGAAGTTTGCCTTCGTCTCATTGATCCATGCTCTTCTACGAATTCATTTGGTTGGACTCGGCGCCCCACCTCGGTGGCGGTCGTCGGAGGGTATCTACTGCAAGGAGGCGAGATGAAATCGGTAAATGCAAGAGAAAGAGAAGGACGTATATGATAAGGTACGTATGGTTTCGTTAGCAGCGAGTCGGAGGGCAGGTACGTAGGTCAGATCAAATTCAAAATCAAGCCAGATCACCAAATCAAGTTGTCAGTAGCTAAGGACTTAAACCAAGGCGGACTCGCGAAGAAAACAATCAGTAAAGTGGGACGAAGGTATGACAGCCAGGAAGACGTGATAATGGTAGGTGAAAGCGGGACAGGCGTGGGTGAGACATATGTGAATGAAATTTCGGCGTTGAATGCATGAAAGGGAGAGTCCCTACTCTTCATCCGGGATCTCACCCGCGTCGACCTTCAGCTTGAGCCCGCCTTCGAGCATGCTCACGATGTCCTCGAGATCGTCCTGCGCGCGCCGCGGCTTCACTTCGTCCAAGCGACCGTTCGTCTCGTGCTGCGGCTCCTCGTGGGCCGGCGCAGCACTTTCTTCGACAGGATCTACGTGTGCTGGGAGCTCCTCAGCGAAAGCGGGAACATCGTCGACTTCAGGCTCCGGCTCCAGATGCTCCTCGTGCTCATGCTCGGGTTCCGTTTCGGCTTCAAAGGGCACAACAGGAGATTCGACCGGCTCTAGGTGGGATGCTTCTTCGGCGGAGGAATCGCCATGATGCTCGGGCTCGGGCTCGACCTCTGAATCGTGCATTGGCTCGTGGTGCTCAAGCTCCTCGTGCTCCTCGTGCTCCTGTGCGACCTCTTCTTCGTGGTCAATATGGGCAGGCTCGTCGTGGATGACTTCCTCATGCTCCTCCGCAGAAATTACATCCTCCACCGCGTGTTCCTCGTGTGCAGGCTCGTCGTGCTCAGCAACCACAACTGCGGCCGCCCCAGCTGCAACACCCGAACCCGCGCCCACGATCGCCGCCGTTTTCGCCGCGCCCGCCTTTGGCGCTGCCCCGCGGCTCGCAGTCGCAGGCACGGAGGTACCCCGCCCTGTGCCCGCAGATCCCTTCCGCGCAGGCGTGCCCCTCCCGCGCGGCGCGGCAGGCACCGGCACTGGCGTGCGCGCCTTGCTCGCCGACGCGGCGGTCGGCTTGCTCAGCCTGCTCAGGTCGGGCGCCTTCTTCGGCGTGCCGGACGACACGGGCACCGGCGGCTGCGCGCGGCTCTTCGCGAGCGACGCGGCTGTGGGGGCAAAGAGGCGGTTGGTGCTCGTGGAAGGCGTCTTGGCGCGCGGCGGGCTAGTGGCAGTGGGCGTCTTGGCACGCGCGTGGGTCGAGGAGGGTGTCTTGGGGCGCGCTCCGGCGCGAGGCATGGTTGTAGGAATAGGGACCCTGGGTGCCGGCGGTTTGGCAGGTGTCTTGGGCGTAGGCGTAGACGCGTGTGCGGAGGGTTTGGAGGTGGTCGTCGCGGCGCTCGGCCGGGGCCTCGCGGGAGTCGACGCAGGCGTAGTAGTACGCGCCGCAGCGCCAACCTTTGGCGGAGCTGATTGACGGGGCGCAGTGTGTTTGGGGGCTGCAGCGGGTGCAGCACGCGCAGGCGTAGTGGTGGCGACAGGACTCTTGGTTACAGGTACGGTGGTTGTAGGCGTGACTGCGCTCTTCGGGGTCGGCGGGCCAGGCTCCTCGGGCAGCGGCGGGGTAGGCTCTGCGGGCGGCGGGGTCGTGGGCGGGGACATGGGCTCGACAACCGCGAGCGGTGGCACGGGTGGCGACATCGTGCTGAAGCTACGTATGGGCATGGGCAGCGTCGGAGGACTCGCAGGCGCAGCCTTGGGCGAGGTATTCGTCTTGACAGGAGGCCATTCCCGTGCGATCTTGACCTCCTCTTTGGCGGCGTCCCCGGAGGAGCTGACGTTGGACACCGAGCTGGTCGGGCGCGAGCCGCCGCTCGATGAGGCGGGCAGCGACTGGCGCTTGGACTGCTGCTGCTCGAAGCGTCCGATGAGGTTGGCTACGGACTGACGGGGTCGCTCGTCGGGCAACGGCCTGTGATCGCGAGCATCGATGTGAGCTGGTCAGTGTGCACAGCGAGGACGGCAACAACGTACATAGCTGGGGGAAGTGGGCTGACAGCCTGTGTCAATGATGGTTAAGTGAGAAGAAGAATAGAAAAAGAAAGAACGGTGGCAGAGGACAATGGACAGAACTGACGTCGACACGGCAATGTAGACGCTTCCCGATACGGCAGCCCCGGCAACCGTTCGTCGCGACGATCACCTCTCAGTCGTCCACCACATGCATCCCCACAAGTTCCGCACGGTCTCGACGATGCCCGCGCGAAATCTGCTCAGCGTTGGCGGCAACGACGGACGAAAGAGGTACGCGACCTGATCCCTCTGGGCGGCGGCGCGCTTACGAGCGTTGTCAGATCAGCGCACTTGGGTTACCAAACGGTTCAAAGAACATCTTGGTCTTTCGATGTGCCTCCTAGTACAAGGCCCATGGGTGTCTATAAACTTACTTGGGAGCTTCGCTCATGCTTGTGCGTATTCACCAGACCACACGACGTCGCCTGGATTCATCTCCTAGGCGATACGCGGCTCCAGCTATGAAAGTCTATCCCAATCCGGTTGTCCGTCACTGTGTCTCCGCTCTCTTTTCTGCCTCTTGGGGCCATATTCACATCCCCGTGAATGTGCTGCTCCACTTGCATCTCTTGGGTCGCATCCTCCTGAGAGCGACTGGGCATCTCGTCAAACTGGGCCGCGGTTTTTGAGAAATGTGCGTATCAAACTTGGATTACAGGCAGGCGATTCATACATATCAGCATATGTCTAAATGTAGTCCTTTTGGCCACGCCAAGGCCGCCGCTCCCCCTCAATGCGCGATCTCGTCTAGCGAACACGCACTGGAGCGTGTTCTGTGCCTGTGGATGCCAGCAGTCGTCACTTATACACATCGAGTCTGTATTCCTTACGAATAGACTCTTCCTGCAAGCTCTTGATACCTAATGTCGAGGCGCCAGGCATGTGACGGCGGAATGAGCTTCTGCGTTTCCTCCGTCTTATCCTATTATCTCCACTATCGAACATGCGACGGCTGGAGTGTACCTGAGTCGTCCCGATCGCGCGCTTCTCCTTTGTATTGGATGCTCTCTGCCACCATTGGCCACTACTTGTCTCTCCTCACATTGACATTATTCCGGCGTCTTTGAACGAGTAGAACTAGCTAACCGCTGGCAGCTTCCCCCGAGTTGCTCTGATATTCGTAACGCGGTCGGTCAGCAAAAGCGCCTTGCGCTCTCAGTCATGCTTAGAAGGCTCTCTTCGCCTCCAATATCTATGCTGCAATCGGATTTCGGCTTGTGCAGATTGAAGTTTCGCCGTTTGTCGATGGCGTGCGCCAGCGCTTTCGCGCATCCTACGGAGCTCGTGGAAGTCAGTGGGAGGCTGAGTTCCTCTTCAGGGTAGGATCTCCGGATGTGTTGGTGAGTAAGCCCCTAATTTCTGTAACGTCAGCGTCGATGGCGTCAACTTTCAATTCAAGACTCAACGCGTAAACGCGTATATATACCGTACCACTCTCCCCAGTTGAATAAATGCACCCTCAACATTTTTCTGATTCCAACAATTGAATCATGTCGACCTGGACTCTGGAAACCACCGCAGAAGACGCAGCCATCGCTTTGCGAGACCAGATCCGCGGCAAGAATGGTGCGCGCGACTGCACCACCCCTTTCATGCGTCTTGTCCTGATCCTGAAGTGTTGAAGTGGTCGTCACTGGCGTGAGCCCCAAGGGTCTTGGGGCGGAGACTGTCAGGGTGCTCGCGCCGTACGCAAAGACTATCATTCTTGCGAGCCGCAGCCAAGAGAAGTGAGCAGCCTGCTCAGACAAGTTACCACAGCTGAAGTGTCGGGACCGCAGGATCGACGAGACGATCGCAGAGGTCAAGAAAGAAACACCATCGGCGAACTTGAAGAGCGTGATCCTCGACCTCGCGTCGCTGGATTCTGTCAGGAGGGCCGCGGCCGACGTCAATGCTCTTGGCCTCCCAATCCACGTCAGTACTTCTCCCCGTTCGCCTGTACCCACGTCAAGTTGAAGTATTCTTTCAGGTGATAATTAACAACGCCGGCTCGCCGCAGCCACATACGCTCACGAAGACCGTGGACGGCTTCGAGACGCAGATCGGCGCGAACCATCTCGGCCATTTCCTGTTCAACGCGTTGATCTTCCCCGCCGTGCTCCAAGCGGCGAAGGAGGACCAGGACTTCGGGGCGCGCGTCGTCAGCGTGTCGAGCGGTGCGCATGCTTTTGGTGGCGAGATCAACTTCGACGACCCGTGGTCCCAGCGGACGGAGAGCTATAGTGCGTTCCGCCAGTCTACCCTCAATTTCCCGTGAGCGTGCTGAGTAGAGATTGGCTACGTACGCAGATAAGCCAATCGCGTACGCAGCGTCGAAGACGGCAAACATCCTGTACACGCGCCGGCTCGCGAAGGTGTTCAAGGCGCACGGCGTACGTGCGTTCTCCTTGTCGCCGGGCCTCGTGCGCTCGACGACGATGGGCGGGGCATCGTCCGAGGCGGAGCTTCAGAGATACGGACTGCTTGACGCAGAGGGGAAACCCACGGTCCCGGAGCTGTGGAAGACGCTGGGTACCGGGACGTCTACGTGAGCGATTCATCAGTGCATTGTGTTTCTCTCGGTCTGATTCTGGGGTTGAGCGCAGGCAGGTCATTGCAGCATTTGATCCGGCACTGAAGGACAAAGTTGGGACGTACCTCGTCGACGGCAAGGACGCTGATGAGCAGGTGGCTCCGTTCGCCAAGGATGCGGTAAGCGTCTTGTGGTACATGTACGACCTCGACTACTCACGAAGAATCTTGCACAGGAAAAGGAAGAGAAGCTTTGGCAGCTCAGTGAACAGGCTGTCGGTCAGAAATTCAGTGCTTGAGGCAGGGTGAACACCGATTGAATGTTTGGATCACTCTTAGAACAGACATTGTGACAAATTCGAAATGATTGAGTTTGTGACATAGTACTTGTGTTGTGGGGGTGGTATCGCAGGAGGCTGCCAAAGACGTCAGTCGCAAGACTGCCATCAACATCATTGTCGTCAAGTACTGTTTTTTCAACATTCAAAACATGAGAATTGAGACGGTGCCAGATTCGCGCATGGCGCGGCTTTCGAGTCGACGAGTCTTCCAGCCAAGAACCCAAAAGAACCGGCCAGAGCCAGCTCAGCAGCAGAACTAGAAAGTAGTATAGAGGATCTGCAGGGCGTACACAGGATTTTTGATGATGTCGGCCAGTGTCAATGCCATGCAATGCGGCCGTCCTATGTCATCGCATGCGCAGTTATTGAGGCACGAAACGGTAGCCGGGCGGCGTGGCTGCCGAGTCCGGGTTGGTCCCACTGCCACTGCCAAGGGCTCCCTTCCCTCCTTCCCCCATCCTTCCCACTTCCATTTTATTGTTGTCACGACCTTTACGCCCGCACAACATGTCGCGCGATCCATTCGGCACGCCTGAACCACGCATCTCGAACCCCGATCTGCAAGACTACTACGATGCCTCTGGAATCCCGGTAGGCATCCATCTAGGCGAACCGCTTTGTATTCTAATTATAAATGGCGTTCCACCTGGTCTTCCCACCAACTCGCGCTCTTTCTTCCCGTCTCCCACTACCGCCGCCGCCGGCGTCCACTCGTTCACTCAACATCAACTTACCTTGAACGCGGCGCGCGTTCTTAGCCACCACATCGCTTCTCGAGCCACCAAGACTCGCCCTACCCATCCTTCACCCCGTCGCAAACAGCCTCGACCGCTGCGGCTCCTGCCCGCACCGCTCCCGATTCTGCTGCCCGCGGCGCATACGCACTACCCCAGGACACCCGCGCGCCCCAACCCGTCATGCCCGACTACTACGGGAACCTCGACAATCCCGGCGAGCACTACTATGAGAAGCCGCGCACTAGCAAGCGCAAATGGATTGTGAGTCGTTTTCGGCACTAGCGCTTCGTCGTGTCGCCAGGCTATGTTCGTTTGCGCACGCATGGTCCCGGTTTAGATGGTCTCGGTTTAGCTGCGCCCTCGAGCCTGCAATGTCTCCGCGCGAGACCGCATACGCAGAGTCCTAACAACTTTACACAGATTGTTGGATCCATTGTCGGTCTTCTGGCCATCATCGCGATTGGCGTGGGCGTGGGTGTCGCCGTCTCGCACAAGGGGAACGATAACCGCTCTGCGAGCGGGTCGAAGTCAAACCAGTCCAACAACAGCTCTCCGGTCACTCAGACGGACCCTAATGACCCGAGCACCTTCGTCAAAGACTCGCGCCTGAAGCAGAGCTTCTATGGTCTCGCCTACACGCCGACCGGCTCGCAGCTGCCAAATTGCGGCAACAGTCTCCGTGCGTGTATCTCTCTCACCGTCCGCCGTGGAGCCGTTGCTGATTTGAGCTGCAGAGGATGTCATTCAGGATGTGCAGGTGTGTGCTATTTTGGACGTGTGCTATCTTTGAAGGCACCCTGGTTTCTAATGTGCGATCTCCATAGTTGATCTCCCAGCTGACAACGGTGTGTGCTTCCCTCGCTTTCCGCTCGGCGTCAACCTAACTCGGCCGCAGCGCATCCGCTTGTATGGCGCCGACTGTAACCAATCCGCGCTCGTAGTGCGTACTGCCCGTGCCGTTGTCCACGCTCGCTCGCTGACACTACCGCAGCTTGAGGCAATCAAGCAGACCAAGGTGAACCTCCAGGTGTTCCTGGGCAACTACCCGATCCCGACAGACAACACGGCATATACGCGGCAGCGCGACACCATTGTCCAGGCGATTCAGACCTATGGAACAGATCACATCGCAGGCGTGACCGTTGGCAACGAGTTCATGCTCAAGTGCGTGGGCGCCCTGTTTCCCGCGTGCAGGGAAGGCTGATGTATTGTATTACAGCTACCTCAATGCGAACGGTGCGACGGACCCGAACAGCGCTGTCGGCAACACGGGTGCGCAGCTCTTGATCGCGGACATCCAGGACACGGTTTCTGCGATTCAGGCGCTCAACCTGAACAAGCACATCCCCGTTGGCACGGCCGATGCTGGCGCGTACTTCAACACTGAGGTGCTCAGCGCGGTCGAATATGGGGTGCGTTGCGTACAAGGGAAATTGCGGTGCAGCTATCTAACTTTGCACAGATGTCGAACGTGCACCCGTGGTTCGCAAATGTATCGATCGACCAAGCTGCAGCATGGACAAACGAGTTCTTCCAAGAGCAGAACGTGCAACCCGCGTCGCAGCTTAGCAACCACCCTACGATGTACATCGCAGAGACTGGCTGGCCTTCTGTGCGTAGTCCGTCTATCGCGTTAGTGCTGAGCTCACTGTTTAACACAGAACTCGTCCGACGCAGGTAATGAGAGCAACGGGCCATCGACCGCGTCGATACCCAATTTGCAGGAGTTCCTGAACACATTCGTGTGTCAATCAAATACGAATGGAACCGGATACTTCTACTTCGAAGTCTTTGATGAGCCTTGGAAGGTGGGCCGCGCTTTTTTTAAATTGCTGCGCATGATTCGTGTCAATACTCACCCCAATTTAGGACCAGGAATTTGGTGGAGTCGAGGGCTGGTGGGGGCTGTTCACATCGAAGTGCGTTTTCTCTGTACGGGCTGTGGCGTCCATGCGCAGCTGACTGACATGCTGTCCTAGCAAAACCCTCAAAGCGATTGAGATACCTGACTGCCCGTCTCCCTGAGGAGACGGTTCCGCGCACGGCGTCGCATACCCGCAGACCAGGACACTTCCTATATCCGCCGATTTACATACCTCCCGGCTCGGACCTTGGACTCTACATGTCGGTTGTATAGTTCGCTTTGTTACTGTACGGAACTTTTACGGACAATGGCACGCGTTACAATTTCTAATGATTTGTGGATTTACGGGAGCGCGGTTTTGCTTCCGCGCCACAAAATGGGCGCCTGTGCACCGCTTTGGCGACACGCGCGCGACGTCAACGCCTCGCCCTCTCCATCGCGACCACCACTCCGTCCTCCCCCCGTCCCGCACACGTCCCCCGCAGCCCAGTCCTGGCAGAGTCCAGCAGAAAGCGCGTCTTTGGCCTCCCTTGGCGTCGTGCACAACCCGCGAACACCACCCCCGCCGCCCTCGAGGCACACGCTCCGCCTGCACACCCAGGAGCCGCCCCCACCCCCGCCACTGCGCAGCCCCCCTTCCAGCCCAGCCTCCCTCGAGCGAACACCTCCCCCGCGGCGCCCCTGATGACCGCAGAGCACCGCGACGCGAAGGCGGGGCTGAGGACGTGGTGGCAGCACTTCACCACCGCGCAGAAGATGAAGCCGCGCGAGCTTGGCAAAGGTGCGTCGTGTGTGCCCCGCACGGTGGAGTGGGCGCTGAAGTTATGCCCTTCGCGTGGTCAGAAGTGGGCGCGCAGACGGTGTTCGGCACGCCGCTGAGGGAGAGTTTGCGTTACGCGAGCGTGCAGATCTCGACTGCCAATGCAAACGGGGAGCTCTATGTGTGGGGATATATACCCGTCGTTGTGGCGAAATGGTGCGTGCTTCCCGTGCTTCGCTAGCGTTGATTCTGACCCCGCAAAGTGGTTTATTTTTGAAAGAGAATGGTGAGCGGATGCTCCCCTGTCAGGAGATAGCAGTCCATTCGAGGGCGCTCCGTATTGCCAGCCCATATCTGCCCCTTCGGCGGCAGGTGGCGTGCCTCATGCGTTCTCTCCGTCACTTTAACTTCACCCTAACTCCGACCTTCGAATAGCAACGGAAGTAGAAGGCACATTCCGCGTCAATGGGTCCAACAAGCGGATGCGCGACCTACAGGCCATCTTCGAGACGCCGCCACGCGTACGTCGCATTACCAGCCTTGCCCACAGACACTGACTGGCGCGTTTGTGTGACAGTATGGCAAATCAATAGATTGGAAGAAGGAGAACTACACCACACACGACGTTGCGAGCGTGTTCCGGAGATATCTTACCCAGATGCCTGTAGGTCCACTACCCCCGCGCCCGGCTAGGCCCTTGACCTCCATTCTCTTATCAGGAACCTGTTATACCCCATGATCTGTATCACCAGGTACGTTGCCACCGATGCTGGACCCGCCATCCCCCTAATATGTCACACAGTTCCGAGATGCTATCGGTGGGTCCTTCTGATGTTACACCCGACTTGTGCTGACGTCTAGCAGCCAAGAAACCCTATAACCAAGACGAAGTCATCGCGACGTACAAACGCCTCATCCACTCCATGCCGCACGCCAACCAGTACCTCCTGCTTTACGTCCTCGACCTCCTATCGGTCTTCGCGCGGAAATCTGACAAGAACCTCATGACCGCCCAGAGTACGCTAGACGCACTCCCTCCGCTTGCCGAGACGCTAATTTCGCGCCACCTACGCACAGATCTCGCGGTGATATTCCGCCCGGGCCTAATTTCGCACCCCACACACGAGATGTCGCCTCCAGAGCACCAGCTGAGCCAAGAGGTGCTCGAGTTCCTGATCGCGCACCAGGACTGGTTTATGCTCGATATCCCCCCGCCTCCTGCATCATATAGCCGCCATTCGCAGCAGCAGCCTTCACGTGGCGCGGCGGCAGGCAGGCCGCGATCGGCACAGGAAGAGGATATTGTGGTCATGTCGAGCTCGGACGAGGAGGCGACAGGTGGATGGAAGCTCGTCGGGTCGCCCGGGCGTTCGACATCTCCTGCGGGTTTGAAGGTCGGACGGCGCCGCACAACAACTGAGCGCGACCGTGGGCAGCAGCGTCATGGTGAAGCTCCTCTATCGACGCGACGTGGGGCATAAAGTACTGACGTCATGCTTCCCCCTCCATTGTTCTCTTATCTCACCCCCTTGCCCTCCACGGTCCTTTTTCCCCCTCTCGCTGGTAATATACCGGTGGCGCGCGTAGGTGCAGAGCCGCTCCGAGGTGGACGCGCAGAGCTCTCCCCCGTCGCCGAGAACCCCCCAGCGCGCGCGCGCATCGAGGCACCGGGTGTCACGCGCAGCCGCACGTTGCCGCCGCGCACGAGTCGGAAGGACAAAGACAAGGCTGTGAATGACCGTGGCGCGCAGTCGGGTGACGAGCACGGGGCCGCGCGACTCCTGCGCAAGGGGCGGCGCGCATCAGCACAGCCGGACATGGCGCGGCGACCACCCGCGGGAGCGAAGGGTGCGTCTTAGCGCAGGGCCTTTCCAAGGTGCGGGGCATGGACTACGATGGTGCCGCGGTGGACAGCGGTGGCTAACAAATGCCTTGACGTGAATTTGCCTAGGGAAGTTGTATTTGAATTTTGTCTGTCTCTTATTCATCCACGCGTTCGTGAGCCCAGGCTGTGTATACCCTGCTCTAACGAATTATGTGCCTGCTCATCTACTTTCCCGTGCCTCCCTCGCGTCACCTCCCCACCTCGCCTCACGCGTACCTTACGCCAATCCCACGGACTTTCGTACCCTATGGTCTGGATCCTATTCTATCTTACTAGTGTTTTCCTGTGCGCCGTGGCGCCCTGTATCATCGTTCTACATATGTCGTATTACCCCGCTCATCTTACTACTTGATTCTCGTTAACTTGTGGCGTCCGAGTCGCCGCTGCTGGATTATTGGTTGAAGTCGGACTGGTGTTTTACATGTGCTTACTACTAGCATATCCTGATTGTATTATGTTTCGGCCGATACAGAAACGAAGATTTCAGCCGACCTTCAAATTGTCCTTCGCCGCCACCGCGCGCTCAGAGTTTTCCGCGCCACGTTGACTACCGTGGGAATCCGATCGCGAGTCAATGTCACCGATCAACGCCGCACAGACGGGTAGCGGACCACTCGCAACGTCCGAATGGCCCGCCTCTGGCAACGCTCTGCTCGAGCGCATCATAGGAGAATATGACTCTGGACCCGAGCAGCGACAGACAACTTCATCGAGTCGACCCTTGAGGCTACCTTGTCCGACTGTGGTCACTCGTGCCGAGTCCCTCCCTCTCAGTAATTCGTACGTCCCACCCTGGGACTGGCAAGTCTCCCTTCGAATTCACCACCAACGGCAGATCATTCATGGCCATCGTCATAGGCGGGGTCACGTCTGTCTACGCGATTAAAAACCGCCCATATGCCGAAGGTGTCAGACGCGGGACAACGGCTTGGGTGGCCACACTCCCTGCGAGAAGTGCGCCACTTATTTTGCCCAATGTCGATGCTCATATATAGTGCTGCTGCTCTGCAGGCCCTGGACGCGGGACCTACCGCAATCCGCCGAAGCGCCCCGAGAGGAGCGCTAGTGGTTGTACGTTCCATCGCTCAACCGTCGGTTGATGTACCGCCCCCCACCCATCTGCTATACTTATGGGTTCCTCGCGCTTATCCTCGGCATGTATGCATGTACTGCCGTGCCATGCCAGTTTTGCTCGATAGGCAATGTCAGCGAGCGTCATCCAGGCAGGGGTCTGCTTGCAGACAAGCACCCTGATACCGCGACAGCTACAGCTTATCATCATATGAAGACGGCGAAAGCTCAGAGGTCGCGTCACCCTTCCAGTCTCGTCAATTTCTTTTGGCGTCCTTTGATCGCGGAAACTGGTGTCCTGCAGCTGAGCTTGTGGTAATCTTTCTGTTCTTGTTATTCTGCCACTTCAGCACTGGCCCTTTCAAGTTTCCAGCACGTTTTATGTTCTCTTCCGCCGGCGCACGCAAAAAAGTGTGCGTTCTATACTTTCGTCACCACACCGGCGCGCGTCACCTGCAGCCCGATTCGATGGCGTGAACCGTTCGCTGCCAGTGAACGACAGCATGTCTCTGCGCGCTTACATCGGAAGACAGTGCTAGCTCCCGCCGCACGGTGCTGCTCAGAGACACGAAAACAATGATGCCGCGGCGGGGAGTATAGATTTTGAAGTTAGATGAAAACAGAATATTCAATGGCTGCAAATCCTACGCCTGCATGTACTACGCCTGCATGTACCGGGAGGCCGAGGGGTCAACGCCTGAGAGCGCAAAGACAGAATTGTTTACTACGCTGAATTTACGGAGACATAGCAAACCTTCCCTCCTGATCTCCCCGTCTACCGGGCTCTCCAATATACACAACCAAGCACACATCTACATAGGCCCAGCCCAAATATGTCGCCTCGTTCCCATGAACCATCAAGGGCTGAGAGAATTTTGTGCGCGAATTCGGGAGAGTGACCCAGTGTACCTTTTCGCCCTGTCCACCGGTGTAGTAACGATCCTCATATACCACCTTTGCATTTAGGGTCCTGGTTCTTTCCTCGTGTTCCGACTTATACGCCCGGAACCCCCGCATGCGGGCTTCAAACGGCTCCTCCAAGTCCCATTCACGGAGGGTGTCAGCTACGCGCTCCGTCATGACAATGGCGTGGTCTCCCAGCTCAAAATGATATCCCTCAGCATTGGCTCGATTGGCGTCCTTAGCGTCGTGGAGTGCCGGGTCGGCGGGGTAATGCTCCTGCTCTCTGTACATGAAGTACAAGTTGGCGTCCAGGCCGAGAGCGGTGCACGCATGATGGACCATCGCGTCGGGGCCCTTCAGCAGCCTTTGCACGCGGTTGAGCGACCCAGACATTGGGTTTGCCGGGTCAGCGAGGACGGGATACACGTGGCGCAGCCCGAAGCCGATCGCCCCGCCCTCCGGGAGAAAGTCCGGCGCGTCCAGAAGCTCTGTGAGGGCGGATGTGAACATGTTCCCGTGGCTGGACGCAGCGAGCGGGTCCGAAGAGGGGAGAGCGGCAGGGAGGTGGGGCTCGTCGTCGACGTCCGCGTAGTATATGTTATAGGTGAGGGTAACGCGGTGGCCTTTTGTCACGGGAAGGACCTCGTGTTCAACGTCGCTGAAGAAGGTGACGTATGCGATGGAAGGGAGCGCTGCGTTTGCCAGGGCCAGCGCGGAGTCGAAGGTCCATTCCTCGCCGCCGTGGCGCAGAACGAGGGCTCCACCTTCGTGTAGAGTGGGAAACACGACCACGAGAGATGCGAACATGCTCCCACTCCTAGGCGTATCTTTGTGCGGTTTGAAGAAAGACCCTTCATCTAAGCCGAGAGTCCTCAGTGGGGTTGAAGCAGGCGAAGTTCTCTGACACGTACCATAGACGTTCAGCTTGTAAAGCTCGATATGTATGGGGCGTGCGGCGTCCTTGCCTTCCAGGAGGCTGCCCCGAATCACCTCGACGAGCCTGCTGCGCTCAGGCACAAAGGGCGTGGCAAAAAACCTAGTGTCCAGCTTCCCTGCCTTGCGATAGCTGTCGTCGAAGACATCTTGATTATTCCGGCCAAATGATGCGCGATCGCATGTCTGCGACAGAATTTCCAGCTGATCCGGTCCAGCCGTGGCGTAGTCGAGGCGCCTGCAAAATTATCAGAGCTGTTCGAGTTCATGCCACGGAGGAGGTCAATACTGGGAGATGACATCCTTGCCGAAAAAAAGGATGAGGTCGTCGGGCTTAACAGGAAGGGTGCCGCTGGCGTACGGAGGCTTGCGCGTGAGGGATTCGCGGAGGCGTTTGAGCGTCTCAATGGTGCTGGCAGAGATAGGATAGGACATCCTGGAGCGCAAGTGTTGGGAGCGCACGGTACAAATGATAGGGGCTTATATATGCTTTCCCTCCGCGTTGTGTGGGAAATAATAATATGATCAAATGACTCTACGGGAGGTTTTGCGATATTCAGAAATACCGACAACATCAAATTAGATTCTCAAGATCTCACCATTGACCGGCTCTTCCAGCACGACGATGCAACAAACGTGCACGTACGTGCGACCCACGCTGGCCTCATTGGGCCCATAGATTGCCATAGGCTGCGACATTCAAAGATCTACATATCTGCGCAACTGAAGAGCTACGGTGCAGTCGAAGGCGCTTGGTGGTATGTTACTGTAACATCCAGTGGTCTTCCGCAAAGCCTGGACGGGGGCGTCAGAATGCGAGTCTAACAAGGCAATGGCGTGCCGCTCACCGTTGAATTTACAGGCGCGCCGCTGAGACAATTACTTCACAGTTTGAAAGATTGCAGCCAAGAAGGTCAAGATCCAGCAAACCCTCCCCCCAAAGTCGAGCATACATGAAGGTTGGGCAACCCGCAGCGTCTGGCCGCGAAAACTAACCGGCACCGTCTCACCGGTCACTTTTCGAAGGTCAGTTATGTGCCAAACAGAAAAACATTAAGACGCGTACAACTCAGTGGAAGGATACCTTGTTTCTTCTTCACGGCTCAAACGATGATCAACAGACCGAATACTAGTCTCTGCGAAGAGTTCGTACTTCGTCAGTCAGTGACGAATGCACGTAACCCAGTTTGAAGAACAGAGCATGCAATGTACTCGATTAAACATTTCGCCCCAAACTATGTACAACGAGCACTCATCTAATCGACATGTCGGTCCACCTCGACACGCCCTCCTCCTTCCACTCCACCCACTGATCATGAGCGCCAGCCGAAGCGATGCCTCCAAGACAGGCCGAGGTGGTTGAGCAGAGAAAGGGCGCAGGCGAGGAGAGAGACCCGCACCGTCCGTAGACAGCACGGCGAGTTGCTCGAGGGGACTGGAACGCGCGCAGGGGGGCTAGGAGCACCCGAGCTCGAACTTTGGTGTCCCCATGATTGTTCTAAAGACGAGAGGAAAACCGCGCTGGCGACTTTATGCGACTGTGCAGGGCTGGCGTAAGCAACTCCCACGCTCGCGACGCGCTCGAAATCAGGTGGAACCGGCAGCAGCGCTGGGCGTCGTCGGTGATGATGGGTGAGCTTTCTTTGGCTTTCTCTCTCATTCACCATCGCGACGCAGTCATTTACCGATGTCCAAACCGCTCACATTGGCCCGTCTCAACGACCTCACGCTCGGCGCGTTCGCCAATGTCGCGCCGTCGGAGACACTCGACCACCTCATCCGCTACCTGAGTACCTGGAGTGGCAGCGAGTGCGTGTCTCGACCATCCCAGGTTCCCCGTGGCTGATGACATCTGTTTTCTGTGCAGCAAGCTGTTCATGGTGATTGTCCCGTTAGCTTGTGATCTGTCCCAACTGAAGAAGCCCTTTCAGATCATTCAATACAGCGCTAAACTCTTGGTGCCGTTCTTGCAGCTGCGCGCACGCCTGCAGCACCGCGCAGGTCTGCGCTCGGAGCCAGTCAGCAATATTGCCCCTTCTCTGAAGAAACTTGCGGATATCGTGAGTGGCGCGCGTGAGCTATGGGGGATCTGGGGTGCGTACATTCGTCTTCATGACTTCATCTTGTTTCGGATCGTTACTGAATATTGTCAGGTCTCCTTCCCATCATCCAGTGGCTCATCTCCCTCGAGCGATCGCCTCCACCTACCCGCCGACTGCACACAATCGAACGTCTGCAAGGCTGGTCTATGCTGGCGTTCTATCCCCTGCAGCACATCTACTACCTCCGCTCGCGGGACATCATCCCTACGTCCGCATCCTTACCTATACCTATCGGTTTCCCTTCCAAAGCCCCGTCGGCATCGTCGGCCAAGGGACCTGCGAAGTCCTCGCTTAGCGTCCCCATCGACGCGACGGCGTTGTCTTTGTGGTCAACTCGCCTGTGGGCAGTCTATGTGGTGCTGCAACTTGCGCACCTCGGTGAAGATCGCGAACTATTGCGCCGGCGTCAACGCGCTCTGAGCCGGGAGAAGGCGGCAGGGAGGGAGCAGCGCGAGGAGATCAAGCAGCGGTGGGCTGCGTGGTACAACGAGCTGGCAGTGAACCTCGCGTACCTGCCGATGACAATCCACTGGTGGGTGAACCTGGCGGGTCGATCAACGGCAAAGGACTGACCCGCGTTGTTATCGTACAGGTCGCTGGAGCAGGGCTTATTTAAGAATGACGTAAGGCGATCACCTTCGCTGACTTGTCGCCTCTTGTCGCTGACATGCGGATGCAGGTGTGGGTTTCGGCTTTCGGACTCGCAGCGGCCGTTGCGTCGTTCCGCAGTGGATGGACAGCCACCGCGCTTCCCCCGCCGTCCGACGCGTCGCCTGCCGCGCAGCAGGACTCGCTCGAGGGCCCTCCGGATGTTGCAGTCCCGGGCCTGGAAAATTAGACATAGATCGGATCCCAACCCCGGGCTACCCGATCTGCGGGGGACGTGCCTACGTCACCCCCCGGCACAACTGCCCCGCTACTTCAATGATTGAAAGAACTGCCGCACGGCGCTATTCTGCCCCGCTGTATAAGCTCCCTCAACTACTTACTGAACACATTTGCCAAGTCGTACAATTTTTATCGGGCGGGTCTCAGGATTCTGTCCGAAAAGGGCAGTCCAAGTCAGCCTTCCTCGTGCCGCCGCAGAAGGGCGAACGCGCGTTGCGCGTACCCGACATCATCGATTCAGTAAGTAGGCATCCCTCGAAGCGGGCTATGACACACTGCTTTCGAAATCCCGGTTGGATGGCTCCATGAAATTCCCAGCCGTTCCCAGCGCGCCGCGGGGGTATATATGCGAGGCGCGTTTGCCATCTTTCGATCAACTGATTCCCCAAGATGCCGGCCCTCGGAAACCGCCCGCCAACTTTCAGCGCCGTCTACAAGACGGTCGACAAGTTGCCCATACCACTGGATGTCTTTCTCCCTCTAAGTTCTCCCAGCGATGACAGCGGAGCCGCGCCCATCGTCTTCTACATCCATGGCGGTTGTAAGCAAAGCCTCCCTTCCTGGCCTCAACAATCTGACACCACCACTTGGCACGCAGGCCTAGTTGCGAGCGACTCAGCCGATATCCCGCGCTTCCTCCCGGTGTTCTGCGCGCGAGACTCTTACGTGCTCGTCAGTGTGAACTACCGCCTCGCGCCGCAAGCGCACCTCGCCGACGCGTTCCAAGACGTGCGAGACGCGCTTGTGTGGTGTGAGAAGGAGCTCCCAGCACTCGCGGGCGAGAGAGGGTGGCGCGTGGACCCTGCCCGCGTTGCGCTCGTCGGCGACTCGATAGGTGCGCCTCTGTCGTCTGTGGGCGATTGCCACGGCGCTGACAGCAGAGGACGTAGGCGCGTGGCTCGCGCTATTGATAGGCAACGAGCGACTGCCGTCTGTGCGGGTTCTCGCGGCACTGTACCCGATGACGAACCTCACTGATGAACAGTACAAGCACGTAAGTCCCTGGATCACCTGGGGGGACATCAATGTATTGACCCGTTCTCTCAGCCTGCTCCCGTCCCTCCCACTCCCCGTGCTGCCGTCGCAGCCTTTATTGAGGGGCCCTGTGTATCTGGCTGGGTGAATGACATCGATTACTCACTCGATCCGCCGCCTCCCCCGACCGGCCGCTCGCTGATGGTCAATTACATGGCACAAGAAGGTAAGCCGCTCAATCGTCGTGCTGGGAAGGCTCCTGACTGAAGGTGACATGACTAGCCTTGTGGACGCAATGGATCATTGGCGCGGAACCCGATCAAATCACAGAAATTGAGAAGTGGGATGTTCGCAAGATGATCACACCAGGGACGTGGTCGGTCCCCACCGCTGTCATGCACGGTATGTTCACACATCGGTCGCATAACCAGTGCTGACTGTATTTCTCAGGCGACTCGGACAAATACATCTCGCCCACAAATGGCGCGGAACTCGCGTCTGCTCTGCACCGCGCTGGCGTTAAGTCGTTCTATCGGTCAGTGCTGAAGGCAAACCACTGGTTCGACATCCTCGCGGACCCAGCGGACGCTGCACTCATGGATGCACTCAGCATCACGCCTATGTGGAACTTTTTGCGGGAGAATCTGTAGAGAGTCGGGGCCGGTCAACCCCCGATGTTCAATGTCTGCATTCGACCAGGGACAGCTAGGCACCAAGGCCAGCTCGACTAGGTAGCGATGGAGCGGAGTGGGTGATGGGCCGGCGACGCGAAAGGTTCTGTAATAGATGTTCTGATACGCGACACGAGAGACCACGACGTCTTCATCGTGCTCCGCGGGCACGATGAATCGTATTCTATTGATCAAGTTACGCCGATATACTCTGAGATCTAGGCCGATGTGACCGTGGCTCCTTCAGACTCTTCTAGCCGCTATTTTTTCCGAACATAAATGCTTGATGTTGCAGAGAAGGAGACATGGCCAGGGTGATCATATTCGATCTGAACGCGAGCGCGCTGTTGGTAAGAAAGAAAAGAATCCACTGCATTTCGAAAACGATGGTAAACGAAGTCCTCTGAATTCCACCGCAGCGTCAACGATGCAAGGAGGGTACACCGCCACCTCATTATATTGAGCAACATCTCAATTGTAACGGCGTCCAGAGTATGCTGTGCAAATGCGAAGATTTACAGTGCCTGTCGAAGTGAAACGACAGCATCCGTCAACTCGAGACGGTGGCTTGTGTCCGATGGAAGAGTCTTGGTATCAGAAGTTAGCCTACTGAATAGGTGAAACAGAGAAAATATTGTTGGCCATAAGATGGCATGTTTGTTGATCCGGTGGTCATCAAGCTGAGTAGGCAGCACTGGCCTTGACGGGTATTGGCAGGTGATAGCGGTGCTACTTAGTCTTAGCAAGACATGGTCGGTCAGCCGATGTCTCACTTCGCGACGCATTGCAGCGGCCACATCTGTAAGTTGCATGAGAAAGTCACTAACAGCGCCAAAAACAGTAGATCGTAGAAGCACTCTTTGATACCAGGTGACACCCGGATGATACCCGAATGCGTCATTCTTGAGGCTGGGGAACGGGATGAGCTAGCGGCCGACTGTCTAGTGTCACTTTTGAGCACACGCAGTCACGTGGGTGACACAACTTCGTCCCAAGGACCCAAACACTGTGTAACGAACACTGAACGTACTGAACAGCTGCCGTCAGAGAGTCACGCCCGTAGGTTGCATAAGTTTCCCGCCATTCGAAAAGCGTGGTGACGTACCCAACAATCAGTTTTCCATTTCTCGGGTTCAAGTCACTTCTCGATCGTGGCGACGCCACTCCGGATGGACTCGATATACACCACCCAGATTTCGAAGATCCTGCCCAAGCAGGTTATTTTCAAGGCACTCTTCGTTCCGCTGGAAACCATGTAGGTCTTCGGAGGATCAGGTACCCATGAGTGCGTTTGTGCCATGCGATAATGTCTGCCCTGGAAGGGTGCGTACGTACAGGGTCCCTCGGAAGTCCGATGCCTCCGTCCACTGGCCTGGATTAAGATGGAAACCCGTCCAGTCCATAGATACCGCAGCAGACCACCGGGTAGTCGATGCAGAAGACAGCAGGGTGGCATGCTACGAGACATGCCGCCAACTCCTCCCAGCCCTCGCCAACTAGGATGATCTTTGTGGGTGAAACTTGACTTTGAGATATGCTTAACATGCAAGGGTATCCACGCGCGCACCTTCTGGTGTCGAAGGGGACTGGCATCGGCGGATATTCAGCGCAAAAGCACCTTGGCTCGAGGATACGCCGCATAGGTACCATCCAGGCGGCGTATCTGTGGTTGGAGCGTACGACTAAAGGTCGCATCATGGAAGTCAGGAAGATATTCCTAACTAGAATCGATGGACCAAACCCCACCTGAGCTCACCACCTGCGCATTTCGTGGTCAGTAGTGGAAAGAACAACGAAGGCGGTGAATGCTCAACATGGAAGTCAATTCCGCGTGCTCGTCTTCGACGGCCTCGTCGAGCTCCGAAGAGCTTCTCGATCCCTAGGCGCTTAGACGTCGTTTTTTGGCTTTCTCGGCGTATGTCCCGACAGTATAGTGGGTCGTAGACATTGAAAAAGATGAGTGAGTTCGACGACAGAGTTTTCGGGCACTACTGCTTGGGTGTGCGCCGCGGCCACTGCGCCTTCAATAGAGCAGGAGGAGATGAGTCAGCACGAGATTTTCGGATGAGTAATGATTCTGGGAGATTCGGAGAGCAACCATATCAATTCTGGACCCATTGTGCAACTCAAGACGAAGAGTATAACCAGGATGATAGAAAGAAGGCGCGACTCTGAGTCTCAGCTGTGTCGGTTGCGCTCATCGCAAGTGCACGTGCTCTTCCAGTGAAAGCCAAGTATTAGTAAGCGCTGAGTGGAAATTGTGATGCGCCCGCCGGCTCACCGTCTCGGTCGAACACTGCTTGTGACTCGTTGTCAGCTTGTTCTCAACAAGCTACCCGGCCCTTCGTTGCAGTGTACGGTATGGATCATTGTTTCTCCCTTGCTGTTGTAGCCAATGTGGGCACCCTTCAGTGCTAGGGTCAAGCCACGCTGGCGTGCGTAGCTTCACGACGCCTCGTGCAAACGCGTAGAACGCTAAGGGAACTAACGACCTCGACAATACGCTTGGAAGCAGCTATGCCTCCGGCAGAATTGGAGGCAGCCCTCCAGCGTGTCCGGGATGGCCATTCGACCGTAGAACTTATTCACACACCGAGTCCACGCTGGCCTTATCCTCCTCCCCTACCCAATTCCTTCCCCCCGATCCACACCACGCTCCCCATCTCCGTTCTCGACTCCTCTTTCAATCCCCCGACCCTCGCCCACCTCGCCCTCGCCGCCGCACCCCCACCCACCGCGGCAACTAGCTCCCCTTACGCCGCGCGTCTACTGCTTCTCAGCGTGCGCAACGCAGACAAGCAACTCAAGGCCGGCGACGCGGTGTATGCACAGCGTATGCACATGATGGTTCTACTCGCCGCGGAGCTCGAGGACGCGCTCGGCAGTACGGCGAATGTCGCTGTTGCGATCATCGACGAGCCGACGTTCGTCGGGAAGTCCGCCGCGCTGCTCAACTTTCTGCACGGCCGACTCGCGGAGATTGATAGTGGAGAGACAGAGGCCGGGCGACCGCCGCCGGGTGTGCAACTTGCTTTCTTGCAAGGCTTTGACACTATCGAGCGCTTGCTGGCACCGCGGTACTACGGCTCAGAGGAGCAAATGCGCGCTGCGCTTTCGAAGTTCTTCTCGCGCGATGGGGATGACTCGAGCGTGGTATATGCGCGACGGTCAGCGTCGTCGCCCGACCCGCGCGAGCAGCAGCAATACGAGCGCACGGTTCTCGAGCCGGCAGAAGAGTATCTGCGATCTGGGAAGATCGCGTTGATCGACATTGACGAGGAGGTGCAGAGGTATAGCTCAACGGAGGCGCGGGCAAAAACCAAGTCGGGCGACGTCTCATGGACGCGAATTGTGCCAAAACGTATCGCGGAGTACATTGTCGAACAACATTTGTACAGAAATTGATTGTACATAGCGTTCATCAGAATGAAGATACCATGCCAAACTCGGCGGCGAGGAGTGTTCACCTCTCTCAACTTCAGCTTCAACGGTCACCAGGTGTGCCGACTTGCACGATGAGACAAACGTCCGCGTATACCCAGCTCACGCTTGCCTCATTCCCATAGACCAGCATCGGCTGTGACACCTTCGTCCATGAATTCGGCATCGTAACCCAGTTGACTTCATCCACTTCGTCGTCTGAGCCATCGCCATCTGGATTATACACCATCGTCTCCAGGCCGACGCGGTGCTTGAACTCCTCCTCCCCTTCATCTAAGTATAGATCGGGTATTTCGTCCAGCAAGAAGAGCTGCTGCTCGCTCATAGGGGTGAGAAAACTACGATCACGGTCGTACCGGTCGTATTTGGAGGGATTGTGTGTGGGCTCCTCGCCGTAGATATAGCACAGGTCGGGCTGTAGGCCGAGCTTGGTGCAAGCTTGGAAGACAAGCGCGTCAGAGCCCTTGAGCAGCTTCTTGACATGCGCGAGGGACGCGGAATACGGATCTGTCGGATCGGTGAGGATAGGGTAGACGTGGCGCAGCCCAAAACCGAGCGTCCCGCCCTCAGGAAGGAAGTCGGGCGAGTCAAGCAGTTCTCTGAGCGCAGACTGGAAGGTGTCCTCGTCGCTGGACGCAGCGCGCGGATCCACATCGGCCGGGAGGCTGTATTTGTCGGGGTCCGCATAGTAGATGTTATAGGTGAGGGTGATGCGATGGCCCTTCGTCACCGGGAGTACCTCGTGTTCGACATCACTGAAGAAAGTGATGTATGCAACGGATGGCTCTTCAGCGTCCGTGAGGGCCTTGGCGGAGTCAAATGTCCATTCATCCTGTCCGTGGCGTAGGACGAGCGCACCCCCTTCGTGGGGGGTGGGGAATACAACAACAAGCGACGCAAACATGCTCCCACTCCTAGGGGTGTCCTTGTGAGGCTTGAAAAAGGAGCCTTCGTCTGAGCAACGATCAGGGGTGCTCGCGAAGCAGACTGCAGCTGCTCACCGTAGACGTTGAGTTTGTACAACTCCAGTTCCACGGGGCGCAATGCATCACTGCCTTCCAGAAGGTTGCTCCGGATCACTTCGACCAGCTCGCTGCGCTCGGGCACGAACGGCGTGGAGAAGTATTGAGTATCCAGTTTGCCCGCCTTGCGATAATTTTCGTCTTCTACGGTCTTGTTGTTGACGCCGAACGACGCGCGATCGCATGCTTGGGACAAAGCCTCTAATCTGTCCTGCCCCGCTCCAGCACAGTCGAGACGCCTGCAATGATGCCAGGCTGTCAGAGGAGACGAGCGTGACGAAAAGAAAATCACATTACTGAGCATTGTCGTCCTTGCCGTAGTATAAGAAGACATCGTTTGCCTCAACAGGCAGAGTGCCGCTGGCGTACGGAGGCTTGCGCGTGATGCACTGACGGAGGCGCCTCAGTGTTTCGCCCGTGCTTGCAGTACGTGGGTCGGACATCGTGCGGGGTTGGCGACTCGAGACACCGTTCTTGCTTATATACTTCGCAGTACGCACCTATCTGCTTCCGATCCCGGTGACTCGTGCGGGAAAAGGTGATAGGAGTTGATCACTAGATGGTGCGTGGGCGCACGGCGCCGCGGCGTCTCGCCAAGGCGCGCGATGCGCCCCTTTGTAAGTATGCCCGCTACCTAGTAGCCACTTCGCCTCGACATAGCAGCTCTTAGCGCGAACAATTTGCAGCCGCCGACATGTGATGCTCTTTGTTCAAAAGCTCGATGGCAAAGGTATGGACGACAACTCCTTCTCGAAGGTGAGTGGGCGCCGGAATGTCACAGGTCCAAGTCCATAGGAACGTCGTCCCATGCCCACCGTCTACCAGGCCGTCCAACTCGCACCACCAGACAGACGTTCACATACGTCCAACCCAAGCTCGTTTCGTTCCCATATACCAGCATCGGCTGCGAGATCTTTGTCCACGAATTTGGCACAGTGACCCAGCTCACCTTCATGTCCAACGACCTTTCGTCGCCGAAATTATACACAAGCGCTGTCCGAATGCCCATGAGGTACGGCGGGCCCTCTTTTGCATGCCACGTGCTGGCACATCGGATGCGCTGCTTGAAAGACGACTCCATGTTGAAGCGGTCGTGCTCCACAATGGTTTGGTCTGTTATGATAAGGGAAAGCTGCCCCAGGTCTTCGTGGAACCCACTCGCGCTAGCGCTCAGACTTGCGGCGCTCGCAGCTTCGTCGAGCGCCGGATCAGTGGGTGTGCGCTGATTTAAGCTGTAGACGAAGTACAGCCTGGCATCGAGGTCAAGCGCGGTGCACGCTTGGTGGACAAGTGCGTCGGGACCCTTCAGCATCCTTCGCACGCGGTCGAGGGACCCAGACATTGCGTCTGCCGGGTCAACGAGGACGGGATATACATGGCGCAGCCCGAAGCCGAGCGCCCCGCCCTTCGGAAGAAAGTCCGGTGCGTCCAGAAGATCTTTGAGGGCGGATAGGAACACGTTCCCGTGACTGGACGCAGCGAGCGGGTCAACAAAGGGGAGAGCAGTCGGGAGGTTGGGGTCTTCGTCGACGTCCGCGTAGTATATGTTGTAAGTGAGGGTGACGCGGTGGCCTTTTGTCACAGGAAGGACCTCATGTTCGACATCGCTGAAGAAGGAGATGTAGGCAACCGAGGGGGGTGCTGCATTCGCCAGGGCCTGCGCAGAGTCAAAGGTCCATTCCTCACCACCGTGGCGCAGAACGAGGGCTCCGCCTTTGTGTAGAGTGGGAAACACGACCACGAGAGATGCGAACATGCTCCCACTTCTAGGCGTATCTTTGTGCGGCTTGAAGAAAGACCCTTCATCTAAGCCGAAAGTCATCAAAAGTGTCGATGCAGGCGAAGTTCTCTGACACGTACCATAGACGTTCAGCTTGTAAAGCTCGATATGTATGGGGCGTGTGGCGTCCTTGCCTTCCAGAAGACTGCCCCGAATCACTTCGACGAGCCTGCTGCGCTCGGGAACAAAGGGCGTCGAGAAGAATGCTGTGTCCAGCTTGCCTGCCTTGCGGTAGTTGTCGTCGAGAACAGTCTGATTATTAACACCAAACGATGCACGATCGCATGCCTGCGACAAAGCGTCTAGCCTGGCCAGCCCAGCCGTGGCGTAGTTGAGGCGCCTGCAGATGTGATCAGAACTCGCTCACGGCGCATGAAGGCGAAGTAGGCGGGTACTGTGAAATGTCATCCTTGCCGAAGAAGAGGATGAGGTCGTCGGGCTGGACAGGAAGGGTGCCGCTGACATACGGAGGCTTGCGGATGAGAGACTCGCGGAGGCGCTTCAGAGCGTCAATCGTGCTCGCAGTTGTCGAAGACATGACTGAATATTTATAACGGAATATTGGTCCAAACACTCGATAGACGATGATGACGTCATCGCCGATGCCCTTCAGCTGGGCGTGCAGAAATCCATTCAAATCGGCCGACATCGAGCCACTAGTGACTTGAAATGACGTCGTTGAATACATCTTTCTTGCCTGGTATAAAGCCCGCATTCACGACCCTAAAGTCCCTTCAACTTCCCAACGCTTGACCACGATGCAGACCATACAAAACGCAAAAGACACCCTCATGGGCAACCCTGGCTTCACGCAGGAGGATGTAGCCGACCTCCAAGGAAAGGTGCGTTCGTCCAGCAGGAGGACATAGACCGTCATTGACGCGTAGAGTAGACTGTCCTCGTCACCGGCGGGACGGGGGGAATCGGTCTTGAGGTCGCCCGCACCTTTGCCCTCTCGCGCGCGCGCGTTCTGCTCCTCTCGAGCAAAACCGACAGTGGCAAAGACGCCATCGAGTCAATCAAAAAGACAAACCCCACCGCTGATATCCGCTTCATCCCGTGCGACCTCGGAAATCTGCGCGAGGTCAAGAACGTCGGTGACGGAATCGTGAAGGATGAAGACCGACTGGACATCGTACGTCTCGCACCCGCGTGTATGCGCATCAGAAGTTGACAGGCGCGCGGCTGGCAGTTTGTCGCGGACGCTGGTGTCGGCGTGAACAAGTTCGACGTGTCTTCCGACGGCATCGACCGCCACTTCGCCGTGAACCACCTCGGACACTTCCTCCTGCTCAACCGACTGCTCCCACTCCTTCGCCGCACCTCACGCATTGAGACCGCTGCGCCCCCGCGTATTATCGCCGTGTCGTCCACGCTGCACCGCCAGGCCCCGAGCTCCACTCGCTTCGCGTCGGCTGACGAAATCACCGGCGACGCCGCGCGCAACATGAGCGCGCTCGGGCTTTACGGGCGTTCGAAACTCGCGAACCTGCTGTTCATCAAGTACGGCGTCGTCGAGCGCGTCATTCGTCCGAATGGCGATAGGATGTTCGCCCTTGCGGTGCACCCGGGCGCGGTGGCGACAGCACAGGTCGAGCAATACAAGGAGGCGTACGGCACAATCCCGGGCAACGTGATGAAGCACCTTGTGACGCCCTTCATGCGCAGCCCAGACCAGGGCAGTCTGAGCACGCTGTGGGCCGCGACGAGCGCCGACGTGTCGAAAGAGGGTTATCAGGGAAAGTACTTCGAGAACCCGGGTGAGTTCGGCAAGGAAGGCGAGCTGGTGACGGAAGAGAATGGCGCGAACCTGTGGAATTTGAGCGAGAAGATGGTGAAGGACGTCCTGGGTTCGGACGCCTTGCTGTCGTGGGATGTGAAGGCAAAGGAGGAGTAGAGTAGTCATTCCTATCCGTCACTTGTAAAAGTATTCTTTCGCATACGACTTGCCTGCAAGTGTACAGTATATCATTACAGTATGGGTCTGACTCGAGGAGACTTGAGTTGGACATGCTTGAGAATGTCTGGGTTTCGACTCTTGTCGCCCAGTTATGTCGTGGACGTGATGAAACCCGCCGTGTGCGTTTTGTAAGGGAATAGACGCGAGGTTTCAAGAGAGGTGTTCGTTGCGAGCCATACGGTGAGAGGAGTCGTCAGGGGAGGGTGCGAAAGCCAAGGAAACTGGAAAGCCATCGCGGCCCGCAGTTGGCGTCTTTTCGCCGGTAGGTTACCTACCGAATCCGGAAGGTGCCTCGGCGACCCTTCGGCTAGTGTTGCCACGGCTCCGCTCCGCTCGGCTATGACTCGGCTTTTCATCAGCTTGCCCGTTTGATCTCAGCTGAGCCAGCAGCTCTAAGCTGACGCTGATCAGCCCCGCTTAGCTCTGGCTGGCTTGACAGCTAGCCATCGGCTGTGACGGTTTTCATTTTGAGCAGCAGGGTGAGCCTATTTAGGAAAGGCACATGGCTAAGCGGCTAGCCGCGGCCCGCTAGGCTGCGGCTCCGCTGACCTCCGTGATCAAACCATACCATTTATTGCACCAAATCCCCGAAAGCCCCACAGGCCACAGCCGTAGCGGTATGCGGTGCTCAGCCCCGGTACTTAAGTTGAAAGCACCATGGGCGTGGGACCGCGCGAGGTGCGGGTGCGGGGCCGCCGGTGCCGGCATGGACGTTGCATGCGCGCTTTGGACAGCGCTGGGCTGCAGACTCTGAGGCCAGCAAGGCGCTGCAGCCAGCCTACCTCTACCAAGATCCCGCAAGAACCCCCATCACGACGTGCAACAGGTCTGCCGACGCGGGCGAGGGCGGCAGCGGCTAGCAGAAGACAGGATCGGGGTCAAAACGCACGCGCGTCCCGTCGCTCACAGCGGGGAGGGCCAGCCGTTAAAGGAGGGGCAAATGCAGGCGCCGTGTATAAATGTCCTGCAGCCGTACAGCCGAGAGACTACAATGAGTATCATGGAACGGAGAGAGACGAAGTGCGTATAATAAGTATCATGGAACGGAAGTGCGTATAATAAGTATCATGGAACGGAAGTGCGTATAGTACGTGTGGTACAGAGACCGTGTCAGATGGAGGGATTGCCTAAGTGTAGCTCAGAGCCTATGTCCGAATGGATCCTGATGATAGGTGTGGATAGAATCTTCTGCATAAGGGGACTGCGTCCCAGAGAATGGCGCTGCAGGCTGACGACGACTTGGACCGGTGGAGGCGAGCGTGGACGGGGGAGATGCGAGCGTGTATGGGGAGGAGGCGAGCGTGCATGGGGGGGAGGTGGGAGGCGAGCCTGGGCGGAGGATGTTGAAATCACTAGAGCCTGGGCGGAGGATGTTGAAATCACTCGGCCCCTCCGGCGTCCCGTCCGAGTCTTCAGTCCGAGTCCGAGTACCCATCGTCCGTCCCCTGGGTCCCCTGGCTTGGGAAGCTCCTCTCCTCCTCTTCTTCCTCCTCGTCCTCCTCCTCGGAGGACTCAGACTCCCAGGGATGATTTGTGAGCTCAATCTCCCAGGGCGCCATGCCAGCGACGGGCTCAGGGAGCTGCTCGGACTCGTCCTTGGGCCGGACGACCCTGACGAACACCAGCAGGCAGCGCATCAAGGGGCGCAACCCCGTGTTATAGTTGCGCCGCTTCACTGCCGCTGCGAAGTCAGCGTATCTACGGCGGTGAACAACCTTGTTTGTGCCCTTGCGGAAGCGAGTGGGCCGGGTCGCGAGCTTGATGGCGGCCGTCAGCTTCTCCAGGCTGGGCGCGGTCTCTCCAGCGCCTTCACAGAGCTGCTGGAAGCGCGGGTAGAGGTCCTCAATCAGCTGGTCGATCGCTGGGTCGATCGTCCGAGGCGCAGACCCCTGGACACCCGCTAAGTCGTTGAGGCAATCCTCGGCCGTGTTGAGCAGCTCCCGGAGCCAGGGATTGTCGACGATGGTGTAAAGCGCCTCCAGCTCGACCGATTGGCGTCGGATCTTGGCCCCTTGCCTGCTCGCCCGAGCGTCAGCCTTGGCGACATAATTGGTGAATGTTTGCTGATCCTGAGTGCGCAGCGCCATGACGGCAGCGAGTGAGGTGTTCACCTGCCTGGTTTTCAGAAATTAAATCAAACATTAGACGTAGGAAGCGTACCTCATCCAACCTCGCCAGCACCGCCGTATACTTCTCCTCGGTCTTCGCCATGTCCAACGTGACCCTGAGCACCTCCACCCTGTGCCCCTCGCTAACGCCTACGTCGCCCAACTGGCCCAAGGTGTCCGCGAACAGGGCGTTCGATTCCAATTCCGAAACTTTTGTGGCCAAGGCAAAACGTCAGCCGAATACAGCGTCACCGTTGAGAATCGACCCACCCCTCGCCTTCAGGGCCAAGTTACCTTCCTCCAGCGACTTGATGATGCGGTTCTTGGTTGCGTCTAACCCAAGGTAAGACAACGGCATGAATTGCTGGCCAAGGAAGACGCACCGTTCATTTCGTTCATGATCCCTCTCTTGTCGAAGAGGGCCATGGCTATGAGCTCCCGCTTTCGACAATGCTCTTGCACGTCCCGGCAGGACGCTCCGGTGGAGGCGTTGACGATAATCACACCTGGTCCGAGAGCGGTTTGGAGCTCGTCGTCGGGCAAATCGTCGGGCAATGGGGCTCTGACAGGATCTAAAGACGATTAAGTCTGAGCAAGCGGCCAGGCAACTAGTTGAGGTACGTGCGCACCTTTCCCTTTGCTCTGGAACGAGATCGTCTCGCACAGCAGGTCAGCCTGGGGCGACATTCCCCCGACGAAACGCTGGGCCGCAAACTCAGCATAGCTCCTGGCCATGGATGCGGGGATGGTAGGAGGGATGTGGAACGACTTTGAGGCGGGAGATGTCATGAGGTTAACACAGACCTCGTACGAAGAGTCTGAGCTGTCTACGGCTGTCTCTAGCTCTGGGAGGAAGTCATGTAAGGAGGACATGGCGGGGGAGAGATGCTTACCAGGTCGTCTCGAGGAGACCGTCTTATAAGGGGCGGCGGCGGCGGAGAGCTGGCAGAAAGGGCCTGCTGGCAGCCGTCCTCCCCAGCGCCCAGCCAGCACACACGCGGCCCAAGTCACACACCGCACGTGATGCTACGGCACTTCATGAACCTGCCAGCGCCATGACTGTCAATGGACTCCGAGTCGTCCACGCTCCAACGGTCAATCCCCTCCTCACCTGATCGGTGCGGAGGTAAGAACCCTGGCCGCGATCGATCCCCTGGTCGCCAGGCTCTCCACGGCGCTGCTCTTTTGCTCCCGCTCGCTCGCGCCTTCGCTGGGGGGCTTCGCAGTTATACAAGGCAGCGCAGCGTGCGCGAGCGCGACAGGGAGTTTCGACTCAGGCAGCGGCGCGAGGTCCACCGGGTCCATCGGGAATCGGCGCGGCGTGTCCCTACTGCAGCTGCGCAGCATCTCAACTTTGGGCAACGAGAAGCAACGGGAGGCCGATTCATGAGCCCTCTAGGCCCGTCCGATTCTCGACGCTGTCCGCACGTATCTCATAGAGCCGACTGGGCCACGGCACGCAGTCACCGCATGCCATCCGCGCTGGCACTCGGGCTGGCTTTCAGAAAGGAAAAGTGAAGGCAGCCCTCTGACCTGCCGTCCCTCGATGGGCATATGAGATCTTTGGCGCGGTGGAGGGGCATTGGACGCAGGGATGGAAGCCTGGGGCGATGGGCGGATGGGATCGTTGGGGTGGTTGAGGGGTGGTGAAGGCACGGCGGCGATTGGCTCATGGAGGCCTGAGGTGCGGGGCTCTGCGATGTGACACCCTCGCGGCAGCCTTTCTCCGCCGCGGGACTCCCGATCTCTTAGCGTTCAGGCTCCTCAGGTATGACCGGCGACCAGCCCCGCACGGACGCCGTCGTTATAATGAAAACAGTAAATACTGCTAGGGCATGAAAGAATATTTTTCAATTCATCTACCAATAAAAGTACCATTTTACTTCTTCATTTCGAGAGGTTAGTTTACCCAATCATTTGGACGCTACGATGATATAAAACGTCTCTTGCCTACAATATTACTTCCTGTCTACTAATGAACCCCGACGTTGGTAGGAAATAGAGCAAGCCCTTCAGCGATGCGAGTAGATAGCTTCGACACGTACTCGCCATACTCCTTCGGAGTCAATTGATTGACCGAACGCCCTCCAAGGTCCGCCCACTGCACAACCGGTCCTCCTGTCCACGCTGTGAACGATTGACGAACACCTTTCTTCGTGAGGAGGGAATTGTAGTGAGTGTACATGGCCGAAGGGATAAGAATAGGCACCCCTGGGCCCACTTCAAACTCCAATCCTAGTTCGCGGACGATAAGGTGGCAGCAGGTTACGTGGTCGAAGTCGCCGAATGGGATGATGAGACAAAGGCCGGTGATGAAATTGAGAAAATCTTTGTGAGGGTTGCAGACTACCTTGCCTACGTTGAAGGCAAAGCATGCGAAGGGGTAAAACGCGGCATGTACGTCAGGCACGGCGTCTTCGACGAAGTCTATGACTTCGACGTAGCGGCTGTAGATATCTGAGAAGTTACTTGCGAAGATGCCTAGCTCTGCCCGTCAGCTCAATATCGCTGGACGTTTAAAAGATTAATCCCACCCTCAACCTGAGCTCGCACCGGCTCAATAATGGATTGAACATTCTCCAATAAACCCATATGCTTCCGACTGTAGGCTGACATCATAGGCGACTGTAGAAATGAATTAGTGGAGCCTAGACACCGAAGCGAAGATGCGTACGCGTTGAGATCCGCGATGAAGGCCGAAATAGTACGCCTTGAACTCTCCTCGCTTGCCTCCGCCGAAGGTGGGAGTTATACCGGACAATTCTTCAGCTGCCGTCAGCAGACAATCGTTCATGGTCGCCCATTTCGGTCCTTCGGGGCTCCAAGCACGCAGCACGACTAGTCGACCGTCTCCGTCGAACGCCTCCGCACCCTCCCTGTCAAATCAGTTACAGATGAGCCCCGCAATGGTGGGCAGAGCACTGAGGGATGAGAACTCACCCATTGCCCATAGGCACGATGCGTCGAAGATCAGGGCCTTCGCCCACCGTTTTGAACCCGACGTAAGGACTGTTGCGCAAAAGGGTTGTAGACGAAGTGGAAGACTCCCTGATTATGCGCTCGCTAAAGCGCTTTTCAAGGTAGAGCGTCATCCTTTCACGCTGTTGAATCTTGCGCTTGCTCAAGCCTTGCTGGACCTGCGCCGCAGCGACTGACTTCCTTCCCTCCGCCTCGGCAGCCTTTTTCTCCTCCGCCTTGACCACTGCATCACGCACCTGCAACTCTATATCATCCCCCGCCTCCCAAGAGATGGGATCATCGCCCTCTATTGTCTCGTCGACGGCGATGGACGGATAGCGCAGACCATCGGTCAGGCGCGCCTGCGCAAAAAATTGGTAGCTAGCGGCTGTAGACATGTCTGCGGTGCGCGTCAGCTCAAATGAACTGCATGAGGGCGTAGAAAAGACCGCAATGGAGCGTGGGCGCACTGCCGTCTCGACAGAGACCCACGCCCGGAAGGCCACGCCCCGGGACCCACGCCTTGAGCCCTGCCCACCGCCGGAAAAAGCGGAGCGAGCGCACGGCCGTCTCGACCGCGCGCCCCTCGCGCTCAGCTACGCAAAGCCGTCTCGGCGAAGCGACGCCAGCGCACGCCCTGGCGCCATGCCGGCTCGGCAAAGGCACTCCCAGGCGGCGGCGGGCACCGGACCGTCTCGGTCCCGCGCCCTGCGCTATGGCTGCACCTCCACCCGCACGGCCGTCTCGGCGGAGCGGGCGCGCCATTCCAGACAGCGGCGGGTGCAAGATCGTCTCGCCCGAGCACCCGCTGAGCTGAAAGATGGATGCAGCGCCGGCGGACGTCCGTGCCGCGCTAGACCGGCAGGGGCGATGCGCGCAGCGTTACGAGGGAGCGGGGGCGCTGGACAGGGGAGGGAGCGTGCGAGGCCGGCGAAGGAAGGCGGCGTGCGCGGGGTGCGATCGTGGCTGGAAGATGCTCACCTTAGGCCCTATGGCTGGCTGGCTGGTGACGATTAGGCGGCGCGGGGAGGGAGGGGGCGTGCTGTTCAAAAGAAATATGCGAGCCGGTGCGCCGCGCGCTCGAACTTATAGCGCGAGCCCTTTCCTCCTGACCCCTCTTCATGCTGCCTCAGCGACCGTCGGGGTGGGCGGATGCGGCGCGGCGCGACATGCGCTGACGTCACCGTCGCGCTGCTTCCGCCAATGGGTCACTAGGGGTCACTTCGCTGTGGGCATGGCAGAGAGACGGACTCTATTGGCAGGGGTCGGTCTACGAATACGAGCAAGGGAGAGCTCGAGGGTACAATAGTTTACCATAGTTCGTGCAGCTTGGGCATACAGATGGGCCGCGCACGCCTTCGTTTTTGGGCGGAAGCTGGGGCGTGGACTCGTGCAGGGCGGGCGTCGAGTCCCACATGATGCCATCCGCGGATGCGGGCGTCAGACTTGAATCAACGGAGCGGGCGGTGCGTCCGCCGCCGATGGGAGCCGGTGCGAGGTGAGGGGGTGCAGCGCTGGCGCCGGGGCCTGCGACGGCGCAGCCTCCGCCGCCAGCGAAAGCCGGGGCTTGTGCCTGGCCCTCAAAGCCTCGGGGCACACTGGCATCGTTGGGCTGCCAGTTAACTTTCACTGCCGCTACCTGTAGGTGCTGTCGCAGGGGGCAGGCACAATGCACGCGGTGAGATGACGCGCGGACGGGTTAGCGTATCGGTGGAGCGGACAGCGCGCGCATGCGCGGGGGATGGCGGTGTGCAGAGCGTGAGAGACGGCCCGGGAACGAGGGAGGGACATCGGCGGGGCGGGGGTGGGGGCGGGCAAGTCGCTCGCAGTCGAGGCGAGGCTTGAGATCTGAGATCTGAGCGCGCAGGTGGTGCTCTGAGGACGTGGGCTGAAGGAGATCCGCTGCTCACCGGCTTCGCCCCCTTCGAGCTCTCCATGGCTTGAACGTTGAACGCCCGCATCTGCGCTGCGCGCACGGCTCTGGTGCTTGGTGCGTTGAACTTGTGCGGCTCTCCTGCACGGTGTCCAATCGCGCGGCGACGATGGGCGGCGTCGTGATCGCGTGCCTCGTGCGGCCTCCAGCGCGCCCGGGCCGGGAGGCCTTCTGGAAGCGCTGGCTCTTGCTGCGGTGCTTCAGGCGCCTTTCAAACTGCTGCATTCTAATAATGATTCTATGAATCCCATCTTCTCGCGGATGCAGGATGCATGCAAGATGCTCTCGATCGCTCCTGCAGCCAGCGCCGCTCCCTGCTGCGTCGATGCTGGGCATGCCTCTGCCTTCACCGTGGTGAGTTCCAACGTCGTCCCAATGTCCTCGCCTCGTGGTCTGACTCGTCCGCCCAGCCGATTCACCTGGCTTTCATCATCGCCGTGTCGTGTTCTTTTTTTCCAGCTGCCACACGCGTGCACGGCGTGGCGCGTCCTATCGCTCCGCGCCCATCAGCTCCACGCACCGGGGCCCGACTATGGGCACCGTTTGGCGGCAGTCTAACATTTTAGGGTCGCTCACAGCCTCACACATGTAAAACAGCGCACGCAGGAGCGTCAGAACGGGCGGCTGGACTGGCCCATGGCCAGCTGGATGCAAGAGTCACGACGCGTGGGGCTATCTCTGGGTCGTTGATATCCTTACTTACAAAGGACAGCGGGCATGAGCCCTTTGTCCTCGCCAGCTTCGAACACGATGTGGGGGAAGGGCCTCCGCTGGGCTTGAGCCCATCCATTCACAGATGAGCTCTAGGCGTCTTCTACCTTTACCCAGTCGTTCATTTTTTTTTACTCTCAGGATGTTTGTGCCCTCAATTCTTCCCGTAACCGCACGCCCTGCCTGCCGCCCACGTCTGCTCCCCTCGCACACCGTCCTTGCCTCTCATATATAAGGTAGCCTCCCGCTATTTTGCCTCTCAGCCATCCCGCTATGCCCCGAGCAAACTCAACGCCACAGGCCCCCAAGACACCGAGGAGAGGTAAGACGCACAATCCGAAGACTCCACGGAGAGGGCTGCCCTCTGGGGTTCAAGCCTCGGTCGTTCTACCCGGAGGTGCTCTCCAAACGGCCTATCGACTTGATGGTGCGCTACTTTATCTCGTCGTTTGACCGTCGTTTGACCTGTGCGGTGATTCAGAGCCGCCAGATGCCCCCGTTGACCCCGCGCTTGCAGCTGCAAGCGAGTCACCGCTCTCCCGCCCCTCCCGACGGCGTCCCGTCCAGGCCACAGCCGCTCCTACTACGATCACAGCCACTCCTCGTCGCTCAGGCCGCAGGAGGCACCAGGAGGATCCACAGCCCCTGCCTGGCGCTCCTGCTGATGCCCCAGGGCCTTCTGACGCTATTGCTGCGGCGTCAAATGATGTTCGCGATCGCCCATCTGGTCTCGAGCACGGCCTATCCACGGTTCACGAGGTGCTGACACCCCGTCGACCGCTGCCAGTTCCACCCAGCGATGTACATGTGCGTCGCCAGGCAATTCTCTTCATCTTTTGTATGCTGACGATGGCCTCCCCGCGCCCTCAGCGAACTTCTCCTGGCCGACCCATCGATGTACAGGTGCGTCACTTCATTTTCTGTGCTTTCTGCATGCTGATGATGGCTTCCGTACGCCCTCAGCGAACTTCTCCAGGTCGACCCAGCGGTGTACAGGTGCGTCGCCAGGCGATTCTCTTTATCTTCTGTACGTTGATGAGGGCTTCCGTTCACCCTCAGCGAATTTCTCCAGCCAACAGCGGAGTCAATGCGCCTCAGGCAGGCGGCGCGCCGGCGGCTAGCGAAGAGGAGTTCGATATCCACGAGGGCAGCGGCCGCAGTGCTTCCAAAACTCCCTCGCCCACCCCGGAGGGGCCTACGATATCCCAGCAGCCTCACATTAACGTCCGGCCTACCCAGGAAGCCATCCAGCAGAGGCGGCGTGATGGCCCTGCGGGCAATAAGAAGTCCCACCAGGCCGCGGACGTGTGGCAGTTCTTTCAGCTCACAGGCGGCAAGAGGCATTGCACATTCTGCCAGTGAGTATATTATCTTTTACATCCATTTTGCCATCCCTGACGCCCATCAGGCACCTTCATGGCCTTGACAGTCGTCACTCGGAGAGAGTCTTCAGCACTAGCACGGGCACGGGTCCTCTTAGGCGGCATCTTTACAGCGAGCACCTCCAGGAGTGGGTGGCCGGCTGTGATGCGCTCAACATCAAGATCACTGCGCAAGAAGCCCAAGCGGCGGTTGCGGCATTCAGGAACACGCCAGGCTCAAGCCACACCGATCAGCGGTCGTCTCCACGCCAGACATTTACAAATGAGGCGTTCGTGGACGCATTAGTGGAGTTCATCGTGGCAGACGACCAGGTACGCGCTCTCGTTCGCCACCGTTCTTTTCTCCGCTCAATGATCGCGCAGTCCCTTAATGTTGTCGAATCAAAGCAACTCCGGGCGATCTTCTTGCTGCTCAGGGAGCAGCTCAAGGACTCAGATATCCCCCACCGGACGACGATCCGGAGGCGAATCGCGGAGATATTCGACGAGCACCTGGCTGAGTTATCGCAATCCATGCGGGTAGGCCTCATCCTCTCTCCTCCAGACTCAGTATGGCTCACCTATTCTGGATTCTGCTAATGTGGACGCAGCGGAGCGCGCAGGGCAAGATATCTTTCACCATGGACATGTGGACCGACGCCGACCTGGTGCCGTACATGGCGGTCACCGCCCACTGGATTGAGGGGGTTCCACGGGCGACATCAAACGGGATTCAGTACAGCCTCAAGTTACGAGCTGACCTCATCGGCTTTCTCCGCGTGCCGGGCCACCACGATGGGGAGCACTTGGCCCAGGCATTCATGTTTATATTGGACAGGCTAGAGATTGCGGACAAGGTACGCCTTTGCTACTATACTGCTATCCGCCCTCAGGCTGATGTCTTGCACTGAACTGGATCTTTTGATAGATCGGCTGGATTACTCTCGACAACGCAAGCAATAATGACACATTCATGCGCGCCCTTGCCCGCGAGTTTCGCAGCCGCGATATTGGAGTCGTGTTCGACGCCGTGGAAAACAGGATACGGTACGCATGGCGGGCATGCCAGATAACTGCCTGAGACTCACTGTCAGATTCCATCACTAGGTGTTTTCCGCACGTTGTCAACCTGGCATGCCAGGCTGTCTTGGGGGGAATGACAGCTGTTGAGCTCGCAGCAGCCGACTCTGAACAGTACGAACGTCCCGACGAAGTGGACCTCTCGGCATCGTTAGAGGAGGCACTCGCAGGTGATCCCGTTGCTGTTGTGCGGGCCCTCGTTGGGGCGGTGAGTACTTCACCCACACATCTGCACAGTCCATGGTTTTCATTCTTTTCAGATTCGCGTTTCATCGCTGCGGCGCCAGCACTTCGCCGATATCTTGAGGCGCTTAGGCAAGGAGAACCTCCAGCTCCTTCGAGACGTGGTGACAAGATGGTCCTCCACCTTGCTCATGGTCGACCGTGCGATTCTTTTGCGGCCGGTAGGTTGGCCGCATGTGCATCTGTTTCTTACGCTGACAAGCTCGCAGGCTATAGATAAAATTGTTGACAGCTCTGACTTCCGAGATCTGGGGCGATATCGACTGACTCCTGCGGATTGGGAGGCGCTCGCTCTATACAGGGGCGTCCTGGAGGTAAGCCACACCTCCTGGAGTTGACACGATTGAGGCTCAAGAATCGACAGGTCCCACACGCTTTCCAGCAGAGGCTCTCCTTTGAAAAGACTCCCACTCTTTGCGACGCCCTTCCGGCCTTTGAAGCGATGATAATGGTCTGGGACCAGCAGATGCGAGAACAGCCCGTCTTAGGCCCTATTATCCTACGAGGTATTACGAAGCTGTTGTCCTACCGCGATAGGGCAGAGGGGGTCCCTGCCTACTCTCTGGCCATGGGTGAGCTTCATCTACTGGGCCCCTGCCATGGATACTGATCACACTCTTAGTCCTGGATCCGGCGCAGAGGCTAGCGTGGTTTGAAGAGCACGCACCGGACAGGGCAGAAGATGTTCGTGCCTTGTTCTTGAGTCAGGTCAGGGTTCTCTTATGCGGTCTCCACGGATTCCTCACTATCCCTGCAGCTCCGGAAATATCACCGGCCACCAACGACAGAGGAAGCGCCTGCAGGACCTCCCGCCAACAATCAGCACCCTGAGGGGTATTCACGGGACTGGGCCAACAGGATCCTCCGACTTGAACGCCGCCCTGTCCAGGCTGGACCCCGGTCGCGATCGCTTGAGGCAGAGGTTGAGGCTTACCTCAGCGACGTGAACGTTGGCACCAGCATTCTGAACTATTGGCAGGTATGGATACGCCCGACTCCCATCCCCAAATCTCACCCCATTTTCGCGCACAGGAGAATCAGCTCACCTATCCGACGATCTTCGCACTGGCCATGGACATCCTACCAATACAAGCATCGGCGGTTCCCTGCGAACGTGTCTTCTCTGCCAGCAAGCAGACCAACACCACACGACGACGACGCATTAATTCAGATCTGATGGAGGCGCTGCAAATGCTCAAATTTTCTGTGAGGCAGGGGCGTCATCTGTGCTTTACGGAAGGTTTCACAGTTGAGGAGGAGCTGGGGCAGATGGAGGACGCTGCCCGTCACCAGGCTCAAGTCCCAGAGGACCATACCTCATTTGTATCTAGCCTCATGAACGCTTGATATTCGTTGCTAGAACTTTTATTAACAATGTTTACGCTGTGCGACCATGTGGCATTCAGTCCACCCTGGCCCGGCGCGCGACGCCGTGAGGCGCGACCGAGGCACCCAGCTCAGAGCGCTTTTTTGCTTATTAACATGAGATCTCCACTCCGCCCGTCGCCTTCCCCGCCATCTACTTCATCCAGTACCTCAAGGCCCGCCTTCCCATAGCGAAGAGCTCGTCAAGCCACCACCTCTTCATCCCCGCCTTTATCATCGCCTCCAAGACTCTCAAGACCATCTGTGGCGACAGCGCCCCCGCAGCAATGCAGCCTGGCCTTCGTGCTGTGCGAGATTAAGCACGAGATGTGGCTGCATTGACCCCGCAACGCTGCAGGACTAAAAAATGCAGGTGCGATTTCACGGCTCACCAGCCCACCCCATGCCATTGCCGCTCCCTGCGCCATCGCCCTTGGTGCGCCTGGGCGGCAGCGCCGCGCTCAGCATCCCGTCCGTCACGCAGCGCTCGTCGCCGTCCGCCACGCCCACCCCGAAGACTACCATCCTCTCCCGGAGTCAGCGTACGGTACTAGGCCGTCGGCCTCTGATGAGTCCAGTCGATGTTCAGGGGCCGAATCTGCGCGGTCGACCCACCGGCCAGTTGCTGGTCCGCGGGCGCATGGGCCCTTGACGCTGGGCCCCGCAAGCTCATGCCTCCACTCCTGCAGGGACGTCTTGGAGGGCATGAAGGTGTGTCCCCAATGTTTTGTTTTTGACCCAGATTCTTACGCGTCTCTCACACTGGGCATACTTCGGCCCTGACGGCACCTCTGAGCGCAGCTCAACATAGCTCGCATGGCCCAGCCCGCTGCGCATGGGCGCGCTGCAATCCCCCGTACGCCCAACGTCATCCCCATGATACGCCTCGCGAATCTGACCGACGCGTTCCTCCCGACGCCGACGCCCTCAGCTTCCTCCTTTTCTATGAGCTCATCGCCATCCGCGCGCTGGATCCCTCCCGCACGGGGCCCCAGCCTCTACGCGCCGCCGCCGCTACGTGCGGCTGACGCTCATCGGCGCACACCCCGGGCGCGTCGACCCAATCTTGTGGCCTCGCCCTCGCTCGCCGCCCTCAGCCCTTTGCCTAGCTACACAACGATATATCACATTGTTGCGTTCATGCCCCGGCAAGTCTTGTCAGCTTCCTGCATCGCAGTGCCCTCGTCATGTCTGTGTAATATCTGTAAATATCAAGCTAGCGACCTCTTATCTGTTTTGTCAATGCATTGTTCTCTGTGTCAATTTTTCTCCGCTTCCCTACCCTATCCTCTGCGTGCGAGTTCGTATCAGTTAATGCTCATCGGTAAATGCCTCCTCCGCAGAATCGCTTTGCTTAGTCAGCTGCCAGCTTCCCTGCTGCTCTGCCTACTTTCTCCTGCGGCTCCCTGGAAACATCGAAGTCTAGCAGCTCTGCTCGAGCTACTGGTACCCTTGGCGCATCTCCTACGTGCTCAGTGATGTAAGCTGGTACAAGAAGCAGGTATGCCGTACGCGCCATACTCGCGCCGTGCTGTCCCCGCAGTTGAGTCAACTTTGTTCACGACTCACCCACCTCTTCCTCCCACCCCCAACATCATCTCTTCCATGAATTCCAACGCACGAAGCATGAAGTACGTGGCGACAAACATGAGCAAGCATATCGGAGACTCCGAGGAACCGCTCAGTGCTGGCCGAGCGGCGGCCCTTGCCTGTGCTCCGGAGCAAGGTTTGCACAACTCATTGTTTTCTGACCTCCTGCACTGAGCATATCACCATCTGTATCTAGACACAGCAGACAAGCAGCCTGGGGAAGATGGCTCTCATGCCAGCGCTGTGAGGAAGGCTGCGAAAGACATGTATGACGCGGTGAGTCACAGCACATCCCCTCCTCTTCTATCTCTGACGCGTCCCACAGGCCAAGATGCTCGACCGCGTCGAAGGAGGGTTCACTCTGGTCCTCCACGTGGCGGGATTCAACACCCCTGGCAAAGTTAGAGCGGAAGATGTCAAGATGTCCGCATACTATCCCCCGCGCGAGCTCGATCACCACCGGGATGCCCTGGAGGGGCCGTTGCTGAGGATACTTGACATCTTTGCCCAACAGATTGTCCCACGGCATCTTGAGCACGTCGCTAAACGGACTCTTTCTGGGCCGCCGGTAGATATGCCCCATGCGCTGGCCCCCGTCCCACTGCACCACCGTCCTAGCCGCTTGCCCCTTCCCATCCAGCCCGGCTCCGCCGTTGTTCAATTCACCGTCAAAGACGTCCTGGATGCGCTCGAGGACAGCACGCCAGGTGGGAGCAGCTTGGAGCAGGTGTTTGCCTACAGTCTGCCTGACACCCCTGCAGATGGCCAGCGCATTTCTCGCACCATGGCCTGCACGCCCCGTAGTCCCAATCGCTCTGCCTCACCGCCGCGCCCTCCTACCCGCTCAAAGCACCGCGTCGTTGTCAAGGCACGCGCTGGCAAGGCGCTTCCTCTGTGGGCGGATGAGTCGGACACGGACGCGGACCCGGGTCCGCCTTGCTCCCCTACGCCGATGGGAGGGAAAGACCACAGCAACAACCCTCCCGCTGATCCTGCCGACGCCGGGCGCCACCCGCCCATCCAAACTCTCAGCTCAAAGACGTCAGGCGAGCTGGCGTTTGAGAAGATGGGTTCTCAAGCCAAGTCCAACATCAGCATTCGCCGTCGCCGTCCGCAGCCGCGTCGCAGTGCATCGCTGCCACCGAACTCCTCGGGCGCCATCCAGCCTGCTTCACGGGTGCCGCCTCCGCCGCTTCCCCCTCCTACCCTCAACGCCAGGGTGCCCCTGATTAGCATCGGCCCTTGCACCGAGGCGCTCATGGACGGCCTGGGGCTGGCCGACAATTGGGTTGCCAGCCTGAGAGAGGTCACCATGACGGCGAGGAGTTCAAACTGGCCTGCCCGGCTCACGGCTTTGGGCCTTGATGAGGTTGCGGCGCATCAGATGGCCGCTGCGCTACTCTCTGACCTAGATGCCCCGATCTTCGAGGCTCGGAAGCCCGAGGCTCGCATCGGCAGCGTTCAGTCGGTGAGTCTGCCTTATTATTGGCCTGATATCCGCTGACAGGGCTCTAGCCTCGGCAATGTGGGAAAGCGTGCGCCGCCTTCCTCCTCCTCATGGCGTTCTCTTTCTGCATGCTGTTGCTTGCACTCGTGATGGTTTGAGGCCCGCCCACTTCTTTGTAGACAGCTCTCGGACATATTGATTGTATATATTGGGCTGCGTGTCTAAGCTCTGTTGCCAATCTCTCTTGCTGGCTAGTTTTCTGTATGCAACATCTAACGGACCTGTACCTGAGACAGTCTGCTAACTTCACGCATGGATAAGCAAATATATTGCACGTATTCTAGCTTTTACACTATATCTACACGAGAGCGTGCGCAGGGCAATGTGGCGGGGCTTGCGTGCGATCACGAAGAGGATCCTGGCGGACCGCCGAAGGGCAGGAGGCTGATCCGGAGCTGATGCCCGGGTGCGGCGACGGCGTGAGGGATGGGGAGGGAGATGAGCGGAAACAGGCCCAGGCTGTGAAGTCGCGCTGCGCCTGCATGTGCTGCATGCATTCGCTATGCGAGGCAAGCGACTCCGACTCTCCGAGGGCAGCGCTCACCTGTCCGCTGTCTTCAAAATCCTCCCTCACCAAGTGGCGCATGTCGGGTAGCGCGGCGTCGAACGCGTAGCCGTCGGCGGGCATGAAGGCTATGAGCACGGAGGGGGACACGCCGCCCGCGCGCAGGGTGTGGACACTAGGAGCCATCCTGCGGGTGTGTGAACTCCACAGAGTAGGGCAGGGCGATGTGCGGGCAATAGCTGAGCAGTGAGGTCCTGCGTTGGGCAGGCCGTTGGATGGCGAGCGAGTGCAAGTAGGTGCGGAGGTGTGGGCGATGCAAACGCGCGGAGGAGGCGCCCGGGCCACGGGCGCGCGTCAGCCATCTAGACTTGAGTGGATGATGCGGCGAAAGAGAAAGCGCTGCGCCGGCGCGGTCCAGTCCTTGCATGCGAGCGCACACCCGGAGCGCGCGCGGCGGTTGATGTTGATGTTTTGAGGCTGTGAGAGGATGTAGAGAGGATGTAGGTGAAGTCAATAATATTATGACGCGAGCGGGAGGTGAAGCCGCAGCTTAGCCGTCTACAGGCGCTCATAGCCACACTTAGAGCTGAGCCTTCTGAATTTAGCCACGAGCCACTGCGACCGGCTCAGCTTAGCTAATGATCGGCGCGGCTTTACGGCTAGCCGAAAGCCAGCCAAGCCAGGGCAACACTACCTTCGGCATCCGTAGATACCTCTCTTTTTTTGTAACTCCGCTTCATCCGGTAGTTATCCACAGTTATTGTATTCAAATAAATAGAGTTAAATGCGAGAGGCATTTCACAGGATATGGCAGACACGTGATAAGCATTTGCTGTGGTCATGATGTTTTTTTTCACGCGTAGAAGTGCAGTTAAGACCCAAAACACGTCGGATTCAAGCAGATTACATGTATTAATGATGGATACGGTAATCTACGGTGGCGCGGCGGGAGTGTGGGTATCCATCACGGCACGGAGCGCAGCGAGGGCGTTCCGCGCGGTCTCGGGAGGCGGAACACGGTCTCGGGAGGCGGAACATCTACTTGAGGCAGGGGAATCAACATACCGGGCAATTCAGCTGCAGGAGCCGCCGGTAAAGCGCTAATTCTTCGAGTACTTGGTCTTCCCGCCCGCGCCTTGCCGAGAGCAGACGAAGGTTTCCTTCGTGGTCCAGAGGACTTCCAGAGCCCATCGCCATGTTTAGTGTGAGGTACTCAACTGTCAGGTGCTTCTGCTCATCCTCCAGCCACTCCATAAACTCTTCCCTCGAGTCCCATTCCCATTCCCCATCCTCCCCTCGATAACCGCCAACTCTCGTGTCCCACTCGAAGCTCCCGGGCGCTCGAGAAGTCGCGGGGTCGCGGAATTTGACCGACGTGGGAGCCGACGTTGCCGGATTGGGCGGAGCCGAAGAAGTTGATGCCGATGTAATACTGACGCGAAATTGACCAAAAAACAACATGCCAGCGCTGTGAGTGCGGACGACGAGGGTTCGGGAGGGGGAGGAAGAGGAAGAGAGGGAAGGGGTGGTGTGGTCGACTGGTTGGATTCCCCAGGCCAGTTCTCATTGTTCGATATAATTACTATTATTATTATTATTATCATTATTATTTCGGTGTTTACAGCTGAATACAAAGTCCGACAGCTGCCGCCGCGCCGGCAGAATCTGACATAAGCCGCCTTCCGGATTCGGTAGGTAGCCTACCGGCGAAAAGACAAAGACTGCGGCCCGCGACGGTAATAAGCGCCCGTCACTGCCTTCCACGTCCCCATCCCGCAGCACATACGACGGCCAACGAGGGCTCTATGCTCAGTCGTCTGCCAGTCAACATGCTTGCGCTCGCTTCGATTGCGGTCTGGTTATCCTCTGTTCTCCCTCTGGTTCACTGTGCTGGCAATCGCTCATATGGCTTAAATCCGGGCATTTCATCATATCAAACGGTGCGTTCCTCATCCATGTTCATATCGTTCAAGCACTGATTCGCCGGTTCTTAAGCCCATCACGAACCTTGCTCCGCCGCACGGTGCGTAGTCCTGTCTGCTCGCGCGCAAGGACGCGTTTGATATCATGCGCGCTTCAGAGAAGTGCCCGCCCTGCTTCAATTGCTTACTGCCGGCATTCACGTGTGGTCAATACGGGGAGTGCGATCCGTACAACGGCCAGTGTAATTGTCCACCGGGATGGGGAGGCATCGACTGTCTGACGCCGCGTACGTGTTCACACCAGTCCCTGTGGGAGGGATCGCTCACTCACCCGCTCAGAATGTGATTCGCTCGCTGATGGCGACGAGCGTCACCTGCGCGAAGATGGCAAATCATGCGAGTGCAAGGATGGCTGGGACGGTATAAACTGCAACGGTGCGTCGGTGTGATCCCTCGCTCGTGGCACCGCTCATCATAGCTATCTCAGTGTGCAAGACTGACGAGGCCTGCCACAACTTTCCACTTCGCAGTGGCGGCGTCGGGCTGCTCGACGAGGTAGAACCGGCCAACATGACATGCTACAAAGGCGGCGAGACTGTCTTCCAGAACCACCAGTTCTGCGACGTCACCAGTACGTTGCGCTCTCACCCCCTTTACCTATTGCTCACGCGCCGGCAGACCGCAAAATCCTCGACATGCTCCCCGATCGCCCGCCGCAGGTCACCTTCAGCTGCGACAAGACGGACACGACATGCGACTTCCAGTTCTGGACCGCCCAGGTCGAGTCGTTCTACTGCGCGCTGGACACGTGCAAGACGGAGGTGACGCCCGGCTACGACGCCAACATCACGGCGTACCGGTGCGAGAACATTGCGTGCAGCTGTGTTCCGGGAAGGTTCATATGCGGCGAGAACGGTAGCGTGGGTGAGTCGTTCTAGGCACGCCAACGGGCGACGCGAGGCTCACGCGTGCAGATATCGGGGACTTCTTGACGGAGGAAATCAAGGGCCCGGCGACATTCAGCTGCAAGACGGGCGCGGGATGCAAGTTCGAGGAGCCCGCGATGAATGTGCTCATCAATGATATCTTCGGTGATGGGTACATCACCCTGGAGTGCGAGGGCGGCGAGTGCCTGCATTATTCGCAGGTGCCGGGCTACGTGGTGCGTCATCTGTAATTCCGCTGGACGCCCTCAACTGATGCCCAACTCCCTAGCGGCCGCCCAAGCCAGACAACACGCGGTGGGTCGCGCTGAGCATCGCTGGAGCCGGCCTCATCGTGGTTCTCGTGTCCGCCGGTGCGTCATCGCGCGTCCTGTCCACCTTTTTACATCTGAGCTGGCCTGCTCCTAGTGCTGTGGTACGCGGGCCGCACGCGCAAGAGCGACTTCGGGCAGATCCGTCTGCCCGAATCGGACGTGTCGCAGCTCATGGCGGACCACGTCCCCGCGACGCTGCAGTTCTCCGACATCACGTACACGCTCGGCGGGCGCCCGATTCTCGAGAACATTACGGGAAGCGTCAAGCCGGGGCAGGTGCTTGCGATCATGGGCCCGTCCGGCGCGGGCAAGTCGACGTTCCTCGACATCCTCGCGCGCAAGCGCAAGCGCGGCGCGGTCGGCGGGACGACGCTTGTCAACGGGCGCACGGTCGGCGATGCGGAGTTCCGGAAGGTGATCGGGTTCGTCGACCAGGAGGACACGTTGATGAGCACGCTTACCGTGTATGAGACGGTGCTGTATTCGGCGCTGCTGAGGTTGCCGAGGGATATGAGTCTGGAGGCAAAGAAGTACCGGACGCTGGAAACGATGAACGAACTGGGAATCTTATCTATCAAGGATGCCAGGATTGGGGACTCTGGTGCGTGCTTGTTTGGTTGTCGAGTTGACGTAAAGTGACGCTTTGCAGGGCATCGTTCGATCTCTGGCGGTGAGAAGCGTCGTGTGTCTATCGCATGCGAACTTGTTACGAGCCCTTCAATTCTGTTCCTGGATGAGCCAACCAGCGGTGCGCCTCCTTGAGTTGCATATCATGCTCATGCTTATCTATCCAAGGTCTGGACGCATACAATGCATTCAACGTCGTCGAGAGCCTGGTGTCTTTGGCGCGCGACTACAACCGGACAGTGGTGTTTACGATCCATCAGCCGCGCAGCAACATCGTCGCACTGTTCGACCAGCTTGTGCTCCTCGCTCAAGGCCGACTAGTATATTCCGGAGAGCTCTCAAAGTGCCAATCCTACTTTGACAGCATTGATCAGCACTGTCCACCAGGCTTCAACATAGCTGATTATCTGAGTACGGCCTTTACTTTCGTCTGGGTTCGTTCTGCCTGGTTCTAAGACATCTGCCTTACAGTCGACCTCACCATGCATTCTGAATCCGAGCCTAAGAGCGTCGGCAGCCCGTCCACAGGCATCATCTCGCCACCCGACGAGTCCAACCTCCGCGACGAAGAGCGCGGGCTCCTCACACCCTCCAACACGAACGGCTTCTCGGTGCCCACCGCGCCGGACGAAACCGAGCTCCAAGAGCGCCCCGTGTCTGGACACAACACGAATGGCGAGAGCTTCATCAAGCGCAAGACCTCGCAGCTCCTCGATGCGGTCTCGTTTTCGTCCCACTCAGGCGAGGCGGCCCCGCTGCCGCCCCACCTCGCGACGCTCGTCGAGGCGTACGCCAGCAGCGACATCGCGCGCGGGATACGCGCGGACATTGCCGATGCGGCGCAGCCGCGTGCCGGGCCGGAAGGCAGCACGGAGCTTCCGGATGTGGTGGTGGAGAGCACGCTGCTGAGGGGGCGCAAGCGGGCGACATATGCGACGCAGTTCAGGATTTTGAGTGGCAGGGCGTTCAAGAACTTGTATCGAGACCCGGCGCTGCTCACGTTCCACTATGCTGGTTCGATTGCCCTTGCTTGTGGGTTCCTCTTCGCTCCAGGTAAGAATTGAGCTGACTGGGTGCGCGTCAGTGCTCTGCGGCTTGTTCTACCACGATGTGTCGAACGATATCGGAGGCTTCCAGAATCGCCTGGGTGAGTCTCTTTACTGTTCCGCGATAGCCCGGTCCTGATTTCTCTCTCCACAATAGGCGTGTTCTTCTTCACATTAGCTCTCTTTGGATTTTCCTGCCTGTCAAGTCTGGGCTTGTTCGCCAACGAGCGTATCCTTTTCATGCGCGAGCGGTATGTACGCCATCAACTCCCGGTCAGTGCAATTCTGATGGAAGCCATTCACAGAGCGAACGGATATTATTCATCCTTCACGTACTTTGCCTCGAAAATTCTGTTCGACATCTTGCCCCTTCGCGTTGTCCCGCCACTCCTTTTCGGTGGCATCGTGTATGGCCTCGTTGGTCTCGTGCCTACCGTTGCGTCCTTCTGGAAGTTCCTCCTGACCCTCGTCTTGTTCAATTTGACGACTGCAAGCGTGATCCTGTTGATCTCGATAGCTTGCGCTAACACCAGCGTCGCAAGTCTCATCGGGACGCTAGTCATGCTGTTCAAGTGCGCCTCTTCCTCTTTCTCGTTTGGAAATGCTTTACTTATCATGGTTCCAGCCTTCTGTTTACGGGCTTGCTCATCAATAGGAACAAGATTGAGCCATGGCTACAGTGGCTGCATACAATATCCTTCTTCCATGCGGCGTTCGAGGCCCTCGCTGTGAACGAACTACGATTTTTACAACTCAAAGAAGACAAGGTCGGTTATATTCATAATATTTCCTAATGCTGATGCTGACGTGGATGCAGTACGGTGTGGAACTCGACGTACCTGCCGCGACGATCCTCTCCACCTTCGGCCTGCGCGCACAGTCGTTCTGGTGGCCGAATATTACGCTTCTCGGCATATTCTTCGTGTCGTTTACGTCCATCAGCTATGTCGTGCTGCATTTCTACGTGCGGGAAAGGCGGTAACGCGGTGACGATAGATATGATGATGAATGCATTTGTTGTATCCCGGAAGCCAACATACGATGAATCTAGGTAGCTAGGTAGACTCCAGTGTACACTACATATCCCTCACTTATATCTGCGCTCTTGGATAATGCCTTGGTGACACTGCCAGAAATGAGGCGGCCGACTCGGCAGTTCCCACGCGACCTCGTTCACCTCGATCCTCCACCACGGTTGACTCGCATTCGACTCATGGCAATCCCTATCGTCCGAAGCATTTATTGAATCCCTTCGAAGCATCGGAGAGCATCGGGTGAGTGATATAAAGAACTTTGTGTGCCACTTTCTCACTGATTGCGGTATGACTCGACCGTATAAGCAATGCCTCGCTGCCTACAATGCTGGGCGTGGTTTGGGGCGTGGCCTTATCATAAGCGACAATCTTTTGTGCATCGATCGAGACAAAGGAGCCGTTCACTGGTAGCAGTTCCGCGATATAAAAGCTCTGCTTTTGCTCGGTGCAGAATCCAGTCTTCCTCACCCACCGAAGCGCCATGACACAGATTCAGAACAACTTCGCCGAGTGGGAGGACTTTCCTGTCGACCCTCATGTTCATGTGCAGGATGCTACGATGACCCTTTCCGAGGACATCAGTCGATCCGAAGAGGACACGGAAGACGCTCAGCCCTCCAGTGGCACACTTGAAGATCACACTTCCCCTACGAATGCCTCCGCCGACACCGTCATACGCACATATGTCCTCACAGGAAGTGGGTGGGCTGTGGACACCTTCCATAGTATCCACGCGCGTCTCCGTCTTCTCACCCTCACCGTCGCATGGACGGCCACCAAGGGCGCTTTGTTCGAAGTGCTCCGTCAACGCGTCATACTCCCTTCCCTCTTGTGGCTCATTTCCATCCTCTCCGTCGTGCTGGTGGGTGTGCTCGGCACCGCGATGTCCCCCGTGTGCACCATCCCCGGTCTCTCCCGCGTATGCCACCTGTCCATTGGAACCGCGCCCACTCTTTCTCCCGCAATTGTCAGCACTCCAATCTTGGCGGACTTCCCCGCCTTGATGAACACGGTCAAGCACTTTGAAGTCCTCCTTAACCAGACGGAGCTTCTCCCGAGCGTCTCGTTTAACATGAAGACTGCCGAGCTGGGCACGAGGGACCTCGCCATCATCATCCGACACAGCGACTTGAAGACCCGCGAGACTCTGTCGGCCAGGTTATCCGAATTTGCGGATGACGCTCGCGAGACGGGCAAGAAGCTGAACAAATTCAGCCTCAAAGTTAGTGCTGTTGTCGACGAGTAAGTCTCAGACCGAATTGTGACTTTGCCGGTGCTTACGCCTATGGCCAGCATCATCGCGGTCACCGAATTTGCTCTCCATGCCATTCGTGCAGCCAAATCCGACTCATTGTCGTGGCCTGGAAGGCGTGCGGCCCCGTCCGCGCGTCAGGTATCCCTTCATTTCAGCGCGGCTATGGAGCTTGTGACCAACAAACTCGGCATCCTAATCGAGTTCGCCGGAGTCCTATTACACGAGCTCAACATCATGGATTCGACGCTGCAGCTCGTGTTCGACATGGCGGAACGCGAGGACAACGATGTTAAATCCCACGCTACCAGCGTGCGGGCGTCTTTGTGGACGCATCTCGGGGGCCACAAGCCCGCGCTCGCTCGTCTCGATAAAGCCATTGTGTTGATTCGCGCCATCGTCCAGTATCGAAACGACGCTACCGCACGCGTTGTCGAAGCGTTGCACATTCTCAGTGGCATCGCTGACGACATGGAAGCTCTGAGGGATCGCGCGTCTGAGTCTGCGCTGGTCGGGCATATGATCCCTGTAGAGGAGCAGGTGCGAAGCATCGCCGAAGGAGTGCAGCATCTGTTAGAGACGAAGAAGGGAGTGCGGGCCGCACAGCGAAAGGCTACTAAGCGCTACGCACTGCAAGATGGGCAGGGGCATCAGTGGTTGACAGTTGGAGACGAATGAGATCCTTTTATGCCGCAGTGTTCGCTGGCTAAGCTCGTTTTCTCAAACATCTAGCTTGTCTACTAAGGTAGTACATTAGTACTCTCAATAAATAGTCGATCTCCAACAGCATGGATTCAATCGATCCACGTGCCTGGATCACGGTTGGTAATCCGAGCGCCGACGCCTGAAAATTGGTGAGGACCTCTTGCTTTAGGCTCCTCGTTTCGGCGCCCCGCATAGAAGCTGCAACGATCATCAGCACTTCCAGGATTTGTCTGCGCGGCCAGGCGCGGCCATCACTCTGATTGTCGACGAATATTGATCCCTCATTCTTGCCTCGCTCCTCCGCTGTGTTTCATTATCACCGTTAGGGAAACACGGCATTCGGTGGCTTTGCGGGCTTCAAGCGCTGGCGCCCAGTGCATCGCACGGAACAAGGACGTAGTCTCTGATTACATCTTCGGTTCATCGCAAATCGCATGGCTTTCCACGGTTTGACCGCTCCGAGTCCGTATATGTCACGACTGGCGTCCTCTAGCACAGCAACCCATCGCTCCTTATACGCGTCGTTGATATCCTGCCCGGGCATCCCTACAATCTCACTGGCCTTGCCATGAAAACGTCATCTTGGAATATCCTTTCCCTTACTATCCTCGGACTTTCTTGCTCTGCTGTGGCTCTTCGCCTTGATGTTCGTGGCATCAATGCTCGGGCCTCCCACGGGCGGCGAGGCGGCATCGCCACTCTCGACAACAAGGACAATCTCGAGTACCATGTCAATCTCACCGTCGGTGGTCAAACGATCACTGCACTCCTTGATACAGGAAGGTAAGGCTAACTGTCATACTACGTGGTCAAACAGCATCCTCACGTGAAATCATAGCTCCGACCTGTGGGTGGCTCGCTCCATACCAGGCTCTGTAGCGACAGGAGCCAACCTATCTCTTTCTTACGCCGTAGGGCAAGTAGCGGGTGCGTTGTGGATTACTGATTTTGTCTTCGGATCTTGTTCATGCAGCACCTAGGCCCGGTAAAAACAGCGTCCCTTGACCTACTCGGTTTCAATGTTCCCGATCAAGCGTTCAGTAAGGCGTATTTTCTTTCTCTCGGATTGTCTCATTATCTTCGCAGTTGAAGTCGACCCGTCGCAGTCAACATTTTCTGGCACTGAAGAAGCATTTATTGGCGTGGGCCCAACTTCTAGCTCACGTATATATTCAGCGCTGGGCCAGAAACAAGCTGGCGACCCTCCCCTTGATCGCATATTCCGCCAGAACACCAGCACTCCTAATTTCCTCACCATACTGCTCAATCGCTCTGATGATCCCGCAGAGCCTGCTCCTGGAAGCATCACCATCGGCGAACTGGTACCTGGCTATGAACGTATCGTGAATCAGCCGACGGTGAATGTAACGGTGAATGCGCGCAAGGAAAGCGACCAACAACACTGGCAGGTCCTGCTGGATGAAGACGGCATCATTGGACCAGACGGGCAGCCTCTCAATGTGAAAAGCGCTGTTGCGAGCACGTCTAACAAGGCGCAGCTGACAGCAGTATTCGACTCTGGGTTTACGATGCCCCAGGTGCTCCCGTTAGTGGGGCAACACTTTCAGTTAACAGAAACTGACGCGACGGCACAGTGCCATTGCGGAGGCTTTCTATTCAAGGGTTGACGGTGCCCGATTCGACAAAGCGAATAATTACTGGGTCATTCCCTGCACAGCAGAGTTGAACGTCTCATTCAAGATCGGGGGCCAACTGTATCCTGTCCATCCTTTGGACATGAGTACGGACAATGACGGGGTGTCTGATGCCAAGCCTGGGGAGTGCACTGGGATGGTAAGCGGTGGTGACTTGTTTCTATCTACCATCCGCTAATCCGTAGTCTCGTTTGAAAGTTCCAACCTATCACATTTGGAGGCGACCCAGATCTCGACATAATCTTGGGCATGGCGTTCCGTAAGTTGCGAAGTGGCTTTCTGCGGGCTCAGCTCATATCGCACAGTCCGCAATGTATATTTGCTAATCAACTACGGGGACTTCGTCGATGGATCCACAACAAAAGCACCACCCTATGCACAGCTCCTCTCCACGACGAACGATACCTCTCATGCCGACTTCGTCAACGTTCGGCTCCACGGTATAGACACGACAGGAGGCCAGCGCCTTGCCTCCGCGGTTTCGAGCGCCCAAGACCCGCACCTCCAGGATTGCTTCTTTCAACGCCACAAAACGGTGCTCCTCGTGTTCTTCGAGGTCGGTGGGGCTTTGGTGCTTGTACTGATTGTCTTTGCGATCTATGCGCTGTACAAATGGAGAAAGGCGGTGAAGAGCGCCAAGTTTCTCGACACTGAGGATTTGCACTCGCTGCATTCGCCAGTCTTTGTCGAAAAGGTGAAAAAGTATAAGAGCGACAAGAGGTATACAGTTCTCGACATGGAGGCGGAGGCCTGAATCATTGGGAAATAGTTTATTTATTAGTTTCGGACGAAAGTACTAGTACTTACTACAATATAAAACATATATACCAGGGGCACATGACCGTGGCTAACCATTCTGGCATAAGCGCTGGCGGCCAGTGCGGCACCCGCGCCCCAACTCCCAACTGACTCCCAACTGACGGCCCGGGTCTGGCTTATCCTGCGATTGAAGGTTGAGTCTAGTTGCTCTGCCTCAGAGAGACCAGTTTGGCTTTGATATCCCGCGAACATCGGACTGCATATTAATCAATGATGTCCAACAGCGCTCGCTCGCAGTACCTGCGCCATCCTAGATCACTTCCCCGGCTACACTGGGCGTCGGCGCCGCTACGTGGTCTTCGCCGTGACCATCCTGCGCCGGATGCACAGGTTCGGATGCCCTCGCTTACGTGGCTGTCGCTTTTACCTGGGCCACTCCAGGAACTTCTGACTATCGACCATCGTCTTCATGCCCCGCTTTTGCTATGTTCTTGCCTTCGTCGCGGCGTTGCATGCGTCTCAGGTCGCCACTATCCACTTAAACGTTCGCGCCGACTGGCCTCGGAACGCCCTGGTCAGATCCTTGAATAAGACAGACACTAGCTTGGACCTCGCCCAAGCAGATGACTTGAAATACTACACCAACATTTCTCTCAACGGGAACCAGAGAACCGTTTACATTGACACCGGAACGTGAGTAATCGTCTCTTCTCTTTGTGTCAGCCTCCTATCTGACGTTGCTCAGTTCTGACCTCTGGGTGTTGAACCCGGTGGATGGCTCCAAGGACTTGGGCACTATTGCGCAACTAAAGATACCTACTGGCCAAGTGGCCTGCGAAGGTAGTGTTTGCTTCATGTCAGCACGAAAAGCCACTGACGCACCTGAGGAAGGCCCTATCAAGTCGGCCCAGCTCGATTTTGCGGGCTTCACTTTGAACGATCAAGCCTTCTGTGAGTACCCACGACATGTATTCGAGTTATTAATTTGTTGACCTTGTGTACGATACATGTTAACAGTCGAATCAGTACCTTCTTTGGGGCCGGTTTTCAGCCATGACGGCAGCATCGGCCTCGGATCACCTTCTGTCTCCAGCATAAACGTCGCACTTGGCTCAAAAGCAGCCGGTAAAAGTGTCATTGATCGCATATTCACCCAAAACACCAGCCTGCCTCGAATTGTCACAGTCATGCTCAATCGCTCAAACGAAATTGACGGCGCAGCGTTAGGGCAGTTCACTATAGGTGAAACCTTGGCAGGCTTGGAACGCATCTCTCAACAGACGAAAATCGCACTAGTGAGCCCACCAAAGTCTTCCAAACACCAGCAAATTATCCATCCCTGGCAAACCCTTCTTGATGAAGACGGTATACTGGGTCCAGATGGTTTACCTCTCTCAACGCTCAGCCATAGCGCCAAGTCACAGAACAAAAACCAATTGACCGCATTGTTCGATACTGGCTCGTCATCAATCCTAGTGTCCTCGTGAGTGCCCGCACTCTGTGCGGCTCCCTGTGTCTGACCGATGGTCCTCTGTAGTTCCGTCGCCTCGTCGATATATTCGAGGTTCAAGAATGCTCGATTCGACGACAAAAGTTCATTGTGGTATCTTCCTTGTGAGGTCGAAGTCAACGTGACAATCAAAGTCGCAGGCTCAACATTCCCGATACATCCGCTTGATGTGGTGAGCGCCGCTGCCATCCTTACGAATGAAACCGCACAGCCCGGAGAGTGTGCCGGAACTGTAGGCGGCAGACTATCATCTCGGGTTTCTATCAGTTAATACTATCTTGTCAGTTCCAACCTATCAATATTATTCCCGAAGGTCCTGACGTGATTCTCGGGGCTCCCTTCCGTGAGTCAATCATCCAGTCAGTAACCTCCTTTCTGACCGAGTTGGGGTTCTCAGTGCGAAATGTGTACATCTCATACTACTACGGCAATCTCATCTCGGACTCCAAGAGCACAGACGACCCATACATTCAACTATTATCCACCACCAATGCGAGCGCAGCTCATCTAGAATTCGTCAAAATTCGCCTCAACGGAGTCGATACCACCGGTGCTCAGGCGGCCCTGACGAGCAATAAGGCCCAAACGTTTGTTGCCGTTCACGCCAACACTTGCTTCTTCACCAGGCACAAGACAGCCGTAATTGTGCTGTCATCCATCGGGGGTGCGGTCTTGCTGATACTCATCGCCGGCACAATCATCGCAGTGGATCGCTGGAGGAAGGCGTCCAGGGAAGCAGATGGTTGGCATTTTGGCGAGATCGAACCGTTCTTTCCTGTGCAGGCATCGACGCCGACGAAGAAGATGGCGCATCCTGTACAGGACGATGCGGACGAGAAGGAAGTGCTCGATCTTGACGCTTGAGGCTTTGCACATCATTTTATGAGTTGATACTGCCGGTCGCATGAATATTATTCCTCGTACTGTATACTATCACTATACGCAATGCTATCACTATACACACGGATGCTATCACCATACACATGTATGTTATCGCTTTGCGCATGAATGCTATTATTTCATTCCTAGCTAAGAGAGACAGAGCCGCACCCTCGACAGTGTTAAGTAAACCCATGAGTTGGTCAAAATTTGAAGCCTCCCGCTAACCCCATGACATTCTGCGGGTCCACACTCGCATGAATTGCCTTGAGCCGAGCGACATTGCCGCCATATATCTCCTGCAGCGGCGTATCGTATAGGGCGTAATTTCCATATATCGACGCGCCGTCCACATTCTGGCCCTCCGCCAATGCTGCCGCCTTGATAGTATTGGAGCTCTGTAGGATCGCATCATGGACTTGACCGTCAATGGCCGACAGTGTCCAGGAGAAATAAAGGTTTGTGGGGAGGAGTGGCTGCGCTCGCGAGGGCGGGTATGCGGAACCGGAACCGTATGAGAAGAGCTCCGGATTAAAGGGCTCGATGTCGTAAGAAACGAACGGACTTGTATCGAGGAGCGCCAGGCGGGCGGCCCAATACTGAGCGAAGTATTCAGGGTGAGATTCATGGGAAAACTGCAGAGACTGCGGGGGCATCAACTTACCAGAGTCTCATTGTAAATCACCTTCAACAGCGACTCAGTGTACTGCAAAGCAGATACACTGCTGAATAATGCACTGATACATCAACCAAAGAGTTCAGCCACTGATCACGATAGGGTTGTTGCACAAGGCGTACCGAGGTCCTGCGGCAGGATTGGTGCTCGGTAGAGATGTTAAGAACGAGCTGAAGGACTGTGTCTTGACTGTGCTGGTTTCACTCGGGATCGCTAGGAGATCGTCGAAAATTCCCGACGGTGGGGAAGGTCCGTCATAGAACATCAATACCACTATGATGAACTGTGCGAGGAATAGTTAGCTTTTGAAAATCTTGAGGGGAAGCTAGGCACTGCTTACTAGGCCGCCTGCTTCGGTGTCGATGGTCGGCAGAATGGCAGCTTTCTTGTCGGTGACTGTTGACGAGAATTTTGCGATCGCTGCGATGAGCTCGTCGATTTCGATGTTCGAGTAGAAGACGGAGCCCCCCTTAGAGTGAACGTTAGAGCTCACAGCATGAAGAAAGATTAGATCGCACCCAAACGTCCGTCTGCGGGTGAGACTTCAAAGTGAATTTGGTGACGATGCCCTGCGTAAAGGATGATGTGAACTATGCCAACTGTACGCAGGACGCCTGAAAGCACTGACAAAGTTATTGCCACCACCCTGTTGCCTCTTATTGAGTGCCCCGCGCATGAGTTTGTTAAATTGACCGAGACGCACCCGTAGAGCAAACCAGAGGTCGCTATCGGCTGAGGTGACCGTGGTCACATCCCCACTAGGCAGAACGAGCTCGTACGCAGCGATGTTGTCGATTGTCAAACCATACTGATTTGTTTTCCACGAGAACCCTGTCAAGTGGTTAGTTCACTGCGCTCATGTCTTCCCAGACCGCGATGAACTTACCTCCACCGAGGGTAAAGCCTGCTACGCCGACTCCAGGGACCCTGCCGCCAACGATGTTCACGCCGGTACCGTCCAGAGCCTTATAAACGTCATCCCATATGAGGCCAGCGCCCACATCTACAGTCATCGCTGCAGGGTTATTCGTCACTTGATTAAATCGGGTCATAGAGATCTGAACGCCTTTCGTGGACGAGAATCCAGGGTTGCTCGCGTGCCCCCCGCCCTTAACCTAGAATAATCCTTGTCAAAGATGAGCGCGTCACAAGGCATATAGGAGCGTTACCGCGAAAGGAGTTTGCGTGGATCCCACAATTTGCAGCTGGAAGTTCGTGAGCATCTGTCCTCGATGCCAAAATAAATCACTCGCAATTTTACCAACGTCGGCGGCTGAACCCGGCTCAACTGAGCATGCCGACACGTCAGAGCTCGACGCTGCCCAGTGGGCGTTATCTGCATCGTAGTTCGCTGTCACTAGTTTAGATATGAACAGATGGTCAAGTGGGATGTTGCAGTGTTAAAGTCACATGACAGCGAACGTACGAAGGCCTGGCCCTGGATAGTACACGTTCGACGCGTTCGACACGGCATTGGCGATGGACTGACATGTCGATAGATAGTCGGCTGGCGAGCGGCGGGCGTCGTCGGCTAGCGCACCGGATAGTGTGCTGACACCAAAAAGACCCAGTAGAATGCGTCGCAGAATCAGTCCCAGCGTCATTGGGGGCATCGCGGTGACTTACCACGGCTGCGACGAGTTGGCTTTTATCCCGTCAAACTTCGGCTATGTATATGAATACCCGTTGATACCCTTGCATGACGCAATGCGCGAGCGTTAGCAACATGACACGATGTCCGCCTGTCATGTCGCTTGATGCAATTAGAGTAACATACGTGGCGTCGCCTGTTTGTGGCGCATCGTTCTTGCCCAATGCCCCTTATGCCACTTAGCCTCCTTTTTAGCACCTCTGCAAGGCTTTGGGGGTCAGCTATTGTGATTATCTGGAGGCAAAAGTCTGTAATCACCAGAGACTATCGCAGTGCTGCATGGTTACTCACTGCTCACAATGTGGCTCCACATTGACAGTCACCGTCCGAGGACTGATGTGAAGTCAAAAAGGTCCCCAATCTTACAAGAGCACGCCTAGGGCCCGGTAGCGACGGCCGCCGTCTTCAGCTTCGATCGCACGGCTGACCCTGTGGTCGACACGCTTTGTCCCATGTGGGGCCGGCACCGACGGTGTGCGAACATTCATCGGCACTATTTTGACAGATAGTACGGCATCAAATATGGCGACATTTCGTCAGTCGCAAGGTTGAAGGAGGACGGTGGGAGCACTGCGGCAGTAGAAGGCCGTCATGGCTGATCGAACGCCGGGCAGGAAGTGGGAAGTTGTTGCCAGCATGGAGTCGGTGCCCATGTCCTGCCATGGCTTCCGCGGGTATGTCTGCTAGACGTAAATACAACTGAGAACTGTAGATGTGCATTACAAATAGGGTGTTGGGCGATGAAGAATTCGCAAATGGGCACGTTGACGCTATCGATGACGCCGAGCGAGCTTCATCGATTGGATATATTGTCCAGATTGTAAGTATGAGTGGCACTAAGGCGCACCCGTCCCTGTCGTAATTTCCTATCAGCGTTGTGACGACATGGCTAGGCGGCGAAACTGCTCAACAGTCTCTCGTACTGTATCTCACCTCATGACGAGGTCATGCCATCGCTTTGCCCTTCGGCGCCCTTCACAAACGGCCATATCACATCCTTTACTCCCTCCGACAAGCTCTCTTCCCGCCCATAGCCCGTCAACCCGAGGACTTTGTACTCCTTCCCCATTCCCGTCGTGCTCACGAGCCTCTCCCCCGCTTCCTTCAATGCCTTCCCACGATCAGCACTGGATGCCGCACGGACAAGTGCGTCTACACGTGTCGATAGCCCCATGCGCGTGAGGAAGTCGTGTTGAGTGATGGGGCCATGAGTTGTCGCGGTGCCGGCCATGGCCTCGATGAGGTAGGCAAAGTCGACGTTGGCAGTGAGATCGCATTGTCCAGGCAGGTAGAATGGGTCGACAATTTTGTGATCCTTGAATGCCTATGTTTGAATCTTGATCAGTACACTGCCGTAGACCTCTTCAGCAGGGTAGGATACTCACCCTGAAGGAATGGCCGGACATCTTATCGGCGCCGTAGTCAATGATCAACGCACTGCCCTTTCGCCTCCCATCCGCATTTCCACCGATCATCTCCCCGACCTTTCGCGCGATCTGAAATGCCGCTGCAGACACCTCGAGGCGGGCGCCCAGAGGGAGGTTATTGAAGCGCGGTGACGAGGAGCCAAGCAACGTTGACACGGGAGAAGGCGTTTGAGACAGGACGGGACGCAGGCGGGGATGCGATAGTGACGGCCGGGTGGTGTCGACATCGAGAGAGGGGGATCGGGGCGCTGGCGAGGGGAAGGTAGGGGAACCATCAGCCCTGAGGATGGTCTTGGCGGTCGGATCGGGCGCAGAGGAGATGAGCACTTCATTCCAGCCCTGCTCCGTTTTCTGCAAGACGATGATGTGATCAATATCCCGCTAATATGCAAGGCAGCGAGACGCTAGGGGACTCCGTACTTGTAATAGATGGATCGGAAGCGCGTCAAAGAACTCGTGCGCGACCAGCATCGTGTAGGACGACTCAGTACTGGGAACATCGTCAAGAGAATCGTGCCAGTGCAGCTGGAGGTCGTGCTTCTCCGCCCATGGCCGCAGTTTCTGCTCCTGAATTTCGCGAAGGGAGGAGCTCGTCTCGACAAGATGTACGTGCTTCAAGGACGCGCGAGTGTACGGGAGGTGGGATAGTGTCTGAGGGAGGTCAATATATTAGTAGGTGCTGGGCTGCCGAGATGCGAAGACGCACTCTCAGGACGTCGTCCATCAGCGTACCCCTTCCTGGCCCTAGCTCCACGAGGCGAATCTCCTGCGGCTGCGTGACATTGATGAACTGCGACACCATCCATATAGCAACGAGCTATAAACACGTCACTGAGGGCTCGTTATCCAACTTGTACCCTTGGTGGACATGACAGTACGCACCTCGCCAAACACCTGGCTGATCTCGGGGCTTGTGATAAAATCGCCGCGCGCACCAAAGACCGCATTCTTTGGGTTCATGTAGTAGCCTTCCTCAGGATGAGACAGGCAGTGTTGCATGTATGTCGCGTAAGACACTGGTCCATTTGCCTGGTAGATTGATGAGTTCGGAACTACCAGCCTTGGCCGCGGCGCACCTTGATCGTGTCCAGGAGGATCTTTTCGATGGGAGGAACGGGTCCGACGGTATGAGTGGGGGATACGGCAAAGGTCCGCGCGCGCTGGACACGATGGGCAAAACGAGCTGGTGCGCGCCTTGCGCCTGCCCTGAGTGCCAGCATGTAGTGTTCCAGTGACTCGATGTATGTCCTGAGATGTGCTGAAGACTTCCAGAGGAAGCGTAAGAGTCAGAAACACAGTCCTGACTGGCGGCTAGAGCGGCGGAAGACGCGAGAAGACGCGCGATTCGGGGCCGTGCGATGACTGGTCTTGGTCATAAATATTTCTTTCATCCTTCGGTTTCTGCATAGACACAGACAACCCATCCAGCGTTTTTTCCCTTTACTTCACTTCTTCGTCAACAAGTCTTCTCCGGTCCCACAGAGCGCTGCCAATCCAGATACCTCATCCTCATCTACCATGGCCACCCGTGCGTACCTCCAGCTCGAATTCTGGTCAGAAGAGACCGACACTCCCCTCAGGCATCCAATTCGAAAACAGCAGCGATATCGGCGTATTCGCAAAACTCACAAACAGCTACTGCCTGACCGCCATCCAAGGCAGCACAAATTTCTACTCCGCGTTCGAGGCGGAGCTTGGGGACGTCGTCCCCATCGTGCACACGAGCATCGGCGGCACACGCATCGTCGGACGGCTAACGGCAGGTGTGTACCCCCGCGTCAACTGCGAAATCGTAGTCCGTCCTAACCATGGGCGATCTAGGCAATCGCCATGGCCTGCTCGTCCCCGCCACGACCACCGACCAGGAGCTGCAACACCTCCGCAATGCGCTGCCCGACACGGTCGCAATCCAGCGCATAGAAGAGCGGCTTTCTGCGCTCGGCAATGTCATCGCATGCAATGACTACGTTGCGCTCGTGCATCCGGACGTTGATCGCGAGACGGAGGAGATCATCGCGGACGTGCTCAAGGTCGAGGTCTTCCGCCAGACCGTCGCGGACAACGTGCTTGTCGGTTCATACGCGGCGATCACAAATCAGGGCGGGCTCGTGCACCCCAAAACGAGCATACAGGATCAGGACGAGCTGAGCAGCTTGCTGCAGATCCCGCTGGTGGTGCGTGCGCTTGTTATGCGACCTGATTGGTGATGCGATGGGCTGCTGTGTAGGCGGGAACGGTGAATCGTGGCTCGGATGTGATCGGGGCGGGGCTTGTGGTCAACGACTGGTGTGCGTTCACCGGTCTCGACACCACTGCGACTGAGATCAGTGTGATCGAGGCCACCTTCAGTACGTATTGCTCTCCATTCTCGTGTGGCTAGTGCTCATATCTTTCGGCTCGCAGAGTTGCAAGGCCAAGACTCATCGGCAGTCATTGGGGAGATGCGCGATACCCTCATCGACAACTGGGCATGATCTCATGGCCGGCTCTCGACGTTGTGGTATTTTGGTTTCTGGGTGCATCCATCGTAATTTGTATCGCTACACATATAAATGTTGCATGTATCCGTACGAAGATCGAGGCAAAAGTTCGTTTGCAATCGCACGAAGCATCGAGACGGGCCGGGCTCGCCCAGCGCTTGTTTTGTTCCCCGGCCGCGTCCACCATGTCGCTCAGGTATGCAACCCCTTCACGATTATGAAAAGTGAACCGTGCTCTGACAAACGCACGAGGTCCCAGATCCTGCAGGCGTCATTCCCCCTCATCAAGCAGCATGGCTTCACCCGCGACACCCTCTCCCGCGCCGTGCTGTCTCTGCCCGAACCACGCACGGAACCCCTCCCAGAACCTGCCGTATCTGCGCTGTTCGGCGAGGGTGACACCGCACGTCGTGTATTGATTGATGCATGGCTGGCTGAAGGGCGAGCGCGAATGAGGACAGGGGAAAGTATGACCGTTGCGACTGCGTTGAAGGGCAGGTTGAGGTACAACGAGCCGGTGTTGGGGTACCTTTCTGAGGTGTGCAGCCTCGTTCTTCACTACTACTATGACACTCTAAATTCACGACGAAGGCGTTTGCGCTACTTGCATCCCCGCGCTCGGGCATCCCGCCACTGGACGCGCGCCCTGCGATTATGCACGCCGGCGGCGTTGCAGATGAAGCTTGCTATGTCGCAGGTATTGATACCATCGGGGTACGTCGCCATGGATTTGGTGATTTATATCTTCTCAACTCCATCACAGCCGTCGTGGTATACAAAGCGCGCTACGCTCGCCGCCATCTATACAGCAGCCGGTGTGTCCAAGCCCTTATATCTGTTGCCAAGGACTGAACGAGGTCATAGAATTGCATCAAATCGGCTCCTCCGGCACTGCGGATGCATTTCTTGATTCTTTACTTGACTCAGCGTCTTCCCTCGGGGGTGTTTTTTCGGAGTCTCAGCTCTTCGCAACGTACGTAGTCAAAAGCTGGGCTTCGCTCATCAAGAGCTCGGGGGCCTTCTTGTGACTGGTTGTGGTATGAGCTGGACTTCGTCTTCGTGCATAAAATTTAAAGGCTTTTCTTGATCATGAATTAGAACGAGGCCGTGCCTTCAGTCACTTTTCGGTCCCACGGCGGAATATCGAACAAATGCGCACGCGTGCGCATACTCTCAGCGAGCTTCCACGAGTGGGAATGCTGCCACCTCGCCTCGTCCTGAACATGGCTACATGCGCCCTGAGCGTGCGCGTATTACTCGCCACCCACCCCAACAGTGAGACATGGCCTGCATTTCACCCAGCTTCCAGTATACCGCTGAAGAGACGAGATAGGCACATTCCAGAGCTGTCTGCCGGTTGCTGCACTGGCTTCTTCTTTCTGTGAACTGAATAGCTCACTTGTCGGCACGGGAGCTGAGATGCTCTCTGTTCGTCCATTTCGATGATTTGCTCCTGGTACTGGTATTATTCGCATGCGCACGAGAGGCCCACATGCTCATCTGAATTACTGGCATAGGTCTACCATGGGGTGCTTCACATACAGGTCTCCGTGACTCCGTGGCATCGCGTGATCGCGTCTGACGCAGCACTCGCGGCCGACCTCACTCGCCTCAGGACAACCGCCCCACGACTACCGCATGAGGTCGCAAAAGCCTGCGCGAGCATTCTACCAGCTTCTATGCATGTCCTTGGAGCAAGTTACGAATCGCCGACCGGGAACGCATTGAATCCTGCCAAGTTCGCTTACAATTGCCTTATCTGGGCGGAAAGTTAACATGGATTCCCGATGTTTCCGCTGTCTGATAATATCCACCTGCGGCCCCTCAAATGTCATTTGTCGCCCCCACGCCGATGACTGCATAGTCAACGTCCAACTCATAGGGGAGCACGGGCAGCTGAGCGCTCCACATGGCCGACCGCGAACGCGGTATATAAGGAGTCAAGGAAGTGCAGTGGGAAGGCAATCAGACTCGTCATATCTCATCGAATACCACCCCATGTCAACTAAACTTATTCTTGTCCTCGGTGCCACCGGCGCGCAGGGTCTTGCCGTCGTGGACGCGCTCCTGGCTCCGGCTGCAGACGGATCTTCTTCACCATATTCTGTCCGCGCTGTTACACGCGATCCGGCGAGTCAGCGTGCCAAGGATTTGGCCGCGAAAGGTGTCGAGGTTTTAAAAGGCATGTTTCGTACCCTTTTTTGGATGCTTCAAGCTAAACATTTCCGAAGGAGATACGAATGACTTGGCATCAATCGCTGCCGCCCTCAAAGGCGTCTACGGCGCGTGGGTCAATGTCGACAGCTTCACCGTCGGAGAGCAGCGGGAAATATTTACTGGCATGCGCACGTTCGAACTCGCCAAGCAAGCTGGAGTGCGCCATTTTGTTTGGAGCGGTCTTGACTACGTGACAAAAGTACGTGTCTATACAGCCGGCCTCATTATGTGAGCTGACTTCATTTGTACCGCCAGAAAGGCGGTTATAGTCCTTTGTACCGCGTCGATCACCACGATGCGAAGGGCCGCGTCTCAGAATGGCTAAAGGCGCAACCATCTGTTGTCAGCGATGACGAACTCTCTTGGTCAGTTGTCTCCACCGGCCCGTACATGGAGATGCTTAACGCTGTGAGTGTTCCGATGTCCGCGTGGCCAATTGTTTCACGCCCTTACGATGTATCAGCCTGTCATGGGCCCGCTAAGCGTGCACGACGATGGAACGGTCGTCTTCGCAGCTCCGATCGAAGACGGGAAAGCTCCACTCATCGCTCTCGCTGACATTGGCTACTTTGCTCGCTACACCTTTGACCACCGCGAGGCCACTTCTGCGCAGGAACTTGAGGTTGTCAGCGAAATGGTCGGCTGGGAGCACCTGGTGGAGACGTTCACCAAGGTCACAGGCCGCAAGGCGATCTTCAAACGCCAGACAGTCGAAGAGTGGCTCGAGAACTACGCGGATTCCGAGCGGCCGGTGGCCGCGGACGCGGGCCCAGGGTCGACGACTTGGGCGCAGAATTTCAGTGGATGGTGGCGCATGTTCAGGGACAACATCATCACGCGCGATGAAGCGTGGAACCGCAAATTGAACCCGAATGGGTACACGCTGGAGAAGTGGATGAGGGAGACTAAGTATGACGGTACACTTCACGCGGAAACTCTGAAACTGGTGGAGGACAAGAAGGGGATTAACCCTGATTCAGAGAAGTTGCAGACGTTGTGAGGACCTAGTACTAATCATTTAAATACATACTGTGTAGCTCGTTGAATACAATGGTTGCCTGCGATATTGCAGACTTGTCAATTTCTACGCTTCGCCTCAATTATCACGTGGAGGCGGCCCGGGAGTGAATATCCGGGACCTTCCCACAGCTTCCCACCGCCTCGCACGGTCCCCGGGCCATCCGTCGTTCTGGCTCACAACTACCATTGATGCTTCGTCTGGCACCTGCCTTCGTCAGCTCGTATTCTTCGGTATTCTTCGTCAAGGTCCTCGCGGCTTCGTGTTGAAGGCATGCCTGGCTCCTCCTTGGTCTGGACGTTTCCGTTTCAGTCGTCGATGGTGCCCTCAGGCTTCACTACAGTGGCTCTGAGTCCTCGGCTTTCAGGTGCTGTATTTAATTGCCTTTCCATTCCTTGCTGCAACATCCACCGCTATTTGAGTGCTCAGTATCGTGCTACTGGTCATGGCACTCCTCCTACCTCTCAACTGCAGACTCCATATCTAAGGCCGTATGCTCCCTCTTCCACTGGAGGCGTGGAACCGTGGCTGTTAATGACACTTTACCTTGACGATGTTGGTTAGTATCCGACGCCAGTTTCTACGTCGCTACTCCCATTTCTAGCATCAGACGTTGTCCGGACGGACGGTCCTCATGTTCGCGCGGCCAATTGTCTCACGCCCTTACGACGGACGTATCAGCCTGTCATGGCGCCGCTGAACGTGCGCGATGATGGAACCTTCGTCTTCGCCGCTCCGATCGAAAATGGGAAAGCTCCACTTATCGCCCTGGCCGATGTCGGTTACTTCGCCCGCTACACCTTTGACCACCGCGAGGCCACTTCTGCGCGGGACCTCGAGGTTGTAAGCGAGATGGTCGGCTGGGATCATTTGGTGGAGACTTTCACAAAGGTCACAGGCCATAAGGCGATCTTCAAGCGCCAGACGCTCGAAGAGTATTTTGAGAACTTCGCGGATCGAGCCGCGCGGCCGGTGGCTGCGGAAGGGGCCCCAGGGTCGACGACTTGGGCGCAGAACTTCAGTGGATGGTGGGCCTCGTTCAGGGACAATGTCACCACGCGCGATGAAGCGTGGATTCGCAAGGTGAACCCGAACGGGTACACCCTGGAGAAGTGGATGAGACAGACCAATTATGACGGTACGCTTCATGCGGACGTTTTGAAGCTGGTGGAGGACAAGAATACGGTCACTCCTAACTTCGAGAAGGTGAAGTCGTTGTGAAGACCTATTGATAATTAAGGACCATGTCGTAGCTTGTTGATTACAATAGCTGCGGTGTTGTGGACGAGTCGCTTTGCCTCGGTGTTTGCTCGGTGTTCAATTAATTGTTGACTTGGCGTATCACCTAGGTTCGGATCAGAACGCCAGCTTCTATCGGCCTTATCGCAATGTAGGGTTGGTTCAAGATAGCGTTTATCTGAAAGCCCTGTCCCATAGATAAAGCCGGGTAAGATATCTCCCGAGAATCATTTGAGCCCGCTAAGACACCGCGGCTTCAACTTGGCGCTACTCACCACATTCGCTCGTATATGACCTTCAAGAAACGAGAACAATGAACACGTCTTTCGACACCATGTCTCTCGACAACAATCATCAGTAGGCCGCAAGCCTGTCCCCGGGCCTTACATGCTCCCAGCCGCTCAACTTCTCCCCGTTTGCCGGTACTAGTTATAGTACCTCGTCGTGAGTCTTGCGGCCGCGACCCCGTTGACGACTGCGGCAGCGAGATGCCGGCGCTTCGGGTGATCCGAGCAACGATGGACCAGCAACACCGACACCAGCGTCGGGCCACGGCCGTTGCGCCCCGAACCAAACTTTCATGGGCTGCCACACGTGCGCTGGCACCCAATATACGCAGCGGCATCAACCTGCTTCCTTCTGACCGCCTGCTGATCATTTCTTCAGGTTTTTGAACTTCCCACGTGCGACCTCCCTGACACGATGTTGCTCAAAATCCACGGGTGCGGCGACAGGAGGCCGACTTGCTGCAGCCAGAGTAAGTGCCATCTTGTGTACGCTGCTGGGTACTTATGACGGAGAGAGCGGTAGCGATTATAACAGAACGACTGTCTTCTGTGCCCAGGTCAGCCACGGAGACTACGGTAGCGATATATATCCCGGCAAGATGATGAGATATCGATAATTCACTATCGCCTGCAGGATCGGCACTATCTAGGGCTAGGCTCTCGCTTAATACTTTGGTACACCCTCTTACAGCCTCTTACGGGTCTTGATATGAGACTAAATTACCCTTTAATAGGTTCCGATCAAACCCCCCTTACGGGTCTTGATATGATTTAATTACCCTTCGTCATTCTCGAGTCTCACCTTGAGCGCTCTCCAACTTTGCATCCTCGGCCAATCGTCGGCGTCAACTCTTTGCTCTTCCACTTCCCATCCCTCAAAGCACACGCAGCAATTGGTTGAGCGGGGAAGCTTAGTTCTCATAGTCTCCATTGCCGACCTTGCGCAGAATTCCACCAGAAGTTCTCACATCCATTACTGAGCTACCTTCTATCAGACGCACGGAAGACACATGCGCCCACTGGCACAGATACAGGGCTCACGGTCTTCGTCAATCCTGAGGCTACGCTGATCCAAAAAAATACAGGTCCAACTACGGGAGGGCTTCGCCAGTATAGAATTGAAGTTCACGAACCCAGGTCACGAACTCGGGCTCAATGCCTAATCCCCGATGCAGATACGTCGTGCGGAGTCATCGGTGCCATCGCTGGGCTCGCAGAGCGAGCAGCTGGTCGCCCGCGGCGCCGAGCTCAACGACTTGTACTGCGAGCCGTACTTCTCCTAGACGGTCTCGAACCCCCTCGCACACCTCGAGCGGCGTCCCGGCAACGAGGTGTGTAAGCACGGGAAACGTTCAGGGTGCTCGACATCATGACTGATCGGGACCGACGGCGCGTGGCCTCGAGTCTGAGCAGGTTCGCGAAAATAGCTTCGCGAACCCTCGCAAACTTCTGTTCTTTAGATTGCCACAACAGGTGCGAAGAAATAAAACTGACTCATCGCGCCCAGATGCGTGCGGACCGCGCGCTATTGCGCCAGTCGCCGGCATGCCAGCGACTCGTAGATAAAGCTAACAAACCAACAATCCTCTTCGACCTGGTCCGCACGACCCGAAACAGGCGTCATGGAGCACTCCGCGCAATTGGAGGACCCCGAGAAGCGCGCAAGTGTCTTGTCTGGCAGCCAGGTTTCTACGGAGGATGGTGACAACGATGGCGACTACCCTGAAGGCCGCTGGCGTGCGTGGTGTACAGGTGCAATGGCTTCCCAACATTCTCTACTCAAATTAATGACGGTGGTCCACACAGTACTAGGGTCATGGCTAATCGTGTGCTGCACTGTGGGCATGGTGGGGCTCCAATTCATTTGACAGTCACTGTGTGCTTACAGTACCCGTTAGACGTCTGCGTTCGGCGTTTATCAAGATTTCTACTCACAGGCATGGCTCAGCAACATGTCGGCGTCGAAAATCAGTTGGATTGGGGGTGTCCAACTCTTCCTCGAGCTCGTCCTCGGCCCGCTTAGCGGAAAATTGTGTGCCCCATTGTCCAAATCTTTTATGATGTTTCAACTCATGTCCGAGTGCAGGTTCGATGCAGGCCAGATACGCACAGCCAACATCGCAGGATGTTTGCTGTTCACATTCAGCATGCTCATGCTTTCGTTCACAAAGCCAGAGCAGTACTATCAAGTGCGTAGCTCAGCGCGGCAAAGCACCTTTCTGCTCTAACGTTGTATCCAGGTATTCCTGACGCAAGGCGTCGGAATGGGCGCAGGGATAGGCATTCTCTACGTGCCTGCCTGCGTTGTGGTCTCGCATCATTTCCGCTCCCGACGGGCACTGGCCATGGTAAATACCCCCTGCCGCTCCCACTCCCGCGTACTCAGGCTAACCACTTGACTCCCAGGGAATCGTCGACACCGGCGCCGCTATTGGCGGGATCTTCCTCTCCAGTGCGTTTTGATCTCTTGGGCGATTTGTCCGCATTTTCCTTCTAAATGCTCTTTCCCATAGTCATGCTGAACCACCTCCTGCATGGTCCCATCGGCTTCGTCTGGGGCACGCGCATCACCGCCGCCGTTATTCTTGCCTGCTTCGCCCTTGGAAACGTGCTCATCTCTGTCCCCGCACGCCCGCCTCGCCCCGTGGCGCCGCGTGCGACGACGCTCACCGACGCGCCGTACGTGCTCACCGTGCTGTGGGTTGGTGCCGGGTCCCTCGCGATGTACTTCCCCACGTTTTACATCCAGCTCTTCGCTCGGCGCCACGGCATCGACCACACGCTTGCGTTCTATGGTCTCGCGGTGATGAATGCCGCCAGTGTACTGGGGCGCGTTCTCTCGACATGGCTTGCGGATAGGTGGGGGCGGCTAGAGGTGCTCCTGCCATGCGCAACGTTAACAGGTCTTGTGGGATTTTCCATGCTCGGCTGCACAACTCCGGCGGGGCTTGTTCTGTTCGCTATTTTGTATGTATCCTCACGTCGCACGCGCAGCAGATTCGCTGACGGTTGATTATAGCTATGGTTTCTTCTTTGGAGCTAGTGAGTTGGGATGCTTGGCTGTGTCTAGTACCCTTTTGCTAACCGTTGGCCCGGATCAGGCGTAGCATTATACCTGCCTGTGGTTGACGCTCTCACACCCACAGGTGCCGACACAGGGTGTGTCAGACCTCTTTTCTTTTTGTATGGCACTGTCCTGACTCGATATGTGCAGTAAGCGAATGGGAATGTTTATGTTGTCCATGGGAGTCGGCTGCCTCGTCGGGCCCCCCATATCTGGAGCTATCCTCGGCAGCTCATATCGATGGTGGCAAGGCGTCATGTTCGCATCTGTCAGTAGAGATTTGTAACTGATCTTGAGCGAAGACGCTGACAACCTGTGTGCGCATCTATTTCTAGATTACGAATACTGTCCCGTGCGTTTTTCTGGCCGCAGCATTGTATATTTGGCGCAGAAGACGAGCGGAAAATGGCAACGATATGTGATAGGATGATTTTCAAAACGGGATTATGATATCATGAACTTGCACATGGTTGTCGGATATACAAGCGTGAGGTATGTTGCATTATAGAATCGAGTTGTCGTCACTCGAAACGCGCCCCAGGGGCTGTAACCTTGCTCGGAGGGAGGACTCGGAGGCAGTACAGTACAAGAGACTTAACATACACAAATATTCAATGCGCCTGAGACAGTGCGTCGTGGGCGCTTATCTAATTGTGGCACCGACGCCCGCATTTGGCTCGCGACCTCAGCCGCTGCCGGCGGCAGATTCTTTCCTCCTGCCCTCATGTCTCGTCGGGTACCTGGCAGCGCGCCGCTCTGCGCAGACTCGACATCGATTTCCGCCTATCAACGCCGACTGGACTCATGGAAGACACAGTGGCGGGATTTTGAGAAGCCCGTCGGGTGCGACGTGCCACAATATTGTTTTGCTCGGCGGTACACTAACCGCCTTCGTCGATTGGTAACGTGAAGGCAAGCTTTCTGCCAGTTCTACACTGGCCGCTCTGCCTAGCCTTGTCTCACCTGTCTGGAAGTCCTCGTCAACACCTAGACCCACATCACAATTGCCGCCCGCTTGCCATTTGCTCGTCCGACTTTTGGCGTTCCCTCCATTGCTGCGGGTGCTTCTCTCTTTGTCACCACTACTCAGCCTTGCCATCCCGAGCTCAGAACCATGGCTTTTGTTTGTCGCTTCACCGTCAGCCGCTCGCTCTCGTCATCCTGTGTCTGCCCGTCAGCCCTTGTCTGCTTGTCAGCCTCTCGCCTGCAGTCAGCCTCTCGCCTGCTTGTCAGCCTCTCACAGCTTTTGGCCTGGTATCTTCTCTTTCTGCGTCTGCAGTTTGTGCCTCACTTAGCCATCCTGACATCTTGCTCATCGTCATATTTGTGCCGTCAGCCCCTTGCTCTCCGTCGACGTCTTGCGTCGGACCTTGCTAATTATCAGTTTCTCGATCACCGTCACGTACTGGCTTGTCCGCTGGCCACCTTACCTGTCCGCCGTGCCGCTCACTATGTCATATTCTGTTCGCCGCGTCGGTATTTTGCCCGATTGTGTAGTGTATGCTAGTGGCGAGACGAGGTCCAGAGACGTAGTAGTGCAATCGATGTGTATGTACAGAGGGAGTTCGCGGTCTGATTCGTGTGTACGTTGTGTATCTGTATATAGACACTCATTTGTTCATCCCTGTGCTGACACAGTAGTGCGGTATCATGAACTTTTCATAAATCTGAGGCTGGTCATGGGCGCTTAATGCCGAAGCCGAAGTCAGCATGGCGCGCATTTGAGCAGCCTGGCAGCCGACGTGTGAGACATTCTCCTCTTTCCTCCTCCCTTCATCTCCCCTTCCTCTCCCTGTCCTCCTGATATCGTCTGCCTCCACTTCTGTCGTATACACGCGCGCAAGATTGGACGCGGGGATATAGGCGTAGCTCGGGCGGGGTTCTCGATCACCATCGGGTATGTACGTCGTGCCGCATCTCTGGGGCGCAAGTGGGCTGACTGCCTTCGTCGATCAGCGTGGCTGCTTGCACCGTTCAAACGCCAACCGCCAACTGTGCATCGTGAACAAGCTCGTCCACGGCCTTGTCAACCCCTAGGTTCCCACTTCACATCTGGGCTTGCTGCGTGCAGCGGTGCGCGCCTCGTCAACCCCTAGGCTCCTATCTGGGCTCGCTCTGTCGCCACTTTGCCGCCTCGCTGTTCATTGTTCGGGCTGCTGGTGAGATCGTCGGCTGTCTCCTTGCGTTCTGGAGCGCTCGTTGGTTTGCCGGTTTGTGCGCTTCACACAGCGGGTGGCCTCGTCGACGCCTGGGCTCAGATGGGCTCGCTGCGTTGCGCGCCATTGCTGCGTTTGCCGCCTGGCTGTTCGTTGTGCGGACTGCTGTTGTGATTGTGGGCTGTTACGTGGCGTGCTGGAGTGCGTGTTTCGGGCAGGCTGCCAGCCGCGTCGGATTGTCGGCATGTGCTCGTCAGTTCGTTGTTTCGTCCTCTCGTCGGCCTCTCGTCTGCTCGTCAGCCCCTCGACTGTGCGTCAGCCTCTCGCCTGCTCGTCGGCTTCTCTTCTGTTTGTCAGCCTTTCGTTTGCTTGCCAGCCTCTCGTCTGCTCCGGATTCTCGTTTGCTCGTCAGCCCCTCGCCTGCTCGTCAGCCTCTTGCCTGCCTGCCTGCCCTTCGTCAGCCTGCCCAGCCTGTCTGCCCCTCGTCGTCAGCCACCATCTACTCCCGACCTTCGGTCTGTATGCTGCGAGTCTGGTTTAGTCCGGTCATGGCCAGCCGTCGCGATCATGACTACTACTGTCAGTCTCGTCTTTTTACGTTATCCTTGGTTGTGTCTGGCTTTGCGGTCTCGTTGGGGATACCGGCTGTTAGTCTCATGTGCGGCATCTGCAATTGGCGTCTGGACTGGACTGGTCTGCTGTGCGGTCCTTCTGCTTGAGTATGGCTGGCTGTCTGGATGCAGGTTGGGCCGGATCGGACTGCTTTACCTGGCTTTGCGTCTTTTGCGTCTTTGCTCGTCCAAGCGCCAGCTTCTGGTCAGCCCTTTGCTCGTTGTCAGCCGCTCTTACTCGCTGTCGGCCTCTTGCTCACTGTCTGCCTCACGCTCACCATCCGCCCCTATCATGCCGACCTCAACCTCCTGTCCATCGTCAGCCTCATCCTAACCGTCAGCCTCTTGCGCATTGTCCGCCTCTTGCTCGTCAGCCTTTTGCTTATTGTCAGCCATTGCCTCGGTCAGCCTCTTGCTCACGATTGTCTGGTCTTTGCTCATCGTCTGCCTCCTGCTCATTTGCCAGTATGTGCGCGCTGTGGCAGCCTCTTTCTCATCGTCAACCTGTTGACTCGGGCCTTGCTATCTTTCAGTCTCTCGAATCCCGTCAGCCTCTTTGCGCAGTGTCCGCCAGTGTCAGCCTCTTGCTCACATCTTGCTCATCGTCAGTCCTTTGCTCATCGTTGAGTTGTTCTCGTTATCAGCCTTTTGCTCGGTGTCAGCCTCTCGCTCATTGTCGAGTTTTTGTAGGGCCATGCTGTTTGCCAGCCTCTTACGCAGCGTTTGCCCCCCGCTCGTCTCTCGCTCATCTCTCTCACTGTCAGCCTCTCGCTCACCGTCATCCTCTCGCTTTCCGTCAGCCTCTCGCCCTACGTCAGCCTTTCGCTCACCGTCAGCCTCTCGCTCACCGCTAGCCTATTGCTCCACGTCAGTCTTTCGCTCCCCGTCTGCCTTTCGCTCCCCGTCAGCCTCTCGCTCCCCGCCAGCCTCTCGTTAACAGTCAGCCTGCCATTGTCAGCCTCTTGCTCACCGTCAGCCTGTCACCGTCAGCCTCTCGCTCGCCGTAAGTCTCTCGCTTTCCGTCAGCCTCCTTGCGCGGTCACAGTCATACGATATCCTAGACCCCTTGTTCTGGCTATATTCGTGCCGTCTGTCATGATCTGCTGGGCACGTTTACATCGCCCACTTGCAAATCCTCTGTATTTGCATCTAGTCGTTAATTCAGCTTTCTCGTCAGCGTGTCAGCTTCGAACTGATCTGTCAGTCGTTGTCAGCCTCTAGGACTCGGACTCAGCCGCCCCGTCAGGGTTTATTCCCATCGGCTTCTTCGTCAACCGTAATCCGCCGGTTGTCTGCAGCCTGATCAAATCCCACCCCGCCGACACCGTGGATAGGAGGTGTAGGATTCCGATCGGTGCACGGAGCGCGCCGATCGCGCGCTCATTTTGGCTCGTTTATCTGCTACATTTAGCGCAGTACTGTACCATATATATACTCTGTTCACCGCGTCTGCGGGTGTATTTGTGCCCGAGCGTGTCTGTGCGAGAATAAGGATCATTATACGTAGTAGTTACTGATCGGAGTTGTTTATGCAGTAACAGTACGGTTTGAGTGGGCACTTTTGGTAGCTCGGCGTTGGGCGCACGATTGAGAGGGCGCTTATCTAAATGTATGCCGAAGCCGAAATTCGGCAAGTGCGCCCGCATTTGAGCAGCCTGGCAGCCGCCGTCTGAGCCAACCTCCCCTTTCCTCCTACCTTCACCTCCGGATCCCCCACACCGCTGACAACCCTCTATCTCCACTTCCGCCATTGCCACGCGCGCAAGATCGGACCAGGGGATGCTGGCGCAGTCCGGGCGGCGGTCTCGATTGCTCGGGTATGTACGTCGTGCCGCATCTCTCCGTATCCTGGGGCTGACTGCGTTTGTCGATCAGCTTGGCTGCGAGCCTATCTTTCTGGCAATGGACGAACTCCAAATCCCAACCGTGCATCGCGAACAAGCTCGCTCATGGCCTCGTCAACCCCTAGGCTCCCACCTCGCATCTGGGCTTGCTGCGTTACTCTCGTCAACCCCTAGGCTCCTATCTGGGCTTGCTCCATCGCCACTTGGCCGCCTCGCTGTTCGTTGTTCGGGCTGCTGGTGAGATCGTCGGCTGTTTCGTCGTGTTCTGGAGTGCGTGTCAGTTGCTGGTTTCGGGCAGTCTGAGTCTGTGCGCTTGGCACCCAGCGGCCTCGTCGACCCCTAGGCTCGCATCTGGGCTCACTGCGTTGCGCGCCATGGCCGCTGTTGTGATTCTTGGCTGGTACGTGGCGCTCTGGCGTGCATGTTCGGGCAGTTCTGCCAGCCGCGTTGGGCTGTCGGCGGGTCGTCTGCTCGTCAGGTTTGCTGTTTGCTCGTCGGCTTCTGCTCGTCGGCCTCTTATTTACTCGTAGGCCTTTCATTTGCTCGTCAGCCTCTCACCTGCTCGTCGGCCTCTCGTCTGCTTGTCAGCCTCTCGTCTGCTCTTCGGCCTCTCGCCTGTTCGTCAGCCTCTCGCCTGCCTGCCTGCCCCTCGTCAGCCTGCCCAGCCTGCCTGCCCTCGTCGTCAGCCACCATCTATTCCTCGGCCCTAGGACTGTAAGCTATGCCACTCGCCCTCAAGCCTCATCGGGATCTCTGGGCATTCGATTACGTGCTGCGAGTCTGGTCTAGTCCGGTCATGGCCAGCAGTGGCGAAAGTGAGTCTCGTGCTTTCATTGCCTGATTGATCCTTGGCTGTGTCTGGCTTTGCGGTCACATTTGGTATACTGGCTGTTAGTCTCATGTACGGCATCTGCTAATGGCGTCTGGTCTGGTCTGGTGTGCGTCGGTTTTTAGGATGGCTGGCCGTCTAATGCAGGCTGGGCCGGATTGGACTGCTTTTACTGGCTCTGCATGCGTCTCTTGCGTTTCTGCTCGTCCAAGCACCAGCCTTCTCGTCAGCCCTTTGCTTCTCGTCAGCCACCCTTTCTCGCTGTCGGCCTTTTGCTCAGTGTCGGCTTTTTGCTCAGTGTCGGCCTTTTGCTCAGTGTCGGCCTCACGCTGAGCGGCGGCCTCGTCCTCATTGCCTACCGCAACCTCCTGTTCATTGTCAGCCTCTTCCTAACTGCCACCCCCTTGCTCATGGTCAGCCTCTTGCTCTGTCAGTCGTACTAATTGTCAGCAATTGCCTCACCGTCAGAGTCAGGTTCTTGCCCATCGTCCGTCATCTGCTCGTTTGTCAATATATCTGCGCTGTGTCAGCCTCTTGCTCATCTTCAACCTCTTACTCCTGGCCTGGCTATCTTTCAGTCTCTCTAATCCCGTCAGCCTCTTTGTGCAGTGTCCACCAGTGTCAGCCTCTTGCTCACATCCTGCTCATCGTCAGTCTCTTGCTCGTTGTTGTAATTTTTTTCATTGTCAGCCTCTTGCTCGGTGTCAGCCTCTCGCTCATTGTCGAGTTTTGTTCATCATACCGCTCGTCTCTCACTCATCTCTCTCATTGTCAGCCTCACGCTTACCGTCAGTCTGTCTTTGTCAGCCTCTCGCTCACCGTCAGCCTCTCACTGTCAGCCTCTCACTGTCGGCCTCCCGCTCCCCGTAAGCCTCTCGCTCCCCGCCAGCCTCGTTTCGTGGTATCAGTCACACGACATCCTCTGCCTCTTGTTCTGGCTATGTCTGTCGTCTGCTGTGCACATTCACCGTGTCCACTTACGAAGCTTCTGTATTGGCATCTAGTCGTTTGGTCAGCTTCCTCGTCAGTGCGTCAGCCTCAAACTGATCAGTCGTCAGTCGTTCGTCAGTCCTGGGACAAAAATCAGCCGCTCCGTCAGCGTCAATTCCCAGTGTCAGCTTCCGGCCTCTTCGTCAACGTCTGAGAACAGTACATCCAACTCGCCAGTTTTCTGCAGTCATGATCATTCTCACTTTCTTCAATCTCACGCCCGCCGGTCAGGTGTAGAATTCGACCGACCGGAGTGCGGAGCGTGCCCATCGCGCGCTTGTTTATCTGCTGGCCACTTCATTTATTCACCGTGCCGCGCGAACTGTACCATATTTTCTTCGCCGCGTCTGCGGATGTATGAATGTGTCCGTGAGGGAAGGAGGATCATACACGTACTAATCGAGCTGTATGTACAGTAGGAGTACGCGGTCTGATTGTGTGCACTTTGGATAGCTGTGTAGACTGTAGACCTTTGTTTGATTTCGAGTGCTACGCGGCTTTCCTACGCCTATGAACGCTTATGTAACTGTATGCCGTCTGACAGCCGCCGCTGTGAGACAGCCTCCCCTTTCCTCCTCCCTTCATCTCCCTTGCTCTGCTGATGTCCACTGCTCAGTATAGCTCCACTTCTACCGCTCAGATGCGCGCGCGATTGGACAAGGGAGTGCAGAGCTCTCGATTCGATCATTCTTGCGGGCGCAATTGACTGACTGTGTTCGTCGATCAGCTTGCCGTTCAGTCTCGTGCTCGAACGCCGACTGCGCATACTGGTGCCCAAGCTTGTCCACGGTTTCGTCAACCCCTAAGCTCACATCTGCGCTTGGTCGATCGGCATGTCTCTCGCTCTATGTCCGCTTGTCCACCTGGTTGTCCTATCTTTCTGCTGAGCATCTGGGGCTTCTGACCGTCAGTCTCTTGCGCCTTGCCAGCCTGTCAGTCATGTCAGCCTCTTTGGCCTCTTGTTCATCGTCAAGCCCTGTCAGGCTCTGTGTCAGACTCTTGTTCCTGTCAGCGTCTCGCTCCTTATCAACGTCTTGCTCACTGTCAGCTTCTTGTTCATTGTCAGTTTCCCGCTCGCCGTTGCTCACTGTCAGACAAGATCTCATCATGGCCTTAGCCTCTGATCTCAGGCAGCCTCAGGATCACCTGTCGCAATGTGACGTGCGATGTGTTCTCCACTTGTAAGCCTGCTTCCCATCTTTCGTCCGCCTCCCCGTTGCACCTCAGAGAGAGGGCTGCTTGGCTGCTGGGTTAGCGTCTGAGGCATGGTCATACTCGCGTAGCCGTTGGTCTGTTCCTTGAACCCGTCACAAGATGCGTCTCGCCGGCTGGTTTGTCTGGGTACGTCTCCAACGCAGCTGTCAGCCTCATCTCTCCGGGTCAGCCACCGCACTTTCTTTGTGGTTTTCTTCATAATTGGCCGTCAGCCTTCTGTTATTTGTGTGCCTGTCGCGATTTCTGTTTCGTCCCTTGCTTGGTCCGTCTTGCGGCGGTTGCCAGTCTAGCTGTCAGCCTCGATCTCCGTATCTCACTCAACTCATGTCCGTTGTGGCCGGTCCGTTTCGATGTTAGTATTTGCCTCATAATCACCATACTTTTTCAGAGTCGCCGCATTTGCTTGCTGTATACTCCGTCCTAAATAGCTCCTATACCACTTCGTTTGTCCCGCCTGAATGCAACTCAACCCCAGGTGTGACAAGTCGGTTGAAAGTCATTGACCGGTCAGAAGGACATCAGGCGTAGCATCAATTTATCCTCGACCTCGAGTTCTTCAGATAGCGATATATAATATAAGATATCCAAAAAGCAGGACTGGTATGTAGAGCCGGAGTTTAACGTGCATATGTGCTTTCTAGACACGGGTAGGAGGTGACGAACACAGCAATAGGGTCGGCGAAGAGACGGCATGGGCGCGCGAGAGGTCGGGTACGTGTAGAGGTCCCAGACGTTCTGAATCTGCCACGCAATATGCCGAGTCTACAGCCTGAGCAACTAGTCTCCGCGGCTGAACTGCACACAGGAGCCATATGGTCGGTCTACAGCACGGAGGCAAAGCGACGCCGGCATGACAGCCGGCCATTTTATTCATCTAGCAAAACATGATTTTAGGTCTTCACAACGTCTTCAACCTCTCAAGGTTAGCATTGATCCCATTCTTGTCCTCCACCAGCTTCAAAGTGTCCGCACGAAGTGTACCGTCATACTTGGTCTCCCTCATCCACTTTTCCAGGGTGTACCCGTTCGGGTTCACCTTGCGAATCCACGCTTCATCGCGCGGGGTGATATTGTCCCTGAACGAGGACCACCATCCACTGAAATTCTGTGCCCAAGTCGTCGAACCTGGGGCCCCCTCCGTAGCCACCAGCCGGTCGGGATCAGCGTAGTTCTCCAAGTACTCTTCGAGCGTCTGGCGCTTGAAGACCGCCTTGCGGCCTGTCACCTTGGTGAATGTCTCCACCAAATGATCCCAGCCGACCATCTCGCTGACAACCTCGAGGTCCTGCGCAGAAGTGGCCTCCCGGTGGTCAAATGTGTAGCGGGCGAAGTAACCAACGTCGGCCAGAGCAATTAATGGAGCCTTCCCGTCTTCGATCGGAGCGGCGAAGACGACGGTTCCATCGTCGCGCACGTTCAGCGGCCCCATGACACCCTGATACATCGTAAGCGCCTGAAACAATTGGCCACGCGAACATGTACACTCACAGCGTTGAGCATCTCCATGTACGGGCCGGTGGTCACGACCGACCAGGACAGGTCGTCGTCGCTGACAACGGATGGCTGGGCCTTCAGCCATTCTGCAACACGGCCCTTCGCATCGTAGTGTTCGACGCGGTAAATAGGGTCATAACCGCCTTTCTGGCGGTACAAAGGAAGTCAGCTCCGAGAATGAGGCTGGCATTATAAACACAAACTTTCGTCGTATAGTCAAGGCTGCTCCAAACAAAATGGCGCACTCCGGCGCGCTTGGCGAGTTCGAATGTGCGCATGCCCGTCAGGATTTCTCGCTGCTCTCCGACGGTGAAGCCGTCGATATTGACCCAGGCACCGTAGACGCCTTTGAGTGCGGCAGCGATCGAGGCCAAGTCATTTGTATTTCCTGCAAAAATATTTAGCTCGAAGCACCACAAGGTACGTGACCAGACATGCCTTTCAAAACCTCCACACCTTTCGCGGCCAAATCCTGGGCACGCTTGTTTGCTGGATCGCGTGTCACGGCGCGGACAGAATATGGTGAAGGAGATCCGTCTGCAGCCGGAGCCAGGAGCGCGTCGACGACGGCAAGACCCTGCGCGCCGGTGGCACCGAGGACGAGAATGAGTTTAGTGGACATGTGGAGGAGTGCGATGAGCTTCACGAATTTTGGTTGTCTTCCCACTGCAACTTCGTCGATTCCTTTTATACCGCGAGTGCGGTCGGGCAGTTCTGCAGAGCACTCTGATTCCCGTGCCTCATATGAATATCGCCGTCATATTCCGACAGCGGAGGAGAACACACCGGAGATGACTGTTACATATCCTTCAGTACTTTCCAGAAAAGGGAAGCATACGTGAGTGATCGTGTGGATGATATCGGAGGGCGGGGCATAGTCAGCCCGCCCTGGTGTTATCGCCAGTTCTTGTCCATAGAGCTAGTGAGCCCGGTTGCAGCGCCGCTCTGCGTCGGTGACGGGTTACATAATGTGAGTATCCTGGATAAGCAGGTATGCACCGTAAATCCCGAGTAAAATGAGGTAAAATGGCAGCCTGTACGAAGACGTAGCCTCAGCATGTCAGCCATCGGCGCCGTGAGTTCTCGGATCGAGGAATTATGTTAACGTCATCCGAATCCGGTGCGTCCTGGAGTTAAATTCTGAGAAGGGCCTTGCCTGAGGTCCTCTGTATGACTGTGCTTCCATTCAGCCAACGAGTGCGCTATCACGGAGGCAAGAGAGTGTGTCCGGTCGTGGCGGTGTTTATTACTATGCAACCCACACTAGTTGATATATACAAGACTCACCGTTAGGTAGACCCATGCTCCGCATCCAAGTACTACCCCCTCCCCTCCATGATCGGATCTCACAGTGGAGATGAATTGAAGGTCGGGACGGCAAGGCTGAGTCGTGGTGAAAAGAGAGAAGCACTTGAGAAATGGAGGTAGAGCCAAAGGCCAACGAGCGAACAAGCGAGCAACAATCATGAGCCAAGATATGAGTCTAAGAGGGGTTGACGAGGACATCCGGATAAGTGGAGAACTGACGCGCAAAGTGACCCAACTCCTTCACGCTAACTTTATTCGACGAACGAGTCGACCGACCGGAACAGAGATGCGTCACGTCGCACCCGTGAGGAAGCTTCTCGAACTCCCGCTGCTGCGCCTCCCATGAGTTCTATCGTGCTTTATTGTAGCAGAGGTGGAGATCGATGTCGGGGCGGGCTGCCAAATACTTACCCGACAAGGCATGAGGGCAAGAAGAGAGGAGTGGCCGGTCGCTGAGAGCCAAATGCGGGCGCCGATGCCGACTTCGGCACAGTTATTGAAGCGCCCACAACTCGTAGTCCGACTAGTAGGGGCCTTTCAAACTTCGTCTCTCACCACACAGGACCGCTGATGTGCACGCCATGTAGCCCGGCCAATTTGCAAAGTATCCCTTGGACCGCCATCCTCAACTCGATCTGTGATCACGTCCAGTCCTCCAGCAGAGGACCAGCGGGGCACCGGACATGCATACATGTCCGCCTCGACTGCCAGCCACCGCCCAAATCGAGCGGGCAGCGACCAGGTTGGTTTCTGTTTGGCGTCTCCAGAGCGTATATAAGACAGGCCTTTTGCACGCCAGAGGGGTATGTTGTTCACTTTTCGCCCACTTCCCCCCCGTCCCTCTTCCCTCTTCCCCTCTTCCGACACCTCCCGCTCGTCCTTCGCTCACCTCAGCGTCTTCTGCCCTCACTCTTAGATGTCTCCGCGCCTCTCAACGTCATCTATACCGCCGTCTTGCACGTCTCTGCCGCCGTCCTCAACATCCCCACCACTCCCTTCAACTTGTACGCCGCTCCGTCACCGGTCGACTGTCGCCTTGTCAACGTTCTTTCGCACTCTTCAACTGATTGCCTCTGCGTCGTCTGTATTGTCTCCCCTGCGACGGCGCTCACTGTTCTCTTCTGGTCCTCTTCTGTCTCTTCTGCCATGCGTCTTTGCTCGTCTTTGCTGTCCCTGCCCTCGCGTTCCTTGTGTTCGACTCGTGGTCTCTGTGTCTTCGGGAGCCGAGGTGACTGGGGTATCAGGGGGGAAGACTTCGGCGGGCGTGCTGTCGAGAGCTATCGGCAACGGAAGACAGTGGTGCTGGAGGAGCTTGGAGGTGGCTGAGGGTTGGATCTGGGATCTCAGCGCCGGCTGTCTGCTCTCATTGTCTCATGTGTTCCATCGTCCTTTCTCTGGATTCCCAGCCTCCCTTTCTTTGTGCTTGTGGCTTTGCTCGCTGTGGTGCTTTATCGGCGGGCCTCGCTGTCGTTCTGGCTCATACCTCATTCTGGTATATCTGCGCTTGTCCTATGCCTGTTTCTACTTGATAACCTCCGCTCGCCGTGTTGCCTGCGCTACGCTCACCCACTCGTCTTACATCTCTTGCTTTTGTCCGGTCGGCATGTACATGCTGTGCTGCACTTGTGCCTGCGTCTTCGTGTGCTCCGCTGGGCAAAACGTGGAGAGAGTTGGATCTGGGATCTTGTCGTCGGCGTTCTTCTCTTTTTGGGCGGCTGTCTTCTCTCCTTGGGCGCTCGTCTCTATTCAGGGCTTTTCATCGTCTGCGCTCTGCTTCCCTAGCCTCGTTCTCTTTGTATTCGTGGTTCTACTCATTGCGGCTGTCATCTGTGGGTCTGTTTCTCTCTCTATCTTTATATTCCTATTACCTTGGTCTCAGTCTCCCGGGTACTTCGTTCTCTTCACTCAGGTTGCCTTGGTCTCTTCCCGCGCTTGTCCTCTGGCCATCGTCTCGTCTCTGGCCTCTTTTTCATTCTCCCATCTGCTATCTTGCGCCATCTTTTTACCGGCTTTGCTCGTCCGGTATCTGGCTCTGATCTCGCCCTTCAGCTCTGTCTTTCGCTGTCGCCTGCCTATCTCTTCTTTCCATCTCAGTCTGTATCTTGGTCTGTTGTCCCTCGGCGCGTGTTTCTAATGCACGTTATGTGCCTTTACTTGTAGCCTCCGCCCCGCCTGACTTGCTATCCTTCAATCGCTGGTCTTTCTGTCTGCCTTCGCTTTTCCGCCTTGATTCCTCACAGGCTTGCACTTTCGGCTCGACTTGCGTTTCTTGAACTCAGCTTCGGGCTGTGTCTACATGTGAACCATGTCGGACTCTGTATTCCTCTGGTTCAGCGCATCTGCTCTATGCGGCGTCTGCCTTGAAATGCTCCACGCTCCACCTCGGAGGAATGCTTGCCAGCACCAGTGCGCTCGTCTTGTCTGCGGACGGCGGTTCCATGTCGCCTTGTTCTTACGTTGTCTCTTCTGTGTCAGATGTCCTGGTGTTCTCCATGACTCCCGGTGCTTTCAAGAAACAAGGCCACTGGTTCATCCCGCATATCAAACATGCTCCGCTGACGAATGCTTCTCTCAGGTGCCGGCTGAATACTCTGCCGCAACGAATCGCCCCCACGCGTTGTTGCTCCACGCTCACCCTCTCGTCGGCCTTCTCCCGCCCACTTGTTCCTGAATTCCATTCTTTCCCGTTGTTCAGGTTCTACCGTGGCAAGCACTTCGCTCATGTCGTGGCTGCATGGGTCTGACGGCCTGTTGCTACATTGGTAGCATCTGATTGCCTCTGTCTTAGCCCTAGCCCTGGTTCTTCGCCGGCCGCCTTGTAGTCCCGATGTTGATCTGGGTCGCCCTGTCTTGTTGTCTTCTCGCCCTCGTCTACGAAATCGCTATGGCTGGCACTGTCTCGTGTTGTCTTCGCTTTTCATCTCTTTCCCTGTTCTCGATCATTCGGCGCATAGAATTCTAGCGTCGCTTCATCTGACGTGTTATCTTGCTCTTACCTTGAGTACGTCTTGCCGCCCATTTCATCTCTCATCCTGTGTCTGTCGTTGGTTCCACCGAATACCCCTGTCGCTTGACTTGCACCCCCTGCTTCGTCTACAAGCGTTCACCGAATGAGCAGATTATTCACATGTGGACATGCGATTTGAGGCACTGGTGCCATTTCGAACGCGATCCCGAAGCCCGTCAACTTACTTTTGATTGCACAGTAAGTACTAAAAGTCAGAATTTGCGCTTGAAGTTTGGAATGCCGCCCGACCAGTACAAGTCCGTCTCGTCCCCGCGCCGCTGCTTCGCCGACCACGAAGCGCGCACAGGCTCTGTCGTATAGCTGCGGGGCCTGAGTCAGCATCACCCCAACTCGCAAAGAGTGTGCCCCTGGAGGCTCCGGCCGGCGAGGCTTTTATCTCCACGTGTAGTCGACTATAAATGAGCGCGCTATGTGCATGAATGTCGCTCTTTCTGAGCCACGCGCTCGCGGAGAGCCCGCGGGTGCGCGCCGATTGTCCGACAAGCGCCACCCCACTGATCGGCAATGCGCTCCCTGTAGGCAATACTAGCCTCATAGCGCACGAGTGTGACGGTCTGTTTGGCGCGCAAGACGGTACTCTGCCGCGCTATGGGGCTACCGCCCAAAACTACGGCAGCTATATAGGACTGTCCCGCACTGTATAAACTACTTAGTACACGATCCTATGAGTGCCAGCGGACGACGTAGCCATAAATATAGTCTTCACATACTACACGGATATGAGTTTTATCTGGTGCGCTTGTTCCTCTATAAGCAATCTATTCTATGAGCTATTTAGAAAGCGAAGATGGTAAGCCACTGATAGATCTTCACAACGCCTTCGCCTTCTCGAAGTTCGGCTTGATCCCATTCCTGTCCTCCACCTGCTTCAAAACGTCCCACCGAAGCGTACCGTCGTACTTGGTCTCCCTCATCCACTTCTCCAGCGTGTACCCGTTCGGGTTCACCTTGCGGTTCCACGCTTCGTCGCGCTTGAGGATGTCGTCCCTGTACATGCGCCACCACCCGCTGAAGTTCTGCCTCCAAGTCCACGCCGCCGCCGCCGTCCCAGGGGCCGCACCCGCCGCCAGCGGCTTCTCGGTGTCCGTGTAGTTTTCGAAGTACTCGTCGAGGGTGAGGCGCTTGAACACCGCCTTGCGGCCCGTGACCCTGGTGAACGTCTCCACCAGCTGATCCCAGGTGACGAGCTCGCTGACGATCTCGAGCTCCTGCGCGGAGGTCTCCTCGCGGTTGTCGAAGGAGTAGCGCGCGAAGTAGCCGATGTCGGCCAGGGCGATGAACGGCGCCTTCCCGTCCTCGATCGGGGCGGCGAAGACGACGGTGCCGTCGTCGCGCACGTTGAGCGGGCCCATGACGTGCTGATATGTACAGCGTAAGGGCGTGATGCGATCGTACGCGCGAAATGGAGACTCACCATGTTGAGCATCTCGAAGTACGGGCCGGTGGAGATGACGGACCAAGTGAGCTCGTCACCGCTGGTTGCGGACGGCTGCGCCTTCATCCATTCTGAGACACGGCCCTTCGAATCTTGGTGCACGACGCGGTACAAAGGGCTATAACCGCCGAGCTGGCGGTACAAAAGGAAGTCAGCGCCGAGAATGATGGCCGGCTGTAGTAGTGTGTGCACAAACCTTGAACGTATAATCAAGACCACTCCAGATATAGTGGCGCAAGCCAGCTTGCTTGATGAGTTCAAAGATGCGCATGGCCGTGAAGATTTCGCGCTCTTCGTCGACGGTGTAGCTGTCGATATTGACGAACGCGCCGTAGGCACCTGTGAGGGCGACAGCGACCGAGCCCAAGTCATTGGTATTTCCTGCGGATTTCATTAGCATGAAGCATCCAAAATAAGTGACAAGTCATGCCTTTCAGAACCTCGACCCCTCTCGCGGCCAACTCCTTGGCACGCCTATTCTCCGGATCGCGCGTCAAGGCGCGGACAGAGTACGGCGACGGAGATCCGTCTGCAGCAGGAGCGAGGAGCGCGTCGATGACGGCAAGACCCTGCGCACCAGTGGCGCCGATGACAAGAATGACTTTGGTGGACATGCTGTGAAGTTCTGTGAAGTTCTGTGAAGCTCGAGGATGAAATTGGAGGTGTTTGGTTGCTACTTGCGATTTCGTCGACGCCTTATATACTGCGACTGTCGCCGACAGCGGTCGGCCAGTCTGCATAGCGCTCTGATTCCCGTACTAACGCTAAGATAGCCTCAGCGGCGAGGAGGTAAGACACTGTCAAAATCCGGTCAGTAAATTGCCGATACACGGAACAACTAATAATCGAAGATCGCGGGGGATCCGTGAGTAGAGGTGGCCTTTGGGTCTCAATTGCGGGATTTGCGGTATTCCATCGAACAAGTGAGCACGGCGGTAGCTGTGCATCGGTAACGAACTCACAAGAAGCGTAGCAAGAGAATCAATGCGGGTAATCCGTATAACCAAGGACGCTTCCGTAGACTCCTAGCAAGAGTAAATGGCAGTGTGTGCGTTTCCCGAACCCGAAGCATGCCAGCCAGCTCCAGTCGCCGTGAGTTCTCCGCCCGTCAAAGTATGTGAACAGCATCCGATCCCGACGCGTCGCGGAGATATTGACAGTGAGTTGTATGAGGTCCGCTATGATACTGTGCTGCTATGCGGCTGATGAGCGCTCTATCACGGAGCCAAGAGAGCGTGTCCGGTCGCGGGGTCCCTCACATCAGATGAATCTTCCATAGTCATAGTGACCGTCAGTACGGCCAGGGTAAAGACACTAAGACGTCAAGCCTTGAGGGAACGAGGCAGACCCGCAGCAGTAAACGGGCCGCCATCGGTAACTGAAACGGCACCTCCAGACCAAGTGGGACTCGCCAGGCATGCCTTCAGCTCGGAGGCGCGAAATCTTGACGAAAAACCGCTACGAGCTGCCGAGGCAAAAAGAGTCAGACGTAGTGATGCACGCCCTTGCAGTGTTGCACGCCTGGCGGAGATTCAGAACGGAACGATGGAGGCGTACGGCCCGGGCGCGGTGCGGACTCGTGTCCGAGGCCGAGCGGAATCAATCCAAGGCCGCCTCCACGTGATATGCCGGCGGCATACGAGTCACCACTGGCACAAGTGTCTCAACACGCTCACTCGCAAGTAATCAGTCCATTAGCTGGTAGGGCTTTACAACGTCTTCATTGACCTTGTCGAAGTCAGCGTTGCTCCCTTTACTGTGCCCACCAGCTTCAAACATGCGTCGTAGTACGCTAGGTCTCCCTACTTACCCGGTGGACTTGGGCCTTTGCACCCATCATAATATCCGATCGCGCGCGCCAGTTTAGTTCGGCATCCAAGTCGGTCGACCCTGGACCCGCATCCACGGCCACCGGCCGCTCGGATCCGCGTACCCCTCGAGCCACTCTGCGAGCGTGTGGCGCTCGAACCTGAAGACCGCGCTGTGACCTTGGTGAAGGTCGCCACCAAATAATTCCACCGACCAACCCGCTGACAATCTCGAGTCCCTGCACAGAGTGCGACGTCGCTTCGCGGTGGGCAAAGGTGTGCCTAGCAGGCGAGAGCGATGATTTGGCGCTTTCCCGCTCCCGATCGGAGCGGCGCGGTGACGCCGGTTCCCACTGCCAGCAGCCTGTAACAAAACAACCGCCTCTGAGACTGGGCAGCCCCATGACACCCCGTAGAGCTAATTTACGGGTTGAGCGAGTACGTAGGCCTCGCGAATATTGCCGTCAGGAAAATCCTTATGCGGTGTTAGGTTATAATCGGCATGTCACGTGGAAGCGGCAACTCGGATGCCGCAGCGCCTCGTTCTGAAACTCTGCTAGACCGTCCTGCTAGACCTGGCTCCTCCAAACATTGGGCGTGCTTCACATCGTCTGGCTCTCTTCGCAGCCTCTCTCGACTTGTAGTCTTCGTCAAGGTCTTTGCGACTCTGAGTTGGAGGACCTGCCTGGCTCCGGGCCCTTGGTCTGGAGCTCCCGTTTCATCTATCGATGGCTCCTTCACTACTGCGGCTCTGCCGCGTTCCTCGTAGACTTTAGTCTTTGACGTACTGTCTTTGACCCTGGCTTTCCCTTGGCACTACTGCTGCGTAGGTCCGTGCTGCGATACTCCACGCTATTCGAGTGCTTAGCACTACGTGCTACTGGCCGTCAGGCTCTGGCATGCATCTCAGCTCCAATATCTTAGGCCATATGCCCCTCTTGCACTGGAGGCGTGGGAATACTTAGGAATGGAGTCGATACGGCTTATGAGGCGTTATGGCGCCTTGCTGTGACGATGTCGGTCCGATGCGAGTTCCCCGTCGCTCCAACATCAGACAATTTCCGGACACACGACGGCATGTTACCAACGGCCCGGGCCTCCCACTCGCACTCCTCGCGGCATTCAGCGGTCTTGACTGCCCATCATGCAGCATGATTAATGGCCTATCCCCGCCGGACAATTTGAACGTAGCTCGGCGCCGGCGGTCGTACGGTACCTGCGGAGCGTGGGTAGCCTACCGGTGCGTATTCTGTCTTTCATCTGACGTGAATGTTGCATAACAGAAGCGCATGTCAGGCGAGGCCGTTCTCGGTGTCTCCAGGACGCACCGGGCTCGGATAATGGCCAAGGACGCCTTCCATCGGAGAATGTAGCTGACATGCGTCGGGCGAGCTACGGACGCGTACTTGCTCATCTGAACTAATCGCATTGCTTCGTCTGCGATGCTTTCACGCAGATTGGTCGCCGACGCAGAGAGAGCTGCCGCTGTGCTCGCTCTCACTCGCTCGATGGCCAGCCGCGTTGCGGACCGGGGGAAATTACACGCACCAACGTCCCACACACGATTTTCGATTATCAGTGCGTCCCACACACGATTTTCGATTATCAGTGTATCTGTCTCAGTGACGTATTGACCGGTCTTCTACAGTGCCTTCTCCGCTCTCGGAATTTACTCACCATACCGACGCACGCACACCGAACCGCGACGTACTGACAGTGCCTTATTCTCCGCTCTCGGAATATACTCACCACACCGATGCACGCACACCTCAGCGCTCTGCAGGCAGGCTGGCCGACCGCAGTCGGGGGACGTCGCCCTATATAACATGCGTCGGTGAAATGGCCCGGGGCAGCAACCCACCAAGCTTCTCGAGCATCTTCTCAGCAAGCATCAGCATCACCCCATGTCCGACACTAAACTCGTTCTGGTCATCGGCGCCACGGGCGCGCAGGGGCTCGCCGTCATCGACGCGCTGCTCGCGCCTGCCGCAGACGGCTCGCCGTCGCCGTACTCCGTGCGCGCCGTCACGCGCAATCCGGCGCACAAGCGCGCGCAGGAGCTGGCCGCGAAGGGCGTCGAGGTGCTGAAAGGCATGTCTTTTGGCGTTCTGCGCCGCCCTTCGAGCTGACTTGGCTTGCAGGAGATACCAACGACCTGGCGTCGATCGCGGTCGCGTTCACAGGCGTGTACGGCGCGTGGGTCAACGTCGACAGCATGACCGTCGGCGAGCAGCGCGAGATCTTCACGGGCATGCGCATCTTCGAGCTGGCCAAGCAGGCCGGCGTGCGCCACTACGTCTGGAGCGGGCTCGACTACACGTTCAAAGTTCGTCGCCTTACCCACTTATTATCCTGAGTCGGCGCTGACGCGATTTGTGCGCAGATCAGCGGGTATAACTCGTACTACAGGGTGGAGCACCACGATGGGAAGGGCCGCGTGTCAGAGTGGCTGAAGGCGCAGTCGTCCGTCGTCAGCGACAACGAACTCTCCTGGTCCGTCGTCTCCACCGGGCCCTACTTCGAGATGCTCGAAGCCGTGAGTCTCCCTCGCGCCGTCACTTCCTTCACGGCCATACTCACTCACGACTCGTCAAATTTCTCAGGGCGTCATGGGCCCGCTGAACGTGCGCGACGACGGCACGGTGGTGTTCGCCGCGCCGATCGAGGACGGCAAGGCGCCGTTCATCGCGCTCGCGGACGTCGGGTACTTCGCGCGCTACGTGTTCGACCACCGCGCGGAGACGTCCGCGCAGGAGCTCGAGGTCGTCAGCGAGATGGTCGGCTGGGAGCACCTCGTCGCGACGTTCACCAAGGTCACCGGGCGCAAGGCGGCGTTCGTGCGCCAGACGTTCGAGGAGTACATGCAGAACTACGCGGACCCGGATAGGCTGGTGGCGGTGGACGGGGCGCCGGGGACGACGACGTGGGCGCAGAACCTGCGCGGGTGGTGGGGCATGTTCCGCGACAACCTGCTCAAGCGGGACGAGGCGTGGAATCGCTCGCTGAACCCGAACGGGTACACGCTGGAGAAGTGGATGCGGGCGACGAAGTATGATGGGAAGATCCGCCCGGACACGTTGAAGCTGACGGAGGACCAGAACGGGATGCGTCCGAACCTCGAGAGGCTGAAGGCGTTGTGAACATGCATTGACGGCTTAGTTAGCATGGTATACTTAGAGCTTGTTGGAAGCAATAGATTATAGACTGGGATTCGGCAGTTTATACACGGCAGCCGATCACGCATACACGCTCCGGGAAAGTTGTCCACTCTGACTCGCCGACCACCAAGCCGAATGCGGCAATTATCTAGGCACAGCCATTCGCACACCTGGCCCGCCGGCATTCCACGCCCTCACAGGAACCAGCTGGTGTAGTGTTGCCATAGCTCAGCTTGGCTCGGATCAGCTCGGCTATGCCGCAGCTATCCCGATTTGGACGGGCCGGAGCCAGGTCGAGCCATGCCCACGTCGTGGCTAGCTGCCCGGCGTGGCTTGGCTCTTGGCGAAGCCAACGGCTCCGCTCGCGATGCCCATTATGGACATAAAGTCGAGCCAAGTGATAGACCTGCTAGCTTGGCTCTAGGGAAGCCGCCGATGCGCATTACGCGCACCGGTGGCGGTGCTGCCCGCTCGGCGCTCGCGAAAGCGCGCAATTCGCGCGCGCCGCCGCCCCACTCGCTGTCTGGTACTAAGTACGAAACAAATTCTCAATCCTGAGCCTTGAAATGTTATATAAAGATGTATTTATCCTTGAAAAGCACCGTTCAACGCGTGGATTATAGGACGAAACGTGGGGAGGGTCCGGAGGGACTCCAAGACAGTCACGTGACGCAATCCAAGCGCTCTATGAATCGCGCGCTTATTACGTCGCGCCTCCGTCTACGGTCGCGCCTCCGTCTACCGTCGCGCCGCTGCTCTACAGCGTCTCTCTGGCCTCAAACACCTCCTATTCTTTTTCTTCAACGCTCATAGCCATCATGACCATCAATATCCATCACATTGAGAACGCGTACATCACCTACTATGCCCAAAACAACGCACCTCATGGGCCGCCGGGTCCCGAGCGCACTTCCACACCTGAGGACACGGTTCTACAAGATCAACGCGGCGATGGTGCGGGGGCAACAATGGTGAGCCTCGATGCTGCGTCTGGCCCGTTCTCCGAGTTGACAGAGGCGTCGGCGACCATGGCGACCGCAGCGGCAAGCCGGCCTCGAGCAGGCGGCGTCGGCGAATGACTGTGAACGGTCGACGCTGAATGAGCGCGCGGTGGAAGGCACGGTGAGTGCCAAATTCATAGCGCAGTCGGCCAACTCACAATCGTAGCGACAGAGCGGCCTGGAACATCTGGAACAGGCGACTTCGGTGAGTGCTGACTTTGGTCCGTAGTTTCTTCGCCGAGTTGATTGGCATCCCCAGCTACCTGCCGTCCAAGTCGCGGTCGCGGACTACAGGCCAAACGAAGAGGAAGAGGCGGGCGGGACGGTCCAGGCGCATGCGGTGAGTGTTGAGCACGGTCTTATTCCACCACTTTGCTCAGCGTAGTGCAGGACGGGGACAACGCGTCCATCGCCGCCACGATAGGCAGCACAGCCGGGAGCGGCTTCTCTGAGCTTCGCGCCAGGGTGCTCAGCGTCGTGCAGGACGGGGACGACGCGTCCATCGCCGCCACGATAGGCAGCACAGCCGGGAGCGGCTCTTCTCAGCTTCGCGCCAGGGTGCTCAGTGTCGTGCAGGACGGGGACGACGCGTCCATCGCCGCCACGATAGGCAGCACAGCCGGGAGCGGCTTCTCTCAGCTTCGCGCCAGGGTGCAATCGACTCTGGCGTCGTTGTTAGCCTTGCTGTGCGTCAGGACTGTCGGTCGGGATGAAGAGTTAGCATTGGGGGGCGTGGGAGTAGGGTCGATGAGGGGCGGTGGGCCGGCGCAAGGGCAGTAAAGGCGGGTACGAAAAGGGTAGAAGTCAGCGGGGAGGCAGCAGAAGGCGGCGGGGAGAAGGGAGTGGTGGAGTTCTTGCGCGAATTTATGCCTTGTAAGAGTAGATGTTGTTGTAAATAGCGCATCAGTTGACACGGCATCAAAATAATGGACGACCTGCACGACAATCAGCGTTGACTCTCAGCTTAGTGACGGTACACGTACTGTGAATACCCATCGACGCGGCATGCAACCGCCTTCCCGTCCCTCACCACTTCGTCTGTTCCACTTGCAATTACCCTCACGTCTTACCCTCCTACTTGCTACCGTGACGACGCCCGAGCAGCCCGTCCATGTCGACGTCCTCCCCGACATCCAAACGGCCAACGCCAAATCGGCGTACTAGCAGACACAGTCGTCCTGCACCGCTCCGCCGTGACGTGCCGCCCAAGCGATTTCGCAGCCGTCTCGAAACCAGGACGACCATTACAGCCTCCCAGCCGCTTCTGCAAAGCCAATACTTCGAAGCCACGGGTCGCTGGATCCACGCGCTCTCGCAGAGGCAGAGCGCAGGCCCCGCCGAGGCCCTTTCCTTTCCTTCCATGCTTCCCTGCTGGCGTGCGCGCCGGGCCGCTGTGCGTGACGTGCAGATCTTGCTGGCCTCGAGCGCTGTCACTAGTACTGGAAATATCGCAATATTGCTCGAGCTGTCGTACGGTGTCTTCGATCCGACCGATTCTGCAAGACAAGACAAGAATTCGAACGGGTCCTCGGGGTTCGGTGGATACGCGGACAGGCGGATGAGCGGGACTGACGGTCCGTGACGATCCCCGCGGCCGCCCTCCTTCCATGCACACGCTGCAGCGGGCGGTTGCTGCGCGGCGCGCGCGATGGCCATTGGCCAGGTACGTACATCCCGTGCCTCACGCCTCCCGCCCCGCCATCCCGTCCAACTCACCCCGCATCCAGCCCGCCGTGCACATGCATCCCCGCCGACACCCACCATGGCCACCATGCGCCAGACGACGACTGGGGATCTGCTCTCGACGCCCTGCAGTGCCCTTCGCCGGAGCCCTATTCGTGACTCTGTGGAGGGCGAGGGCCGGTTGTCTTGTCTGCCCGCGGCGGCGGCGGCATGCGTGCACGTGTACGCAACGCGACGTGCTGAGCTGCGGTCGGCGTGGCAGTAGTGGCAGTGGCAGTGGCAGTGGCAGGGCGGTCCTTGTGTGGCCGGGCGTGCACGCGCGTGTCCCATCGCGCAGGGAGCACACTAGACGTCGCGGACGCCCGGCACGCGGTGGCAAGCCTCTACGCGGTCATGTCAGTTTCCTGACGGCCCGCCGTGACGCTTCCCTTTCAGCATCAGATCATCGTCGCATGGGCCGCGTACACGATACAGGCCCCGCAGGCCGCTCAATCCGACCGGCCTGTCCACGTACGAGTACAGCAACTCGCGCCTCGTGCTCGACCCGCGTCCCGGTGACCTTCGTCGTGTCGTGCCTTACGTCCTGCGCCGCCGGTATCCGAGTCTGAGTACTTGTTTGATCGCAGGCGGACCGGGCGCGCGCAGGCAAAACGTGCAACATGAAGGCGTTCTCTGGCGAGAGGAAGGGAGGGCATTCGGAATGCCAGATCGCGGGCTGACTGCGCACACCGAGAGGACGCAGAATTGCTGTATTGTATGACTACTACTATAGCAGTGGTTGTGTTTCCCCCCTCGACCAAGCTTCCTTCTAGTCCGAGTCCGAGGGGGCGCCGTGCGAGCCAGCAACGGACGCGCACGCGATGTGAGGTGCGGTGGGCGCGTCGGGCACCGGGACGACGCGATCTGCGACAGGCCTAGGAACGCGTGGCTGCGGATGCGGACGGGCGGACGAGCGAGCGACAGGGCCCGCTGCGAGGCGAGAGGGGAGTAAGTACTTAGTAGCCTGGCGCGAGATTGCCTGTCCGTTGATTGACTGTCCGCAGGTGCATACACCCAGCGTACAGTACGAGTGCCAGTGGTGCGTAGCAGCCCGCTCGGGATCTTCATCGGAAGCGCATTGGATTCGAGGTCGTCGGCGGTGCGGCGGTGCGTGCGTGCGATTCCGAGCGCACCGGGTTCAAAGTCGTCGGCGTGCGGCGGGGACGCGGCGGTGCGACATCGGACGTACCGCGCCGCGCGGGGCATGGCGAGCGTCTGTCTTCTCCTCCGGGGGACCTAGAGAGCTCCGGTCGGGCGGGGCGGCGTAGGCCGGGTTTGTAGTAGTACACGTCCAATTGGCGGTCGTCGAAGCGCGGCGGACGGGAGACGATCGGCGCGGCGCACCGGACGATCTGCGCTGATAGACGTTAGCGGGAAGACGATGGGCCGGTCGGCGGACTGGACGCGGACGGACGAGCGGCGTCGAGCACCGAGAGGACGAGTGCGTAGGTGCCTGGGTTTGAGTGGATTGTGTTGAAGGTGGGTTTGGGGTGGGATGGCGAAGGAGGGTCGGAAGGCGGAATGTATTCGTTGCCCCACGCGCGCTGACGAGGGTTTTGGTTATAGCGGCGTGTGGGTGCGCGGACAGGCGCTTATGACGCGTCCGCGACGCGTGCGTGGCAGCTGCGGTGCTGGATAGGAAGGACGCGTCAGGCATCGAGGCGCTCGGACCGACACGACCTGCGCAGCCTACCTTCACGCTGGGCGCAGGTACTGTATATCATACGCGGACCACAGGCGTTCGGTAAACCCCCTTACTGACACTGAGGAACGAAATGGGCAATATGGCTGGGGAGAGCAGACACATCGCCACATACCGCGCTCTTCCGCACTGGCAGCAGCATCCGCTTTGCTGAAGCGCGCGCGCGTGGGGACGGTATCTCTTCGCGTATGTCAAGTACTTATGTCGGGAGGGAGCGGGGAGGCGATGCGCGATGGGCGTACTTACCAGGACGCAGTCTCGTGAGACGGGTGCACAGGAGTGACGACCACGAGCTTGAGAAGCGGCGGGACGGGAGCGCGCGAAGGGCCCAGGAGAGAGATCGAGAGGGGGTGTGACGTACCGCGTCCGCGTTGAGCAAGCTGCGTGCCGCGGCGGACAAGTACTGGCGTGGCGATCGGGACGCGCGTGGAGACGCCGTGCGAGGGAGTGCGGGACGCGATCGGATGAGCGAAACACTTGGGAACGACGCGCTGTGTGTGGTGCGTAGGGCCCGGGGTGTGGGGCGGGTCAATCGGTGCCGTGGGTGGACGCGACAAGCAGCGGAAGAACGCTGCAGACGCAGATCGCCGGCCCGTCTCCGACGACACCACGGCCGCTCGTCCGAGTCGACGGTCCCGGTCCTCTCTCGAGATCTCTGTGCTGCCAGCCTTCCTCGAGCCTCTCAAGCTCACAAGCCCGCGCCCCGCCCTCCGCACGGCTCCTGCCCCTCGCTAGCACCCCTCCTACGCCTTCCTGCCCGCGCCTGCCCCACGCCATCGCAATCGCGCACGAGAGCCGCTGTGGTGTTGGTGCGTTGCGTCTCCTGGACCCACCCGTGCGCTGGCTAACTGGCCAAGCTGCGCGCAGATTCGTGGAGGCCAACCCGCCGAGGGTCTCTTCCCGCTGCGGTCGAGATGCAGGTGCTCAGTGCACACGCTCGTGAAGGTCGTTCGAGGATGGCGCGGGCGGTGCGTGTGAGGTGGGGCGCCGTGTCAGAGAGAGAGGATTGATGACGCGTCCCCGGGGCCCGGGACCGAAGATAAGTTTTGTCGCCACGACTGAAGGCTGTGTGGGATGGGCGGACCGGATGCGAATTGGGGCGAGGCGCGACGACCGGCCTGTCGTTGCACCGTCGGGGTGCCGTGCGCGGACTGGGAGGGCGAGCGCGGAAGTATGGCAACTATAGTGTGCAAAAATCGAAATTCTACACACGTTGTACCTGCACATGTTAAATCAGCACACAGGTCGCGTTACAGAGGGTAAATCGGGAGTGACTTCAGTTCCGTGGCGAGGTAAGTTCCGAACGCCACATACCTAAGAGGCTGTATACTCACCATCCGCTCCTGATGGCAGGCATTCCAGCAGGCGATGCTTACGGCGCAAAGGGCTTTCTTGGCGTGCTGGCAGTGTTGAAGCAGTAAGGTCGGCGGAGATGTTCGAATTGAAAGAAGGCGAAGAGCCGGAGTTCTAGAAGCACGAAGTGAGTAGTCAACTCCGCAAAAAAAAGGACAAAACGCGTACCGCTACGCATCAGCGTCGGCGCCGAAGGTATATAATTCCAAAAAAAAAAAAACACCACAGCAAATACACTGCGCGCGTTCGTCAGTTCGGAGTTCAATTACTGTATGCGCAACGGTATTCACGTACAGCGAGAGATGCCAGTCGATGTGACAGTGGAAGAACCATGGTCCGGGGTTATAGGTGACGAAGCGGACGGTCACCTCGTCACTGGTGAAGTTCCCGATAGTGACGACGTCCCGAACGACCGGATTATCGAAGTTGTACGTCGCATTTCCGGCGCTGCGTACGACAGAGAAGTGTGCTGAAGGCAGCAGCATCAAGCACTAATACATGGACATCGGACGGGATACGCACTCCGTGCAGATGAACCGGATGCTGTAGAAGAATAAATAAAGGATTCGCAATCGAGCGCATGAGTAACTCACCGGGCCAGCAAACGAGCCGCCGGGGATGACAAGTTCCACAACTTTGTTCGGGGCGAGGCTGTAGTAGCTGCCCTTCAGCAGGAGATCCTGCGCCGAGGAAGCCCCGCTCAGAATCTGGAGGAGGGCAGGGAGGGCAGGAGGGGCGTATGTGGCGTTGTTGATGTAAGATTTGAGGGGTGGGGTCGTCTGCATCGCGCGTGTAAGAGGGTTGTATCTCGTGAGTCGTGATGAAACGATGGGAAGTACGATGGTGACGTCCAGTCGGATGTTGATATCGGCGCCGCCGGGTACGGGCTTCCCAGGCTAAACAAGACGAGAGCGCATCAAATCATTGATGATGCAAGGAACAGAATATAGGTGGCATACCGCGCGTGCATTGTCGAGAGGCTGGGTACAGCTTATCAGCAACGACTCGGCAAACAAAAAAGAGACGATTTACGTGGAGGTTCGTCTCGACGAGCGGGAGGCGCAGGTTGCTCGACGTTGTCGGATCACAGTCAAACGCCCCGGCATATCGAAGAATAGCAGAGTTTTGGCCGCCCGACACGCTAGAAACGGGACTATTGGCATCCTGGGTGTCAATTGGTGTCGAGCGGATCCCTGCGATCACTCAGTGAGCAGATACACGCGTGCATGCTTTAGGACATACAGTAGTTTCCTATTGGTTGATTGGCATGCAACTGTACGTCGTTGAAATGATCAATTTCCAGGATCCCTATGTCAGAGTAGACAGCAACAACGTACGACCACAGAGTAACGCGGACCCAGAGTTTCAGAACCGGGAAGATAGGCAAAAAGAACTGATGATCAACGTGCCAGCGAAAATCTGGAGATTGTCGACGACCAGCGGGTGCACATGGTTGCCATCAGCCTCAATGATCGTCAAGAGGCGTTGGTCGATGTGGAAAGTGAACGTTGGATCGCAAGAAATAGACACGAGGCGGAAACGGTAGCCGGCGGCGGATCAGACCACAAAGGTGGTGAGAGTGGAGACAGAAAACTTACCGCTTGCCCTTCACGATGTTCACTGCAGAGAGCGGAATGTGTTTGGACCCGTCGGGATAGCGACCCCTTCTGTCAATAAGACCCGTCGCCCACGCACTGCCACCAAGAATGAGGCTTCTACGCTTGTATCCAGTGATGACGGTACGCACGGGACTCCATCGGCGGGCGGATTAAGACTTGTAGTGATACCTGTTAAGGGATGGATCGCTACGAGCGAGGTCTTGGTTCTAGGATGGGACAACTTACCAGTCGGCAAGTGTGATGGCCGTGTTTTCTGGAAAGTCGACAGCCGGTGAGTCGACGGTAATTTGATAAGAAAGACAATTACCATCGTCAACATCGTATAGGTGCCTGTGAGGGTCTTCAGGATCGTAAATCACGATGGGGCCTCGTAGCCCGTCGCAGTACTGGGTGGAGTAATGACTGTAAGAAGTTCAGTCAGGATGTTTCACGCAGAGATATTGAGCGTGTCGCTACTCATCTGTGGTGCCAGTATGTGCCCTGCGATACGAGATGCGCACTTAGACCAGCGAATATTAGAGCCAAAATGAGGACGCACGGCTTGGTCACGGGTATCGAAGTCGTATAAAAAGGAGTGTTCGGGGATTATACTGGTTGACGAAAGCTGCACCGTCTGCGTAGTTCGTTGACTTCTGGAAAAGTCCGTGCCAATGCTGTTCGCGAATGCGTGAGACAATGAGCAACAGCGAACAGAGGCGATACGCACAACACTCGTAGGCAACTCCATCGAGTTGTCGGTCAACTCGTCCTTGACGTTGATCTTCATTCGATCTCCCTGGGCACCGCCAGGCCGTCAGCCAAAAGCGCGCACGAATGAACGCAATTAGCACACCTTGCGGGCCGTGATCGGAGGTCCCGGAAATGCCCCACCAGCGAGGACAGCGCTGCACAGCGTCCAAGTCAGAAATGACTCCATCAAAAGCGTAGTATGTAGCTGACCTGCGGGAAAATCCATCCGGAGCGATGACCTTGTTGACGATGGGCAGGTCTGCGACGAAACCAATGGCAGCGAGGGATCCTACGCAAAGAAAAGTCAAGATCAAGAGGAGCGGATTTGACGACATCCTCGTCAGAGACTGCGCAAAACAACGTACAGATGTTAGTGGGAGTGTCCCAGAGGCTGGTCTTATATTTTCGGGCCATGATGGAAGTCGCTCTCAGACGGCGATTGGCGCTCCGCAACATCAAACGCGCTGAGAAACCTGGGAGATGGATGCGCTGTTAGAAGAACCATCGTGGCACAACCGACGGCATTTCCTGCCATCTACGCTCACCGGCGACACCGAACACGCGCCTAGGTGGTGATCCATGAGCGCTGAGCGCTTCGGCCGTGGGTAGGACACGGCGCGATGGGGGATGAATGCGCTAGAAGGATCGTCGTGAGGTATCGCATTCGCTTGACTCACACACCCGAGGAGACCGCGATCTTCTCGTACTTTATGAGGCCTAGGATAAAAAAAACAGGCTGAAACAGGCTGAGCAATAGTTGAGACTCTGGAGCTTGATCGTAGATGCGCTACGTCACAGGCGCCAGACAGACCTAATACCAGTCTGGGGTTCTGTGACCCCGTGACGCTCTTCCGGCGACCCAAGTGAAAGCATGTGCGTTGAGTGTAGAGGCCGATCAGACGATGCTTGAGATGATGGTATACAGTTGGTAGATACAGGCAAAAAAAACATACGCTCAATGCCGCTCCTAAGAGTCGATCTGCACGATGGACGGGGGACGAGCGAGTGGAAACGTCGGCAGTCGCCCGCGGCGTGCGTAGAAATAACGCGAGTAAGCCTCGTACAAAGTCTTCTCGTACGCTTCGAAAACCGCCTCCGAGTGAGTGATGTCATATACGTCAACGTCCTCAAACTTGGGCCACGCGGTCAAAAGTCCTCGCAAACGCAGCACGCCAGCCCGGCGCCATGTCCAATCACTTGACAGAAGATAGTCCAGCTGCGCAGGGTCTGTCGGGACGTTGAAGGATCCGTTCCAGACCCCCAACCATCTCTGAAGCCGGTGGTGGGTCAGGGGCTCGCCGATCTCCGCCATTATTTCATCGTCCAGCTGCAGAAGCTCGAGGCGAAAATGCTTGACCGACAGTTGCCAGGCAACCTCTGTCCACAAGGTCTCGTCGTTTGCCGCGCGATCGGCGCTGATTGACTGATCCCTCCATTGCGGACGGTCATCACGGCGGTAGGGAGGGAACCCGCACAACACTCCAAAATGTACGGCAACGTTCAACCTCTCGACGATCCGTTTGTCGTGCGCCGTGGGCGTTCGCGAAGACGTGACGTCTGGCTCACGTCGCTTCCCCAAAGTCGATGTCGGCGGTGGATGTGGATGTGGCGGCAGTTGCGCTATCAAATTTGCGGGAAAATGGGACCGGTGCTTCGCCCCTGCCCGCAGGTCGAATGAATGGTAATTACCGTCCAGCGCCACCTTCCATGCCGACGCCGTGAGTGTGGTGGGCTGCTCGTCCTCCGAGTGGACGGCTATGAAACAATGCGGGCGGATCCGCAACCAGTTGTGCATCTTCGTGCCGACGTTGCCAGTGAAGGCATGGAACGGGGGAAGACTGTACTGTATGGGCTTTTTGTTTTGGATCGCACTCAGGTATGCAAGTTTTGCCTCTATCGGTGCCCAGTGGGGATCGGTCGCCGGCAGCCATTTTGGACGGGATGGAGCGTCACGACTGTCGATGCTCGGATTTGCAGCGCTGGCGGTCGCCTTCCCTTTTCCTTTGCGCCATCGGGTCTTCTTGGCAGGCGGTGCAAAGGCATCTACAGATAATCGTGAATGATAGACTGGAAGGCACGAAGCGAAATGACATACCAGGGGCATGCAGGGGCTCAGCATGTGATTGCTCGTCGTTATCTTCAAAGTCAAGCGGCGCCACATCGCGCGAAGAATCAGCGTGCGCAACTGCCGCAGGTTGGCGTTGCGCGCGCAAATCTTCGAGCGTTGCCGTCATCGTTGGCGGTTCGTCGGGCGCATCGGGGATGATCGGCCGTGGCTGGGCGACGACCGGCTTGCTGCTCAACGAGTATCGACGCAGCCGTTGCGCGAGTCCTGCGTGCGCGTTGTCGACCGCCACGCCGTCTTTCCACGCGGGGGCCTTGACAGTAATATTTCCAAGCTTTTTAGATTTTTTCTTTGCGAAGACCTCCGTCCACGACGTCGGCTTGACGACAGCTTGAATCCAGGTGTTGCGATCGAGAGTGTGTATGGGCCGCACCCACCAAACAGGGACACCGACGCGGTACAGCGTTTGAACGGTCGTGAAAGACGCCGTGATGACTCCTCGGACGGGTGCGACGGGCGCGGGGTGGGACCGAGGAGCAGTGTCAATCCGTGGCTTGAAGACGGCCATGTAATGGTGCCACGCGCGCAGGTCCAGCAGCAAGCGCTGGCACTCGCGGAACCACTGAATGGCCTGTCCAAGGGGGAGGTTGCGGTCGAGGCCTACGATGGCCATGGAAAGGGCTGCACTTTGCTGATCCATGTACTTTCTAGTCTTCTCACTGTAGCTGTTTGACGATGCGTGCCAATCGCACCTGCTAGAGACCTCCGTAGCCGCGTCGCGGATACGGGTGATGATGGAGATGTCGAGGCGGCCGAGGTCTGGCCCGAAGACGTCGGTGCGCCAGTCGTGCTCGTTAAATGAAAACCACGGCGCAGCGTCGTCTTTCCACTGCAGCTCATGGGGGACGATGATGCCCGTAGAAATGCGCTCACGGGGCCGACGCGTGAGATGGTCCAGCGACGGCAGCGGCTCGGGTCCGGCGAGCCTACTGCCGGTGCATTTCAGAAGCATGGGATTAGCGGGCGCAACAGATGCGTGGGGCTCCATGGAGTCGAAGACTTGAGGCCATTTGAGGTGCTCGAAGGGCCCGAGCATGCCGTCGGCATAGTATGAAAACTCTTCGTCGCGACGGTGCGTGGGCACGTCGGGGACGAAGTCGGCGTTCGGCGACGAAATCCACAGCTCTCCTTTGCTTCCAGGCAGCTCCGCCACGCAGAGAGCGTCGCTCGCGCCACGGTTACCGCCTTCCGGAGGGACAGACGAGACTGCTGCCGTGACTTGCTGCACGTCTCGATAATGGGATAGAATCTCGTCAGACCCGCTGCGACGACAAGTTCAATCAGCTGCCACAAACAAAATAATGGAAAGACTCACGCACTGTCGGCCATTGCACGCGCAGGCTCCGAGAGCCAAACCGCTATTTAACTTGAGATCTAAGTCGCGTCGCTCAGCACGGAATATTCTGGTGGGAGCCCGACTGTCCACGAGGCGCCTGGTGTAGCACCGTACAGGGTCGACGGGCTGCAGGCGGAGGGGGACTTACAAACAATGAATCCGCACGGCACGTAAAGGTCCAGGTGCAAAGGTTCGAGGCTTTGATGAAGTCGTCAAGCCGGGGGTCTTGACGGGGGCAAAGGCGGCGTGTCCAAACTCACAAGTGCAGCCTCAACAAGCTGCACTCAAGGGCGAGGTCGGACGAAACAGCCTCTAAAAGCTGTTTCGTCGCGGGGAAGTGGGGCTCCAGGGGCGTCCGATGGCGGAAGGGGCGGAGGAGCTCAAGCGAAGGAAAACGGTGTGATTGTAGAGCGAGAGCGCTACTGGCGGCGGCGACGGCGGAGCGGTGGGTGGCTGTCGGTCGAGGGCAGGCGGGGGGAGGCAGATGGTGGAAAGGGGTGAAGGCGCCGGGGCGGTGAAGCTGCCAGTACCAGTACTAGTACCCACGGTCACGCATCATCTCAGCCCGCGCGGCCACTGATATTCCGAGGCGAGCTTTTCCCAGATCATTGGAACTTGGAAGGATAGGGTATAAGTTTTGGAATTATAACTGTGATCTAGTACAACACCGTTCTCATCGCTGTGAAGGAGTCCGAAGTTTAATGTAAGCTTCGATTTTCCTAATGAGCTTGCCTAAGGGCGCATCCAGAGACGCGCTGCGGCGACACGATGAGGCCCAGGCTCCACCTGCATCCTTTCCCTCTAGTATTCCTCCCGTCTTGTGTTGGTTGAGTGGATGCACACGGGTAGGGGCACGGTCGGTGTGAGGCGCATCGGCTGCTTGCCTCCGAGTCGATCGCTCGCCTCCCTCGCAGCTGCCATCTAGCCAGCAGATAACGTTGGATGATTTGTTCTGCAGGAGCCTGACTACAATACATGCGATACAACCGTCGCCGCTAGAGCTAGCTAGATGGGTCTGTAAGGCTGGCAGCAAAGGAGGCTACGTCCTCTGGCGCTCTCCCATTCCTCTCCTCCATGTCCAGCATGGCTTTCAGCTCGTCCTCAACAGCCAAGCCATCGGTGAAGCTAAGGCACCTGCCCTGTCTATAAGAGAACTTGAGCATCTGCAGGGCCTCCATCATGTCGGAATTGATGCGATTGCGGCGTGCGGTGTCGGTCTGCTTGCTCGAAGAGAACACGCGCTCACATGGCACTGAGGACGCCTGTATGGGCAAAATGGACATGGCCAGCTTGAATATGGTCGGGTATCTTAGCTGATTCTCCTACAGGAAACATGAGATCAAGGGCAAGGAGACGACGGTGGCAACTCATACATACCTGCCAAAATGTAAGGCTGTCCGTCCCTTCATTTGTGTCGCTCAAGTAGTTCTCCACCTCAGCCTCCACAGATCGGGACTGTGGACGGCCATGATGGCGCCGCATGCCCAGTACTTCGTCAAACCATCGCTGCCCAGTCGAAGAATCCGTTGCGGGGACAGGCTCCGGCACGGTGGGAGGGCAGTAGAACTTTCTAAGCTGATGTCAAAGTCAGCTAAGGAAGTGTACTGTTGCAAACGATTCACCTCCTCTATAAATATATTTCGTGCTCGGTCCTCCTGATCAGGATCGTAGTAGTGGAACCAGTCGAACTTCTGTGATGGATCCACGGCTAGCGCACAGTAAGAATGCAGGTAGAAGTATACAGCTCTGTACTTACCCATCGCAAAAATATACGCTGAAACGAGCTGCGCTCGCTCGCTATACCGCAGCAGCTTCACTATGCCCTTATTGACGACGTCGGCGACCTCTGGATGGTCCTGTGCGTGCTCCGACCATTTAGTAATCATGGCTTCGAAAGCTGGGAGAGCATATGAGAGCGTGGGGATTTTTTCAAAGGACAGTCGCTGTTGGAAAGCGTGAGGCACCTTGAGGGAAGGGTGAGATATTCGGTTGCCACCATTTAATCGATTTAAGCTCACCTCTAATATCTTCTTCAGCTTCTGCAACGCCCTCCACTCCGAGTCCGCGAGTTGATATCTCCGCAAGTTCGCAAATTCAGGATTGCTAAGGAATTGCTTGATAGGCTGTTCAGGTAGCGAGCGAATACTCAGCTTCAGGAGCGCCGCGGTCAAAGCATCCCTCACCTCACACAGCAGTAGAGCACGGTCGATCATCAGCAGTGTGGACGACCACCGTGTATCCACATCCCGCAGTAGTTCCAGCTCTTGTATCCCCATCATTTTCAAAACCTCAGAGAAGTGCTGTCGACGGAGCGAGGACGCGCGTATCTGGGGCGTATTAGAATCAGAGCGAATATGAGAACAAAGCCCTGCTTACTTTGCCCACTAATGTTCGGAGCAGTGCAACTGGATCGTCTCTCAGGTCATCGGCGAGTGAGGGCCGGGCTGAGGCGGGCGCCGTGGTAACGGGCCGGACATATTCGGCGGCGTCCGGGGCGGCATAGTTCAGGTCCGTTACGGCGGCTAGAACCGCCTTGCACCCGATATTCACAATGTGGGGAAAGCACCTGTATAGCGGTGAGTGGACTTCAAGAAACGAGGTGTAAGACCAAATACCGTATACGCCCCTCTAAGGCATCAAATTCGATGCCTCGCCAACTAAGCTCGCGGGCCAGGGCTGGCATGAACGTATCGTTGTTGCTCGCGTTGTCCAACGTGATCCAACCGACCTAGATGAAGTAGATCAATCTTATTGTCAACATTGGAGGTGCTAGATAGGTACCTTGTCGAGGAGGTCTAGGCGTTCCAGAACGAAGATGAACGCCCTCGCCAGATGCTCCCCTGTATGATGCCCCGGCACTCTTATGAAGCCGACCAGATCGGCCCGCATTGTCAACTTGTACTGTTGGCCTTGGGAGGTCGCCAGAGGTAGCCCTTCGATCCAATGTGCAGTGACCGCCATATAGGGGACCAGATTTGAGTCGGTCCATATGTCGCTTGTGAACGATATCCGACCCATTGAGTTCACCTTCGGGGTCGTCAGAAATGTCTCAAATCGGAGAGGTATGACCGACCCTCATGACGCGGCTCAGCTCAAGGAAATGGTCTTCTAACTGCTCCTTGATCCGATTCCGAATCGTCGTCCTGCCTGGGATGTCGGACTCCCGAAGCTCCTCTCTGAGCATCAAAAATATGTTCCGCAGGTGTGGGGACTCTATTACGTTGATGGACTGAGGGCACGCCCTCGTCAGAAATGTTGAACCAGAGATAATAGGCCGAGACCGCGCACCTGATCGTCTGCCACGATAAACTCGACCAAAGCGTCGACGAAGGCCTCGTTGGTGAATTTTCTCCGAGGGATTCCTGGCCTACCTGCATCCTGGAGCCTGCCTGGCTGCACAGACTCTCGGTGGGCGTTAACGAAGGGCAGCGCCTCGGCCGCCGTGATCTTTATCTTAGATTGGTCGCATATACGAACCCAGTCTGGGAGGTGCTCTGCGTACAGATGGCGACGGAGAGTCCCAGTCGCGGTCCCGACACTGAACACCGATACCTTGTGAGCTGCGTCCTGCTGGTTGATTTGTCTGATATGTGCTCTTCATTAGCTGTAAGGTGCGAAGGTACGGTAAAGGCGACTCACTGGCAGAATTTACAGAATCTTTTGTCCCCCAGTTGCTGGAAGAAGGTCCAACAGTCGTTGGCCGCGTGCCTTTTCTTGTTCCCGGCTGGCCCAGCTTGCCGTCTCTCTTGGACTGCTGCAAGATCGGGCCGGGCGTTCATCGTGGGCTGGGGCAGCGGTGGAGGCCGCTGCGGCGGCGGCTGCTGCTGCTGCTGCTGCTGCTGCTGCTGCTGCTGCTGCTGCTGCTGCTGCTGCTGCTGCTGCTGTTGCTGTTGCTGCTGCTGTTGCTGTTGCTGCTGCCGCGGCGGCGGCGGCTGCTGCTGCTGCTGTTGCTGCTGCCGCGGCGGCGGCGGTTGCTGCTGCTGCTGCTGCCGCCGCTGCTGCTGTTGTTGTTGCTGCCGCTGCTGCTGCTGTCGCTGCTGTTGCTGTTGCCACTGCTGCTGCTGCTGTCGCTGCTGTTGCTGCTGCTGCGTCTCAGCATATGTCGATTGGCGCAGCTGCTGCTGCTGGGCATTCTCAGGCTGGTAGGCGTGCGGCTGGGGCTGCTGGGGCTGCTGGGGCTGCTGGGGCTGCTGGGGCTGCTGGGGCTGCTGGTATGCTGCGGTTTGTTGGTAGGCCGGCTGATAGCCAGGCTCGTGCGGACGTGAGGAAGCGGGAAGGGGTGGTGTGGCCTGGTGAGGAGACGGGGTGGGGAGATTTGCAGGGCTAGGAGATGGTGGAGGCGGGCTCGCAGGGCCGCTATGCTCAGACGTGGGGCTGATGTTGTCGATGTCGAAGATCTCGGGCGATGTGGATCCCGGCTCCGGCGTGCTTGGCCAGTCGACATCTGCAGGGGTACGTAGTAGAGAGTACTCGGCCAGAGGGGTAGAGGGTGCGGGGGAGGCGTGGCCCCTGGCCGCATGGGGGCCGGGCGCCGACTGGTGCAAAGGGACTTGTTGAGGGGACGGAACCGGCTCGTTGAGAGGTGCAGTCCCCCGGTCATGAGAGCTGGGAACCGACTCGTGAAGCTGAGGGGATGGAGCCGACTCGTTAGAATATATCAAGGGCGCAATGTCGTGGAGGATGCGAGTGGGCCCACGACGGCTCGGAGTCAGGAGCTCGGCAACGGGTGACAGGCCGTGTCGCAGCGGCCCTTGGGGGGCCGGGTGAGGAGGCGCGAGGAACGGATCGGGGGAGTCCGTCTGCTCTGGTGCATAGTCGTCTGCTAGGGGAGCAGGGTCTGGCTGACGCCGGGCGGAGCGTCGAGTTGGGAGACGGCGAGTAGGGGTGGAGGGTACGGGCTGAGGCTGCACGACGCGAGGACCTGACGGGGATGTTGAGTACTAGTACGCTCTTAAAATGAGAATGCAGCTACCCTCCAGGCGATATGTGGTCTGCAGGGCCCCGCCTGGTAGCCAAACTTCGTCTTCAGAGCGCTGGCGTGAGGGAGGGTTCCGCTTCCGGCTTTTCGGCGTGGCAGTCCTTGCTCCCCTCGCCATGGCCGATGGCTAGGTCGTCTTCTGAGGTCCTGTACTAAGGGATGAGTTCATGAATGCTGATCGAAATGCTGAGAGTTACCAAAGCGATGTCGGGCGGTGTCGACGGGCAGCTTTAAGCAGCCACAGCGAGCATACAAGGGTGAGGGTGGGGTGAACGCGTAGAGCGCTTGTCCGGGCTGGGGGACTCGTCGGAATGAGCAGCCTATAGAGGCTGCAGCGTCGCAAAGTGGGGTAAAAGCTGCCTCAAAAAGCTGCTCTTCCCAGTGGTTTGCGTAGGGAAGGGATGACGAATAACGAGGGCGCGGGGCTGTGCTTGGATCGGCGGGGCTGCAAAAGTCGAAGCAGGAGGCGAAGCAGGAGGCGGAGGGGGCTCAGAAAAATGGGTCGGCGGAGCAGGCGAGGGCAGTATAGGCCGCGATGGAAGGGCAGGCGGTGGATGTAGTACATTTTGCCAGAGGAGAGCTTTTATATGTGGTCGGAGCGGTGGATAAATTATGAGCTGTAAAACGATGTGATGTTCCCCAGCTGATAGCAACTGCCAACGGCGCCCGCCGCGCCGTGGAAAGAAAAAAACTGACACCCCAGGCCTCAAAGGCCCCTGGTCGGGCGTGTCGGATCGCGCCCGGAGGTGAAAATCTCTGCAATTCCAGCCCAGACCTCCCGCTGTACCGGGGGCCCTCCCGTAAACCACGCCCACCTGGTGAAGTCTTACGTGTATATTCCAGATGGCACCTCGTAGGTTAACTGCATGCTCTCCTGCAGGCCATTATCAGTCTGCACATCCGCCACCGAATTTAAATAGAGCAGCACCGTGATTTTCATCTAACCCTGCTACGGCGCGGTCGAGTGACGTCTTCGCTCATTAGGTAGAGTGTGCTCCCTTCTGAGCGGTGGTCTTTCCCAGGAGTCGCATGGGCGCAGGGTGGGATGTGGGCAGCGCGTGGCAAGGGAGACCACGATTTAGAGACGAGACGGGCTGGCGTGTCAACGCAGCGCCACTTGACTAGAAAGGACTCACGGATGCGGTGCGTCTATGCCTCCAGCAAGGGCGCCGACGCGATGGACTGGCGTGGAAGACGCACCACGCTCACGTGTTCCGCTCTTTATAACGAGCTGCGACCTCAGCCGCCTCAGCGCCTCATCCTCGCGTCTGCCATGCCTCACATCGAGATCATCGAACAGCCTTCGTCCGAGCCCGCCTTCGTCGGCCACGCCGTCAACTTCCTCGATCCCCGTCTTCCCGTCTTCTTCACACCAGCGACAGATGTCAACGGGCCGGCCAACAGCGCGCCCGCACACGCGGAGCAGGGGGCGTCTACCCGCGCCCAAAGGCGCTACCCTGCGGCTTTCGCGCAAGTCTTGCAGAAGACGGGCAAGGGCATCGCGGGGCCAAAAAACGCACGAATCTACAGGACAGCGGCGGCTGGGCAACTTAGTGAGTAGCGTCGTAGTCAGAGACGGGCCACTTACGACCCACACCTCTACAGCCTCAGAGCGCCGCCCCCCCACGCCCGCCACGCTCAGCAGCACGCTCGGCTCCATTCTTCGGGCGCCGCAGGCTGGCGGTCTCTTCGCGAAGTATGTAATCGCGGCGATCGAGCCTGGCGGGCGAGCGCGTGCGGAGGCCATGCCCACCCTTCGCCTCCCCGAAATTGAAGCAGGTGGGCTGCCTCTTATTCCCTGACAACCTGCATGGCGTGGATCAATCCGTCCTGCGCGCCCTGTAGAGCACGCGAGACATGAGGCGGGTAAGCAGTCGGGGCAGAGGCGTCCGCCCGCCGCTTTTCACTAACCTCTGTACAGAGATGCGCGCACCTATCCAAAGCCTCCAAGATACGGCTAAGAACCCCCGCGCCGAGATCCCAAGCATCAGGGCAACAGCTCACGGACCAGGAGGACGTCACGGATGAGGAGCAGGTGAGCGCCGAGAAGGACCCAGAGGAGTGAGCTACGTAGCTTCTCAGCAGGGCCATGCTGTTCTCCCAATCCGACGGGCGGGCCCTGACCAGGCGCATCCAAGGCCGGACTTAGCCAGTAGTAGCCGAGCGTCGGTTGGGTCGGTTTGTACCGTCATGCATGTATTCCTCTAGACTCGTAACCAGTCCCTAGTGACGACGATGTTGAGATGGGGAGGAATCCCCCGCCTCCCATTGTCTCCAGACGGATCGAACCGGTCTAGTATTCCTCTGCTCCGGCACCGTGTACGTCGTAGTCCGCGCCTCCAGTCTGCGCCGCCTGGGGCGCCCAACAGCTCCGATACCCGCCATGTCCCACTCCTAAGATAGTCTAAGATGCAGCAATGGCCTGGTCCTGAGTTGCGAATAAGCAATGAAGGGCCAATGAGTGGCGGGAAAATAGGCGTACGGCGTCGATGGGAGCTGCGGCGGGCGGGCGTAGGGCCGCCACCGGCCACCGGCGAGCCCGGGAATGGAGGCCCATCTCGCAAGTGCAGCCTCAAAAGGCTGTACTCTCCGCGAGGTTAAGGACAGCCTCAAAAAGCTGTCACTCTGCGGGAGACGGTGGAGGGCGGAGGAGGGAGGCAGGCCTGGATAGCGGGCCGGGAGCACATCAGCGGCACGTCGGCACGTCACGCGGGCAGGGCGGGGGTCTCGGATAGGAATCCGTCTCGACACCCCGCCCGCCGGCCCTTAGGCCTTAGTGCTCTCCCCCCTGCAGCCGCAGCGCCCGCCTAGCCAACGTCGCGCCGAGCCGCACCCTTCACCCCATCGACCCTCTGGCACGGATGGGACAGCCTTTGGAGGCTGTTCTGTTCACAAGCTCGCCTTCGTGTGCAGCCTTTTGGAGGCTGCACCTGCGAGCTTGGACGGCCCCGTCGCCCTCGCCCCCCCGCCAGGACCCCGTCCAAGGCCTTCGCGCGCCTCGCCGTTGGCCCAGTCGCCCAGGGGGCCCGTCGCCCCTGTGGCCCCGCGCGGGACCAAGCGCGTCCTGGGGCATCTGAGACAGGGACCGCAGGCCCGTTTATAAGGCGTGCGCGGGGCCTCTGAACGCCCTGCCTCCTCGCCCCCCAACTGCTACGACGCCCCCCCAGCTGCGACGACGCCCGCCAGCGCCCATCGCGCCCACAGGCAATTCAAGGTGAGCACGTCGTCCATCTTCGCCTGCCAGTGGACCCCCTCCTCCCCTCCGCCGAATTCTTGAGGCTGTTAGGAGGCGCTGGCGCCGCGACCGGCGGGCAGCGTCGGGCGGGACGTTCGCGCAGCCGCTCGCACGGGCGGGGGCTTGCTCCTCCACCCCCGTCGCCGTCGCCCGCAGCCCCGCTCTAGACGGGGGTGGTCGCGCAAGCTTCCGCGAGGCCCCTCGCGTTCTGAGCCGTTCGCGCAGGCCTCCATGTGCGGGGCGTTAGCCTTCGCCGGGCTCTTCGCTAGACCGAGACGGTCGCTTAGGCCTATGGGCGGCCGCGCTGGGCCGAGACGGCGCCGCTCGCTTGACCGAGACGGTCGCGCAGCCCCCCCGCTTGACCGAGACGGTCGCGGAGCCCCCCGCCCGCGCCAGCGCGCCTTGCCCCCCCGCGGACAGCCCCCCGTCCCCCCGCTCCCCCGCCCCGATCATCCCCTAATCCTTAGCTCGCAGAAATGCCCTTCAGCTTCACCCTGCGCTCCGCTTCCCGGCTGACCGATGGGCTTCGCTCCCCATCCATCGCGGTGGACGAAACGGATGAAGGCGACGACCAGGTCCAGCTGGAAGGCGCAAAAGACGTTGAGACTGAAGTTCGAGAGGCGATTTCTCGGCTGGAGGCAGGGCGCCGTCGTCAGCTCCCTGCCAAGGATGCTGGTAAGCCCATCGTTCAGCCGGGCGTTGAACACCGTCGCTCTCGCCGATCGTTTGTCAAGGACGTTGAACCGGCGGCCACGGCGGTCAAGCAGGCGCAGGCCCTGGCGCAGGAGAGGCGTTCGAGCCGCACCGTTCGGCACAGGGTCGCTCAAGCAGGCAGACTGTCGCGCTTCATCGAGAAGCGCGTGGGCGAGCGCCTCGCGGTGCAGTCGTCTGCCTCATCGTCGACCTTGGTTCGTCGTAGCCCTTACACCGGCTTTAAGACAGTTGGAGAGGGGCCGGAGATCAGGCGCCTCCTGCCCATGGGGAATGGGTGAGCCTCTCAGTCCGTTGGCCGCCCCGTGTCTAACAGCTAGAATTTGCAGGGAAGGAGCCGAAGTGTACGACGCGGACGGCCGCCTCGTCGTACTGCGCGCCTGGAGCCCAAGGGGGCCGACTTGGCCGGAGATAAATGAGTCGTTGCAGACGGCCGTCGACGCGCTCGAAGGCACTGCGCCAACATTCCAAGGAGGGAAGCGAGGGCAATTCCAGGCATACTACTTCGGACTTCACCGGGGCTCCCAGCGCGTGCGTCGTCCTTGCCCCTCGCCTCCTTGCTGGTTTACGGAGTGCGCAGATTTTAACAGGACCCCATGATGTCAGCTTACACTCGCAAGAACATCTCTGTCTACGAGGACGTCCGGATGATTCTGGCACCTGTGCGCGCGCGCGTTGCAGGTCGGTGCACTCCCGTAATCACGCAGCCGGAGGCTCATCGAATGGACAGGCATCTTTGCGAACAACTTTCCTGACATCTATAGGCGCTACGTTGCGGCCGTAGATTTCGTCGAAGACGCTGTGCCGGACGTACACGCTGCCTTCTATCCGTTCGCGTGCTTCGCATTCAACGTCGGAACCGTCGTCTGTAATCCCCACAAAGACTTTCTCAACTTCATCACGGGCCTTTGCCTCATCATCCCCTTCGGCGATTTCGATCACACGACCTGCTGCCGTCTCATCGTCCGCGAACTCGGAGTGGAATTTGAAGTCGGCGCCGGCATCCCGATCCTCATTCCATCCGCCATGTATACTCACTATAATTCCCTACTCAAGAAGGCGGGCGTCCGACAATCCTTCACGGCGTGGACTGGAGGGCCTGTTGTGCAGTGGGCCGACTTGAACGGTCGATCAGTTAACCGGTTGAGTCCGAAGGAGTATGAGCAGTACGTGTCCAATCTTCCCATGCGGCTGGCGGAAGGGCTAGCTCTGTTTCCCGTCAGAAAGGATTTGTAACATAAAAATATGAGATGCTTTCACTCGCTACACTACTCGCTACACCGCTCGATACACAATTAGTATCGACCCGATGCGCTAGGCTGTCGTCATTCATGCGGCCGCGGCCTCCCCGGCAGGTGCACTTTGTCGCTCTGCTGTACCTCCTAAGGTCCTCTCGGCGACTGAAAGCGTACGTCTGCCGATGCGTCTGCTATCTGGTGTGAATAAACAGTCTGCTATTCCAGATTTGCGAGAGCCTCTCCTGGAAGAGCTCGCGCCCGCCCGGCGTATGTTGACGTGTACGCTCATGCTTCAAGGTGATCGATGCTCAGCCCACGCACCCCGTAGGCTGTCCGCGTGTGATCCTGCAGGCTGTTATCGGTGTGCGCATCCGTCTACGATGGGAATAAAATTAACGTACTCAGCACTCGTCTGACTCAGGCTGGAGAACGCCTGGCCTCACCTCGGCGAAGTGGGCTCCCTTTGGGAGAGGGGCTCTCCCATAGGGCTGCCAGGGCGCAGGGAGCTTTCTGCAGAGCAGTAGGGATGGCGTAGACCGCCCGCGGATTGCGTCTAGAATGTAATAGCTCGAAGGCGATAGCCCGAAGCCTGCGTCAAGACGGCGCCTAGGGTGAAGGAACCCAGCGGATGGATCTAAGCGGAGGGAGTACGTCCACTTTGCTCTCCAATGGGGCTGGCAGGGAGCTTTCTACAGCGCAGCAGGGGCGGCGTAGACCGCCCGCGAATTACGTCGAGGGGGCGATGGCTTGAAGCCCGCGCCAAGGCCGCCGCTTGGAATGAATGAACGTAGAGGCCTAGGCGAAGCTCTGCTATTCGAGACATTCGAACGCCTCTGTCGAAGGGTCCGCGACGCACACCACCGCGTGCGTTCCCAAAGGTGAGGAATGCTCAGCCCATACACCCTGTAGGCCGTCTGCGTGCGCTCCTGCAGGCTGCTATCAGCGTGCGTATCGGTCTGTAGGGAAAGCAGCCCGACTCTCGTGACGTTCTTCTAATCCATATCGCAGCTGAGGCCTGGCATCTACGCTCAGCATGGCAGAGTGGGCTCTCAGGCAGATAGCGACTCCCCCCGCGGAGCTGCCTGGGCGCAGGGGGCCTTCAGGGAAGGGCAGCAAAGGCGGAGCAGACCGCCCGCGGGCGTACGCAAATTACGATCTAGAGGCGGCAGGGATCAGGATAGGTTTTCACGTCAAGATTAGAATGAAAGAACCGCCGGAGCCTCCATAGGGTGCACCCGCACCTCCTTCAAGGGGAGCGCTGATAATTTGGCTGACGTGTTCAACCGCCTAGGTCCGTCATCACGTGTTTCCATATAAACCCTACTCGACTTCAACATCGCTCTGACCTCAGCGTCGCCCCGACTCCCAGCCAACGCCCCTCCCCTCGTCGTCTCACCGCCCCGCCCATCTCCAAAATGTCCCAAATTCACGCCGTCTCCCTACTCCACCAGGTCGAGATCGACGCCGCGCTCGCCAAAGACAAAGGCAAGAAGGCCCTCTACCAGGCGAGGATCTATGTGGACGTACCTCTGCCGGAGCCCTTCTTCTTCTCGACCAAGATCGACGGCGGCGAGACCGTCCTCAGCATCGCTCAGCAGCTGTCTGACGAGGTCGCGGCCGACGCCGAGACCAGGTTCCCACTGTCGATCGTCAGCCTGAACAAGTCCAGGCCGATGCCGACCGCCATACGCCGCGTCAATGACTTCAAAGCCAATGAGCCCAATGGTGAGTGACTCCGCCGTCTAGTCATAGCCCATGGCCCCACGCGCTCTGCAGCGGCCGTCACGCCCGAGCAGCTCCAGATGCCGGTCGAGAAGGTCGTCCCGCCGGGAGGCGGCATTGCTGTCAGCCTCTCGTTCCCTCCAATCGCCAAGGAAGAATATCCGGGAGTAAAGGAGATGAGAGAGGCGTGCGAGGCGACCCAGGCCCGGTTCGATGCGGTACAGCGAGGTGCGTTTCGTCCCCTTCACCCGCTTGCATGGCCCTCCGACCGCCTGCACGGCCCGCTGACCTGTCCTGCAGCGGGGCAGGCGCTCATAGACAGCAGGCAGGAGTTCCAGGAGCAGAGGGCGGAATTCCAGGTGCAGAGGGAGGAATTCCAGGTGCAGAGGGAGGAGTTCCAGGCGCAGAGGGAGGAGTTCCAGGCCATGCGCCAGGAGTTTGACGATCAGAGGGTGGCATTCGCGTTGCAAAGGGACGCCTTCTCAGCTCAGAGCGTCGAGTTCGCCGCGCGGGCCGCTGAGCAAGCTGCGCAGAAGGCCGAGCTCGCGGTGCAGAAAGCCCAGCTGGACGAGCAGGCCGAGTCGGTCCGCAGGCAGGCTCGCCTGCTCGAAGAGATGCAGGTGGCCCTGGTGGTGGAGGCCTCCAGGGGGGTCTAAGGTAAGCACCTGGATATGTGGAGCCCTTATGCCTCACTGACCGCGACCCCAGCGCTCTCAGAGTTGAGCGTCGTGGCCTCTCCTCCCATCATCAGTCCTTCCTCGCTCCTCCTGGGACTCATCTCCACGCCTCGTTCGTTTCGACATATGTCCGTCTGATTCCGGCCGCCGCCTGCAGGGCGGCCTGTCGTGTCGCCTGTCCGCGCCGCCGCCTGTAGGGTGGCTTGTCTGATCGCGCCGCCGCCGCCTGTAGGGCGGCCTGTCATTCTGTCGTCGCCGCCGCCTGTAGGGCGGCTTGTAATACAAGTGCCATTCTGTCCTGGATCAGATATATGAACGGCTCGAAATTGTGGAACAATAAAACCGTGCAGACGACAGCCAGCGCTCTTGCCCTCCTGGCCATCGCCCACCGCAGCCCGTGGCTGTGCTCTAAGCTACACCCGGCGGCCCCGCTCCCGTAGAGAGCAGTGAGACTGCAAGAACCATCGGCGGCTGCGGTGAAGGCCCGTCTCCCAAGCGCCGCCTGTAAAAGCTGCGCTCTAGGGGAGACAAGGAGAACAGCCTCTAAAAGCTGTCCCTTCTGGTGCGTAGGCGGCGGGATTGGCGAGGAGGGGCTGGGTAGACGGCGGAGGGGCAGGGTTGTTAACGGATGCGCCTGGAATCACTATACTTGCCTTATTAGGCAACGAGGGCGCATAGCTGTGGCTTGGCTGCGGTCTGAGCTAATTAAAGCCAGGCGCTGAGCCGCGCCGTATCTGATTAGCCACCCATTTGTCGACTGGTTTGGCTTAGCTAATTTTCGGCTCAGCTTCGCCGCTAGCCGGAAGCCAGCTGAGCTATGGCAACACTAAGCTGGTGCGATCGCGCACATTGCACACCAGCACAGGCGCAGGGCCCGGTCAGCTGTGCGCCGCGCGCGACCGAACGAGCCCCGGGAACCGAACTGCTCGCGCATCCGGCGCATGACCAATGATGCACCCACGTCATTAGCTCAGGCTGGATGAATCAGACCCAGTGTCAGTGTCAGTGTCACTGTTATTGGAGGCAGGCACACGAGAGCGGCAGACGAGCGCGGCAGGTGTGCTGCGGGACTGTGCGGGCGCAGACGCTTGTCTGTCGCTGGGCGCGGGCAGACTCCGGACGAGGCACGGCCAGCCTGTCCACAGATGGAATTGTCGTTGCGCGTGCCTGTCCAGAGAAGCGCTGGATAGAGTTGAGATGCCGGCAGCGCGCGAGATTGTGACAGGCAGCGAGGGAGCGACAGCTTCTCGGACATCACGCACGTCGCTCCCCGCAAAGTTGCGCTGAGGAAACGCCGAGCGAGCAGCAGAGCAAAGTCCGTCGGTGGCCAGCTCCTGGCACGGACGCGGCGGGGCGCCATCTGCATCAGACCAGACGCGTAAGTACGTGGATCATGTAAGTGTCGGGGGAACGGAATGGTACGATCGCTACGGGGATTGCGCACCACGACGCTCGCAGCCGAAATGGTTCGATATTAGCTTAGCAGTCGTTGGGGCGCCTCGTGTGTCTGACGTAAGGCGTACCCCACGCATACATAAACCCCGCATCTCACCACCCGCCCCTCCCACCAACCAACCCACCACGATGTCCCTCCGCACCGCCGCCCGCGCCCTCACCCAGCCCCTCCGCGCCACGCGCACCTTCTACTCCCCCTTCGCCGCCCTCTCCCCGTCCCCCTCCGCCCCCTCCCCCACCACCACCACCACCACCACCACCGAGCCCACCGCCCCCGAGCCCGCGCCCACCGTGTACGTCGTCTCAGAGCCGCACCCGAGCGACCGCCCCTACGACGTGCCCGCCGGCGCGTACCCGACCTCCGCGCCCTACGCGCCCCTCGCGCCCGCGCCCGCGCCCGCGCCCGAGTCCGCAGTGAGTGCCTCCACAAGCAGCACGCCCGCGCACCCCGTGCTCACGCGCGCCGCCCCGGCCCACCCCGCAGGCGTAGGCGCCTCCGCCGCCGTGCGCTTCCGCTCCGCGCCCGGCGCGATGAGCCCGGGCGCAGACGGCGGGCTCGGATTGATGGACGGGGAGGGTGTTAGAGGGGGCGACGGCGCGCTGGCGGAGCGCAACCCCCCGCCCATCCAGGATGTCGGGGAGGAAATTGGGAAGCTGGGTTTGCGCGAGGCGTGGAAGGCGCGCAAGTGAATGAGGGTTCGATGTCTTGGCGTGCTTTGATGCTGTTGAGCTGTTATTATGGGGAGTGTACGATATGAGGGTTGCTGCATAGAGATTCTTCCAATGTCATCCTGGCATTCTTCTTGCACCTGCGCAGGCCTGAGGGATATTCGCGCCGTTTGACACACGTCCTTTCGCGTCGGGCACGGACCTCGGCGACCGCTCGTCGACTCTGCGTCATCCATCGGAGCGCAGTGACGACGCGTCCATCACGTGCACCCGCCACCCACCATCTCCCCATCATCTCCTCGTTGAAGCGTGCAAAGAAATATATTATGTGGATGCGTGCCAGCCAAGTAAAACTGAAAAACGAGTATGCACAAAAGACGCGCCGCGGCCCCGCCGCGCGCACAGGTCCTTCGTCCCTGATAAAAAATACACGGTGAAGCGCAAGCGGTGATGTATGCAGCTGCAAGTACTATCCGACAAATGTGAAGTAGACGCGTGGATGGATGGATGGGTGGATGGCGGTGCGCAGGGAGGCAAGGGAAGAATGTATGCGCGTGGGACGGGAGAGCAATAGTCGGGCGAGGTAGGTATGTATGTATATGCAGCCGGGGTGGTGGTGGTGGTCGGGGTGGGGGTGGTGTATGCGGGTCAACCGGGGTGAGCGTGCGTGCGAGGGGGCCATGGCGTGGGTGGTGTGGTGTAGAAAGGCGCGATGCCCCGATGTAGGATATGTATACGATACGAGACCATCATGTCATGCAAACCGTCGTAATCTGTCCACGTGAAAGCGCTGCTGCCCCAATCCAATCACCATCAGCACTCCCCCATGAACAAACTCACACCCAGCTGCAAACACTCACAGCAAATCAAGCCCTACGCGCGGCAGCACAGCACCGCCCAGAAGCCCTTCTTGCGCCCATGCTCGTCGTCCCCGTCCAGCCCCCGCGCGCCCGCGTCCCGCTCGAACATCGCCATCCCGCCCGCCCCGCCCTCGCGCGCCAGCGCCCCGTCCTCCCCGCGCTTCTGCGCCTGGCTGCCGTACGGGAACGAGTCCGACGCCGTCCCGTTCGCGCCCGACGCCGGCGCGAGCGCCGCGCTCGACCCGCCCGGCAGCCCCGTCGCGCTGTCCCTGCGCAGGCCAGCCCCGCCGTACGGCGCGCCGCGGTACGCCGTCGGGCTCGGCGCCGCCGCGTACGGGTGCGGCGGCGTGCCCAGCGCGTCGCGCGCGAGCTGCTGCTGGCTCGCCCGCCGGCTCGTCGGCGGCACGGGCTGCACGCTCACGTCGCGGCTCGCCGCGCGCGAGTCGCCCGGCACGGGCCGCCGCGAGGACGCCTTGACGTGCGCGGCCGACGGGCTCGCGAGGCCCCCGGGCAGGTTGTTCGCGTCCTGCAGCGCCTGCCGCGACGCGCGCCGGTGCTCCCGCGAGCGGTGCTCGCGGTGCCCGATGGGCGCGTTGGCGCCCGCGTTCGCGTGCGCCTGTGCGAGGACCTGGGCAGGCGACTGGAGTGACGTTAGCTTTGGGTTGGGGATGAGGATCGGGGGACGCACCGGGCCTGCCTCCCAGCCCTTGCCTGAGTTCAGCAACATCCAATCGTAGACGCCATCCTCCGTCTCGCCTGCAGTCTTCAGCACCTTCGTGAACAGCTCCCGGAGGAAGTCGTAGTCGGGGTTCTCCTCGAAGCCCAGTTTCCGGACATAGTTCATGTAGATGGCGAACTCCTCTGCAGTGTCCGGTCAGCGCGTGCCGACACGTGCGCCGCCCAGAACGGACTGACCTGGAAAGCCCTCGCAAAGCTCCGGGATCGGTGTCGACTGCTTCTTCTCCCCGATCTTTTCATACTTCTGCTTGTTGGTCGCGGCCCGCAGCCCCTGCCATGGCAGGCCGCCGCGCAGGAAGTACATGAAGACGTGGCCCAGCGACTCGAGGTCGTCTCGCCGTGACTGCTCGCGCCCCAGATGCGTGTTGATCGACATGTACCGCGCGGTGCCAGATAGGGACTTGCGCTCGCGATAAGGTATGTGCATCTTGGTCTTGGGGTCGCGGTAGTGCTTTGCCATACCGAAATCTGCATAGAATGTCCCGTTACGTCAGTCCAGCGCCACGCGAAGGGGAGGCAGATAAACATAAAGAGGCCGTCGACTGGACCCTTCTTGCGTCATCTACATGCAGGTGCACGGCGGTTTGAGGCCGCCTCTGGCAGCACTCTGATCCGCCCGTGCCGTCCACAGACTGCTCTAGTGCTAGCAGATCACCAAGGAGACGCTCGCCTCGCGCAAGCAATGTGCGCAACATGACCGGTCCGTATGAAGGAAGACGCACCGATTAAATGAATGACGTTGGCGTTCTTGGTGCCGGGGACGCCGATGAGAAAGTTATCGGGCTTGATGTCGCGGTAAATGAGAGACTTGTCGTGGACGGATTGTATGCGAGTGACCTATGAGCGCTGTCTGTCAGTGGCCATTCAACGCTACCCGGCCCTGAAGCAGTAGCGAAGATAGTTGAAGCGTAACGGGATGCTTCGGCTTCGCTGCACGCCTATCTCGTTTCAGATACATCCAAGTGCAAGCACACGTCCGTGCGTATCCACCGACGCAGCTGCACAGGCGCCGCGAGACCAGGGAACATGCATCCGCACTCACCATTTGCTTCGCAGCCATGCAGACAGTTTTGATGGAGAATTTGCGGTTGCACATATCGAACAGGTCTTCCAGGTTGGGTCCGAGGAGGTCGATGGCGAGCACGTTGTGCAGCCCTTCCTGCCCAAAGTGGTGCACCTGCGGAACGCCAGCTGGAAGTGGCAAGGCACGCCACGGAAAAACATCGTTCAGTGGCGGAGGGCGAGGAGAGGGATGCAGCGACGTACTTGTGCCGTTCAGCGTGCGGTAGGAGCGGTACTCGTCTCGTAGTTGGGGCGCATCTGACTTGCGAGGCTCCTGGAGGCGACACGACGTCAGTGGAAGCCACCTACGCAAGCGACAACACCCCACTCACAAATTTGATGGCGACAGGCTGGTTGGTCAAGAGGTTGCTGCCTGTGCGCCGACCACGGGAGACAGCGTGAAGACGTGCTCAGACGGCAGAGACACAATAAGCACCTTCGAAGACAACACCAAAAGAGCCCTCGCCAATCTTCTTGCCAACGCGGAAGTGGCTGCCGACGATGCCATTGGTGGTTGCAGAGGCGGACGTGTGCGGGGACGAGGATGCGATTACATGTGGGGTTGTCATGGGGGGCGAGGAGGAGGGCGGGGAGACGGGGACGGCGGCGGAATGGAGCGCTATATGCCTTTGGCGTTCCCCAATATGTGCCGTGCAGCTTTCGCACGCTCGCTAGGCCCGTTCACACGCTCCTCCGACCGCAACACGAGGCCGCCGTAGACCGTCTGGTCTCGCCCATTCAGCTCTCTCTCGCTGCTTGCATTCAAACGGCGTGCTCGCCGTGCGCAACCTTGCATCGCGCATCTGGCGACTCGGAGCTGGCTCTTATCTCGATGCACAGCAGTCCGTATGGCGCGCAGTTACGACCCCACAGCGCTCGCAGCTTGCGGTCCTTTGGGCCGGAAAGCTGTCCGTCAAATTCCTTCGCAGTACGCACTGCTTTTCCCGCTGGCGACCTGCTGGCATCGAGAGTCTCTATTACCCCCTTACCGATATCCACGGCATCGTCGGCAGTCATTCCTGATCGCGTCTCATGGGCACGCGTCCTGCGCGCAGGTCGTGGCCATTGGCCAGCGTCGCTCGAGTATCAAAACACGACGCGCGGTATCTCGGCGCCGATGCAGCTCAAGCTCCACTACTTATCGAAGCTATAGAGCCAGGGCGACGTCGCTGGTGGACTTCCACAGTGCAGGCAAATATTTGCAGCAATCCCAGTTCACATCTATCGTTCGTTCCGCTAGGCCACGCTCTAGCTCCTCAAGCCGTCCTTTGATCCCATGGTGTAAAGTATCTATCCTGCGCAGTCGTGGGCCTTCCAGGAACTGCCCAGCACGCAAGGATCTTGGTCCGCGGGTCGAGACCAAACCTCCGACATCTATCCGTCGACCCATCCAGGACCAGAGGTCCCGGCCGGCAATACTTGTTCGGACGCAAAAGTCAAGTCTCGCTGAGCACGCTCAAGCCTCTGTGCCACTGTAAGCCGATCATAGGTCACAGACCAACACCCGCTCAGCTCTAGGCTTCAATCCGGTGGCGCGCTGGACGGAACCATGAACCTAGACGATGGACAACAAAGAACACAACAAACGCACCTGGAAGAAGACGAGCTTGTCTTCGCAGATCATGGGCCTCCAGGACAACTCCACAACCGTCTCTGGAAACACGGATTCCGGGCGCTCGACGGTCCTTTTGAGGGCGTGCACTGCGCTGCAGTCCATCTGACCACAGCTGTCCCCCACGGACGTCCGCTCACACACCAGCCGCAGCGCGCCAACCCCCGGCTGCTCCTGGCCCGCGCGAGCGCACGCAACGCCGCGGCGGCAGAAGTCCCAGAGCGACAGCTGCGGCCCAATCGTCAGGACGCGCACATCGGCGAGCGCGCCTTCCTCCAGGCCCTGTGGCCACCCCCACCTCTTCCTCATGTTCTCTGTAAATTCCATGCCGATGCGGCCATTTTCCCATGGGATTGTTCTGCGACCCGTGGAGGCGGACTTTGCTGATGCCTCCTGTACCGCCGACAACAACATGTCCGCGCGGATGATGTAGACCGAATCGAAGTTGTTCATGTTGACGACGAAAATGCGCTCAGAAGGATCCCGATAAAATATTCCCCGTCGGTGAGAACCGCAGAGTGATGGACATGGCAGAAGGAACATAAAGTCGCCTCCCGCCATCTTCATAAACGAGAATGAGAACGAAGGCAGATGTCTCCAGGCTTGGGCATCTGGGGTCTGGCAGTAACGCCGAAATTGAAAGACTTCGGAGCGTAGACCTCATAGGACCACGAGCTTTCAAGATAATGAGGCGGGTATCGTCGAGAAAGTTGGTCCCCGCAATGTCGAGCAGAGCTTCCAGTGGCTGGCGGGCAGTTTAGCGATGAATATGACGCCTGGAAGTCACTGAATTGCTCGCCATTTGCATTTCCAGCCGCCCTGTTTTCCAATTCCAAATGGACAGGTAGGTTGGGTCGGTGACCGCCATCAGAAGATAGTCCCCGTAGATGTTTGCAGATGGTGTAACGGTGTCAATGTAGCCTTGAATGTCGACGTCAGTGAGAGACTTTGCGTCCGGATGGTCGTCTCCTGTCGACAGAGAGCGAAACACGAGACGGCGCTGAGACACCATAGATCCACCACTAAGATTGACCAGATCGACGTTACGGTGGGGGCTCATGCTGCGGAGAACGGCTAGCTTACATTTGAAGTTGCTGGAGGACAAGGAGGTCTTGAGATACATCCATGCAAAGGATGAGCTCCCTCTCACGAAGGGGGATCTCCCAATGTTCCTCCTCGATCCCTCGCAGCGGCTGCGCGAGCTGATGGAGGACGATCCTGCCGTCTTCAGGGAGTGCAAAAGCGAGAAGGCTGCCTGAAACCAAACTAGGCATGCCGTGCTGACCGAGTTCAGAGAGAGTCGGGTGCTCCTTCCAAGCTACTTCGTGCTCGTCGGACCGTTTTTCTTTCCTGTACGCCTTGAGGGCTTCCATGCGCTCGGCCACGGAGAGATCGACCCGTCCTCCGTCGCACAGCCCTGTTTTGGAGAGGGTGACTTTACATTGCAGGAGTAAGGATGCGTTGATGATGTCCTGCAGCTTGTGACAAACCTACGGCCAACAGGTGAGCTGCTGCGCCGCCATCGGAATACTGAACGCCCTCGACGCACCAAGCCGCAAGCCACCACAAAATGAGTTTCCAAAAGATCGAGGACCCTCACGATGATCTCCGTAGGTAGAGCAAGTAGCACCATTGCGAATTTGAATGAGGAGTCAAAGCAACGAGTTATTCAAGCACACTGCACGGACTCGGACTCGGAGGCGTCCTGCGAGTGACGGCGAAACGTGAAACGTGTGCATTATACCAACTACGCTACATAAGCAGCTCAGGTAATACCTCGTTGGTATGTAGGACAGAAAATGGTGACAACAACATCAAAAAGCCTCGTCAAATGACGGTAATGAAATTGAAAGAACCAATCGTACGTGCGGCCCCGCGTCCCTAGGGCTGCCGATCACGTTACTAACGTCTCCGAACGAGTCTCGTATAGTTGCTCCCATATATCGGTCAGTACCTGTACCCGATTCCGATCTCCTAATAGCCGATTTCGCCCGGAAAACAGTCAGTCCGCCGCAACAAACAACTTTTCTCTCCTTATCTCTTGGCGTTTCACGGCACAGGTATCCCCTGGTATCCCACATCCTCCGATGAGCCTCCAACCATCAATTCAACAGACTCGGAGGGTTGTCATCGGCCATACAAAGGCGTGAAAAAATCCGCACTAGTACTAACCTGCGTAGCTTGCTTTTATATAAATCTGCGTCGCGCGCAGGCTCCAGGCGCTCGTCGGGTCCACCACAAGTCCGTTGACAATTATCGACTCCGTTCCGAGATCGCGATCCGATCTCTGAACGTTGGGGGCCGAGACTGTGCGGAACCGGTACCTGAGTTGCTGTCTCAGCCTCCTGATTCTCCCTACTATTAATAAATTAGCTATGTTCCAGCTTGACGGAAGCTTCAAATCATAGGATGGCATGTTTCGGTCACCGTCTTACCGAGGAGATGCTGCGCGCGAATCAGAATCAACCACACTCACATAAGTATACATTGCGTCGCGTATGAGCTTGGAAAGATGCCTTCACCCTTGGGTATCTAGGGTCTGACCGTGAGTGCGACATTGAAAGGTCAATAGAAGGGAGTTGACAGGGTAGACCTTTGATCAAAATGATGAGGCGGGTAAGGGCGGGTATCAATGAGAAAGTTGAACCCAACATATACTTATGCGAGCAGATACTCCAGCAGCTGGTCGCGCAGATAGCTATCATCGGCATATGACACTTGTGGATTTGCCAATGACTACCATCAAAGCTAGTTCCTGAAGGGCTTTTGATTATAGACGGTCTTGTAGATTTGAAGCTTAAAGCCGATTCCGACATACGACTGCGCGTCCGAAAGGTCGGGAAAAGAGGGGAACACGTCAATAAATACACGCTTTCAAGATCTCAAGCCATGAAGACGGCTGACTCACATTCGGTTTTGCATAGGGCAAGGAGGTCTTGAGACACCTCCAGACTGATGAACTACTATGTCTCACGATGGAGGACGGTTCAGCGCTAGCATTGAGAGGGCTGCCGACCGGTGCTGACGTCTTGTAGGAGTAAGGAAACGTCGATATATTCTTGAACTTGTGACAAACCTACGGCTAGCGGTCAACTTTCACTGTACGCACGTTATGCTAAGTTGGAACGCTCCCGACACACCCAGCGACGGGCCACCACGGAAACCCAAGACCCACGCGAGGCTCTTCGGAGGTAGAGTAAGCAGCATGAGCTCACGGCAGCGGTGAGAATAAGAACTTCAGCGCTTAAGCTACCGCCTTGATCAATTCAAAGGGTGCGATGCGTTGCCTTGCGTTGCCCGGGCCGCCTGCAAGTCCGCTTGAAAACGGAGAAAAGGACTTGCTGCTGTAGCCGGTTGATCCCCGTGCGTGACAGGCTCGACTGAATGCAATGCACGATTACACGCCCTCCTCCAGCGCTGTACATTGCTGCTTGACGGTTTCAATCTGTTTACATATCATTGGCGGTGAGTCCGGGTCCGAAGTCTCAAAGTCTCAAAGTGACTTACTAACCATTCACGATGCTTATCGTAATCTTTTCTGCGGTGCGCGATGCTAGTAGTAGTAGTGGGCGGGTTGCTGAGTAAGTCAACGCGCGCAAGACGCATCTGTCTCGAACAGCCTGTCGTCTGTGGGGAAGGTCAACGGAGACTAATCTGACTCAGTGGGCCATCACCACGACCACTGTTCTTCAGAGGCTGAGCAGGCAGCGACGGACGCAGTCATCGCAAACAGGAGATGAGACCATGTTTCTCTTAGAGACCTATGTATGGTCAGATTGACTGATGCCCTCGGCAAATGCGTGGCAAGGCGAACGCACCCGTTGTCGTCCTGCTGCTGCCTCCCACCGCACATCACGACTGGGTCCATGCCATTGCCAGTTCACGGCGGGCACGAAGCGGGCACTCATTCAAATTGCACCCGTCGGCGCGCCTGTCGGCGATACGATCTGCCCGCGCAAACGCAGGATCTCGGGCAGAGCTCGGGCATGGAGCTCCAGATATGTCACACCGGAATCTCGATGAATGAGTCTCAAGGGTTATATGCAGCAAATATGCTGAGAGTTCCGCCAGCTGGTAGGATGGTGCCTCTAGGCTGTACCAAGCTTCGGGAAGCAACGACGACACTGATCAATGGAAACATACGTGGGAAGGATGAGCCCTGCGCTCACCGAAGCACCAGTCTCCGTCGCCGACCACGCGCGGAGACAGTCAGTCGTTCAGAAGCACGGGAAATATACAAGCGGGCTAGGCCGCACGGTTCGCCACATGTGGGATATTTTGGGCGATATAAGGACATGGTGACCAAAAACAGCGCGGAAGAAAGATTAATGGGCGTCGAGCTGATGAGTGATGAATTGTAGACGGTTGATGCGCACACACTGTACCTATGTAAGAACACTTGAGCCGGCGGCGTGCCGGCGGTGAGCCTAGAGCGTGACGGTGTACTGAAGATTGTGCCGGATAGGAGCGGACAGGCTGGATATGCCCCAGTGCTTTCTTTCCGAATGCTGAGAGATGCTTAGGCAGGATAGGTCGGAGCGCGTACCCACAGGGAACATGTGGCAAATTTGTGGTCGCTCAACAGCATGACGTAGCGAGGGTGGCATAAGCCGCACCAAAAGGGGATCGTAATTCACATGGGCGGCCGAGATGCGCGGGCTGGGTGCGGGCGAGCGGTGTCGGGGACGGTCTGACGACGAGCAGCGGGCTGGGGGCGGGCGAGGGGACGGGGTCGGCAACGTCGACGGCGATGGGCGGCGGCTGTGCGGGGGGAGCGTGACACTGACTGTGACGTGGATGAGAGGTGCTCACCAATCTCCGGTGTCTCGTGTATAGTAATTCCAGCGTCCATGGGCTTGTATTATAAACGCCTTGGCCCCCTCCCGCCCGTCCCGTCTGTTTGCTCGCCTTCCAGTTTCCCACCGTCCCCCCTCCTCCACAGCCCTGCCCGCCGTCCCCCTCCCGCCGTCCCCCCGCCGTGGCCATGGACAAGCGCAGCGTCAAGCTCGTGGTCATCTCTGACTTTGTGCGCTTTCCAATCCCCTGCCCCCCGTTGGCTGTCCGCTAAGCGCCCGCAGACATGTCCCTGGTGCTTCATCGGCCACCAGGAGCTCCTCAAGGCCGTCGCCCAGTGCGCCAACCTCCCTGTCGTATTCGACCTCGAGTACCGCCCCTTCGTCCTCCACCAAGTCCTCCCCGCCGGCGGCCCCGACAAGGACGAGTGGCATGCGAAAAAATTCGGGCGCGAAAAGTGGCAGCAGATGCAGCAGATTGTTCAGGCGAAAGGCGAGGAGGCCGGTATCAAATTGTGAGTGTGATACGCGCATCTGTCCCTCGTGCTCTTCGTCGCGGCGGGCGTGTGGTGTGCACCGCCCGTCGCCACCAGCGTTCGGTGCGGCGTTCATGCCCGCCTCCCATCCGCCTGCCAAGATCAGGATGCATTACTCACCCGCATGCGCCCAGCTCGTTTGGCGGCCCTATATGCGTGACGTTACAAGCACATCGACTCATGGCGAAGGCCTACGACATCGGCGGGTCCAGCCAGCAGCTCAAGCTCACCACGCTGATATTCCGCGCATACTGCGAAGACGAGCAGGATATCTCGCGCGACGACGTGTTGGCGGACATCGCGGTGCAGGCTGAGATGATGTCGAGAGAAGAGGTGCGTGCCGCCCCCGTCCGCAGTTCTGCCGGCCCCGCGCAGCGTGATTATGCGGCATCGCTGACGAATTTGCGCAGGCACTGGCGTTCCTGGCGACCGACGAGTACTTGGCCAAGACGCAGCACCAGATCGCGGAGGCGCGGTCGAAGGGCGTCACAGGCGTGCCGTTCACGATCATCGACGGGAAGTGGGCGGTGAGCGGCGGGCAGACTGCCCCGGTGTTCGTCAAGGTGCGTAGACAGCCGCCGGCGGCAGACGCAGCGCTGATGGACGTCCATGCGCAGATTTTCAGCAAGCTCGCGCAGGCATCAGACTCGCCGCCATCACAGGCTGGTGCCCCCGTGCCCGTCGCTGCCGCTGCATGATCCTGCCTTTCGACACGTCTCTCATTCTCTCGCCCGCTTCTCATTCCTCTGCATCGCGTCGGACCGACCAGTTTCTCGATTGTTTATATATGCGCCCTCTCACCCCCTCTGGGCCACCGTCGCTTTTTCTTCTTTATATCTCTAGCTCTCGTCTCGCCCGCGCACACCGTTTCTGCAGCCAATTGTTCTGTATGTCAATCACCATGATTCCTGCTCCTCGTATACTATACTATTACTGTTTTCCCTTCTCTGTCTCTGGCTGTGCCATCGCACAATGAATATTGGAGGATTGCATCGTCAACTGGGGCTCTGGGATGGGCTGGTCAGCATCCGGGGCCCGATCCGTCAGACTACTTGCGGTCAGCATGGTGCGTGTGTGACGTCACTGACTCTGTCGAGGACACGCCAACGCCGCATATCGCTCGACGCTCCAACATGGGGCACACACTTCCAAATGGCGCGGAGGGCGTCACCCGATGACTGCGCCTACAAAACCCACCCACCGTCAGCCAGCTTTCATTCCCTCCTCCTGCCCCGCCCAGCTGGTACCTGCACGCCGCTTTCAACGTCCCTCCCGCTCGTCGCCCGGTCTGCATCCCAATGGCTATCTTCTCTCACCGCCACCACCACTGGGCATACGTCTGGATACCCGCCTTCACCGCCGCTGTATGGTTCGGTGCGTCCTTGCCCTCTCTCTAATCCCCGACACCGGGCTGACAGACAGACGGCGCAGGCACCCTGCTCGCGATGATCGTGACCTGGGCCGCCCAGGGCAAGCCGCACTACGTCTCGGAGGACGGCTCGATCCCCTACATCTCCGACATCGGCGCTGACATCCTCAAGCCGCTCTTCATCGCAGGCTGCTCTGTCACCGCCGTCGGCTTCGTGCTCACGCTGATATGCGAGCGCCTGCTCCGCCACAACGGCCGGTGCGTATTCGCCTAATCTGAGACATTGTGTCAGCGGTGACCGATGACGTGATGTTTTTGGGCACCCCGCAGACTGCATCCGGACCTGCGCAGGCGCGAGTCGGTGTTCTCGTGGCTCGCCGTCCTGGGCTCTGTCATCGGCGGCGCGGGCCTCATCCTGCTCTCCATCTTCGACACCAAGCGCCACCAGTCCGCCCACCGTGGCTTCCTGCTCATGTTCATGGTCGGCGTCGCGCTCTCCGCGATCTTCACCATCATTGAGGTGCGTCTCGCCGCATCCTCTTCTGCCGTGACTATCACTAATGCGCACATCGCCGCCAGTTCCGTTGGCTGTACAAGGACTACCGCCACGCCGCGCAGCTGCGGCGCGCGTACCTGATGAAGGCTATCATCGCAGGCGCGCTCATCGTGCTCGCCGTCGCGTTCGGCATCTGCCTGTGGCGCGCCAAGAACGCGGGCGCCGTGCTCGAGTGGACAATCTCGTTCGGCTTCACGCTGTACCTGCTCACGTTCGTGTACGACCTGCGCATGAGCAAGGGCATCCACAAGCACGAGCTCAGTGAGCAGCGGCTGGTGGGCAACGGCGGGAATCCACGAGATATGAGCTATGCGTGAGCTGGGCGATGATCGATGCTGTACAAAAACTTTGAAGTGCTACTGTAGATTGTACTATACTACCCTACAACATCTTGATAGTTTGGAACACAGGCTTTGTAGCAACCCAATTCTTGAATATTACATTAGCATCTCCTCTACAAAATCCTCCCGTCTGATAATACAGCACTGCTTCGCATCCTTCGTCCTCGATAAATCCGTCAAATGAATTAGCTCGGCCGCCACGCGCCCGGCACCCACCGCTCGCTCTCCTGCCTCCCCACCTCGGCACCAGGCCCGCCCCGCTCCACCCCTAAATTGAGCTCCATATCGAGGTTCCTTGCCAGCTCCGCATCGATGCGCTCCTGCTCGCGCCGCCGGCGGTCCTCCTCCTCCTCGCGCTGCTGCATCTCGCGCGCCGCGCGCTCGTCCGCGCTCTCCCGCACCGGCTGCGGCTGGGGCTGAGGCTGCGTTTGTGGCTGCGGGGGATGCTGGTACTGGTGCGGGCGCGGCGTGTCCGCGCCAGGGGGCAGCGGCAGCGGCGTCTTGTAGCGCTCCAGGAGGTACGGGTCCGGCAGCTCCTCGCGGTCGGGCGGGGTGTACCCGCCGTACGACGGGCCCTGCGCGCCGGGCATCGGCACGGGGAAGGACACCAGTGCGGGCGGGTAGCCGCCGGTGTACTGTGCGGGCGCGGCGAAGGGGTACGGCGCGGGGGGCGGCGACGTCGGCGCGTACACGGGCGACTGCGGCGCGGCGTACGGGGGATACTGAGATGGGGGGTACGCCTGTGCTGGTGCGTAGGGCGCGGGCGCGGGCGGGAAGTAGCCGTTCGGCGGGCGCGGGTCGGGCGGCACGGGGGACGGCGGCGTGTGCGGGGCGTGGTGCGGCGGGTAGCCCTGCGCGTAGGGCTGCGCCTGCGCGGGTGCGAAGTGTCCGTTGGATTGGAGGCGGCCGTCGGGTGGCGCGTAGCCGGCAGCGGGGGTGTGCTGGTGTTGCGCGTGGTGGACGGGCGCGGTGCTCGGCGGGGGGGAGCCGGGGTACGCCCCGGGCGGGTAGGGCTGCTCATACGGCGCCGCGGGACGCGCCTCGGCGGGCTGCTCGTACGTTGAGACAGGGCGCGCCTGCGCGGGCTGCTCGTACGCCGACACGGGGCGCGCCTGCGCGGGCGCCGGCGGGATTGGGCTCTGGTAGTCCTGCGCGTACTGCCCGGGGTGCGGGCGGGCCACGTCCTGCGCGCCCGCGAACGAGTGTCTCGCCGACGCAGGTGGGGAGGCGTGCGTCGGCCCCGTCCCGGGGTACCGCGCGTGCAGCCCCGCGTCGAGGGGCACCGGGCGCGTCTCCGGCACGGGCTGGGAGTCGCGGTGCGGGCCCGGGCGCAAGATGCTGGGCACGAAGGGCTCGGGGGCGCCGTTCGCTGGGAGCGGTGGTAATGCTGCATCGCGCTTTGGCGAGTGGCTGTGCGAGGCAGAGGGCGGGGAGAGCTGCTGCTGTTGCGTGGCCGACCCCGACTGCCGGTGCCGCCCGTGCTGCTGATGCTCCTGCCGCGGCTGCCTGCCGCCGCCAGGTACGAGGTCCGGCGGGAGGAGATGTGGGGACGTTTGTGGCGGTGCGAGGTTCGCGTGCGATTTGGGCGGTGTGGTTGGTGCGAGGGAGTTGGCGTAGGGGGCTGCCGGGCGGGCGAGCCGCTCGGAGGGTATGAATTTCGATGCGCGACGCGCGAGGGGCGCGGGCCCGGCGGCGAAGAAGGTCATCTCGAGGTATATCTCGCCGCGCTGGGCGCTGCCGAGCTGCAGGGGTATCCAGTCTGCGATCCGATGCGTGAGTACAGGGTTATCTGGCAGGGCCACACGTACGCACCATCGAACTCGCCTGTCCTCAGGGTCTCTGCGATGTCAAGCTGGCCCTCACCTAACAGTTGATCAGTCTTGTTCTCTTTCGAGTAGCACTCGATGGTGAGGATGCGGTTCTTCTTGTCGGAGGCCTCCTTGGATATGGGGAAGCGGAGCTCGGCGTCCCAGACAGGGTGCTGGCCGCCCTTCAGGTCGGGTTCTGTCTGCTTGGTTGCGCCGCTGAGCTGGAGCTTTGCGTAGGGATCCTGCTTGTAGAAGGTGTGGTTGTCGATGAGGTTGCGCGCCTTGAGGACGACGATGACTAGGGTGCCGAGGATGGCCTCTTTCGACATCGCGGGAGGTGCTGCGGGTGCTGCTGGGATGGCGATGAATGCGGCACTTACAACGGTTTTGTGAGTGGGACGGGGCGGTGTCTCGGGAAAGATCCCAAGCCCACAGCTGTCGGATACACGAGCAAGGGGCCTTGCCAGGGTGCAGTCATTGCGTCACAGCTTGATCGCCCGTTTGGGGCATATACGAGGCGGGCCGGTCGGCCGACGGCGACGGCAAGCTGCGCAGCGCAAGTTGCCAACGACTCCCACCTTGCTCCCACCACCTCCGATACGGATACGGAGCATCATATACACTGCGTCGTTTTCGTGCCTCCACTGCGGTGCCACAGCTGTGCAGAGGGGCAGTGCAAGTAATTGCGCTGCCACAACCGACAGCGAGGTCGGCGCTCACTCAGACTGCAGTCGAGTCAACGCGACATGGCCCTGTCTTTGACCCTTGTGTTTTTTGAGGAATCCGCGCAACGATTCTCTGGGCCTCCTTGACTTCCACCCTCGGACGAGCGATCGACAGTATGGTAGACAGATGGAGAGTGACAAGTTCGGTACGTCGCGACTGCTCTCTTCTATATGCCGACGGTCTCATGATGAGACGCTTTTATCAGGGAGACTATATTGGCGTGACCGGAAAGTTCTTCATTCAACAGAACAGCCTTCCCCACTTACTACTTAGTGCTCCCGCCTGCGCTGCGCGGTGGCATTCATTGCTACCTCTCCGACACCGCGTCCTACCCCGATTCTCATCAAGATCATCGTCTCGAAGCATTTTTTTTATCGCGCTTGGAAGTCGCACCCGCGTCCCGCTAGTCGACGTGAGATCTGTCGGTAGGAGCTCGGTTGTGCTCCGCGGCGGAGTTTAACGTTCACGCGCGCTCTTCACTCGTCAGAATCTGGGCACGCCAATAGAGGGTTTTCCAGACGCATAGTGACATGACGAAAGGCATGCACACTGACACGCGCCTGACTTAGCGGACCGCCGGAAAGAGTTGAAAATCACCCACACCACCCACAGACGGTCAGGCCTTCAGGGACAACCCTCGCGTACCGGGAAGCAAACAGTTGTACTTCCGAACACCGGCCGTATATACTTGAGAACCAGGTCACCTGAGGTGGTAAGCGACATGTCTTCGACCTTTCGCCGTTCGAGCAAAGCCATGATGAAACTCAAGGAGCAAAGCCATACTAACTTTCTGCGCCGGTTGCTCGACCGCAAGATTCTAAACCTCAGTGCTTTGATTGCTTATATCTTGAATCGCGCGCTCATTCCCATTCAATTCTTTCAGTGGTTTGGGTCGACCAATCATCGTTGACCGGTGACTCCACCGCGACCCCATGTGGCGCGGCTTCTCTTTACGAATGTGCGGCTTCGTGGCGACAACCACGACCTATTTTGTTCTCTCCCTCTCCCAGCTACATGCATGGCTGCATGCGGTGACGCAAGCACCTTGCCCTCGTGACCCCGAGCGGCCCGCTCGCCTCTAACCATGGATTCTGAACTTATTCTTGGCGGTGCGGCTGTCTAAATACGCCGCTGCCGAAGTTGCTTTTCGGGAGTCGAGGAATATCCTCGGTATACGAACTGATGCCGCGATGACTAGGCTCCAAGGTCATATAACGTGTCAACTGTGTCAGGCTTGTGGGCTCTAGCCATGCATCTTCGTCTGCTGCATCTTGCTTTCGCCTCTGTTCTTGGGGCATCCGCCGCCTATGCCCAAGTCGACATCGTCTCTGGAGCAAGGTGGACTGATACAAGCGGTAACACTATTCAGGGACACGGAGCAGGCATCTTGAAGGTGAGCGATTTCAGATAAAAACAAACTATGTGTTCGCTGACTTTTGTGGTGCGTAGGTTGGAAGCACGTTCTACTGGTTCGGCGAAGACAAGGCAGCCAATAGCGCACTGTTCACGGCCGTCTCATGCTACACGGTGCGTTCAGATAGTTTCACCCCGTTCTAAGGCTTACTGAACTGGTCGATAAATTGCGTCGATGAATTTGCTGTACGTTAGTCGACGGATCTGGGAACCTGGACGAGGCAAAACAACGCGTTGTCGCCTCAATCAGGTACGATGATATCTACGTCCAACATAGTGGAACGTCCAAAAGGTGTGTCGTGCTTTTCGTCGACGAAAAACAATGCTTAGGGCGACTTTTGCGTAGTGATCTTCAACAACAAGGTGCGTGTATGGCTACGCTGGTAACAGCACTGCTAAGACAAGCTTGGCGTTAGAATCAAGAATATGTCATGTGGTTCCACTCAGACACCAGCAGGTGGGTCAGTTCAGTACTCTCTACGTATTACTGACTGTCTTCTCCATTCTCCTCCGCCGAATTCTTCTGTTAGCTACGGTGCAGCTATGGTCGGCGTGGCGACAGCCAAATCTCCCTGCGGACCATACACATACAAAGGCAGCTGGAAACCCCTCGGTGCAGACTCCCGCGATGAGGGTCTCTTCCTGGACGGTGCGTTGCTAAGGAGTTGCAACTTCATACGGTGATTACATATTGCTTACGATGCATATACTAGATGATCAGACGGCATACCTGTTGTATGCGTCGGACAACAACCAAAACTTCAAGATCTCCCAGCTGGACAGCAACTATTACAATGTCACGGCGGTGGCTAGCGCGCTCAATGGTACGTATGTCAGTCACATCGCAGTGTTCTCCCGTGAGCTAAATGTCATGCGCGTCCAGGGTCAACGCTGGAGGCTCCGGGCATCGTGAAGCGAAACGGGGTGAGTGTTGTACCCACGGTGCTGCGCTTCTCGACTCAAGCACCTGGATCAAGGTCTACTACCTCATTGCATCTCATACCAGTGGGTGGGCTCCCAACCCCAACAAATACTTCACTAGCTCCGTACGGCTTCTCGCCCTCGACCACTATCCATACTGACACATAAGCACGCCCACGCCCACTAGTCTCTCCATGGCACATGGTCCGCGCAGAATGACATCGCACCCTCCGCCACGAACACCTACTTTTCGCAGAACGCGTACGACCTCCCGCTCGGCTCGAACGCGATCTACATGGGCGACCGCTGGCGCCCGGACTTGCTTGGCAGCAGCACATACATCTGGTACCCGCTCGACTGGTCCTCCGGCGTGCCGCAGATTGTGCACGCAGACGTTTGGACCGTCAATGTGAATGCTGGTATGTCCGCATATATCCAACAGGGCACAGTGTGCTGATGGGTGCACGGACAGGCACGTATTCGGTCGCATCGGGCACAACGTACGAGGCGGAGAGCGGGACGAGGAGTGGTAGTGCGACGTTAGTCACGGATAGCTCCTTCTCGGGCGGAAAGGGGGTGGGCTATCTTGGGGAGGGAGGATCTGTCGCTATCACGGTGCAGGGCCAGGGCAAGGAGCAGTGGGTCGCGCTCTACTATGCTAATGGCGACTCGACGTGGAGGAACACGACCGTCAGGTGTGCCACGCCGCTCTAACATGTCCTAGACGTGGCTGACTAGCTACAAAGTGTGAACGGCGGATCTAGCGTCCTCGTCGACCAGCCGAACACCGGGAGCGGACACGTCATCCTCAGCATGCCGGTGAAGCTGAATCTCAACCAAGGCAGCAACACGCTCACCTTCGGAGCGGGAATGAGCAGTAAGACTCGGTATCATTTTGTCGCATAAGAAGGACTGACTACCCTGTTCTGCTTATAGCATATGCGGGCGACTTGGACAAGATCATCGTTTACTCATCCTAACTAAGTATCTTCTCAGTGGATACGAAATGGTCGAAAGGTTATGTGAACAAAAGCACTCTCACAGGGTGGATCATGGCTCAATAATATTTATAAGTGAACGTAAGACTACTGCGCAAGATGTCCATGAGAGCCCAGATGTATGGTTTATGGCTTCCCAAGGTCCGTACATATCCTTACATTTTGTTATATTCCACCATTCAAATTAGAGGTAAATCATTCGTTGCGTGTCTTGATATTTGATCAGATTTGGGAAAGGCTCGTATACCGACTGTTAAGTCCCAAATCAACGCAAGAATGAAGAGCACGACGGAGTAACTCACGTCTCGGTACACGCCTTGGAGCTTCATTCTCACCAGACACTTTCCCGACACGCTTTTCGCTTCTTCCGCCATCCACACCTTCCACAACCACGACTCCTGTGGGATGACTTCCCCCAGATGCATCCTCACGATCTTCCACCCTGCGCCGCTGTAGTGCAGCCCGAGCACGCGGACAAGCCGCTGGAGGTGGTTATGCACGAGCGTGTGATAAAGCTTCTTCGCCGCCTCTTCCCGCGACGCGGTGACAACACAGTGGTCCGGCAGGAACGCAAACGACACGCCTGTCGACGCGCAAAGCGTCGGCGCGTGCACGCGCAGACCGCCGAGATCCCGCATGACGAAGCCGATCGGTGTGCGTGACTTGCGCGAGATGCGCAGGAGCGTGTTCTGCGCGTGCGCTTCAAAGGCAAGGCCATTGTGCAGGAGCGCGGGGACAACGGCGGCGACGAGCAGGCGGGTGTACCTGCGGTAGTATGAGCATCAAAGCATCGCAGATCGGGGGCTCACGCACTCGTCGAAGAATGCTATTCTCTTTCTCTCAGTGTCCAGGCCCAGGATGTGCTGTACGAGGGGGACGCCTGCCGGCATGCCGGGGTGCCCCCATTCGAGCAGCGCCGCGCACACCACGACCGCCTCGTCCTCTGGCACTGAATACTGCTCCCGAAGAACCGCGGTGAAGTGTTTCGAAATGTCTGGATCCAGAAGCTCGCCCTGCGCGTCCCTCACGACTATTGCGCTTGCGGTCTCGCTCTCGATGTGCAAGATCCGAGGGTCAATCGCCAACTTGGGCACAAGCTGCGAGAAGCGCGGGCCAAGGTTGGCGGTAAAGCGCGAGATTGTCCGGAGCGCGGAGGACACCTTGATGCCCACGGCGAGCTTGTAAGCCGTCCGTGGAATCTCGGGCACGACGACGGTACTGCGGCACATCGGTAAGCATTTATAACCCGCCGGAGCGACACGGAGTTACGTACCGAATGCTGACTTGTCCCAGAGCCTCGATGCTGAACTCGTCACCCAGGACCTCGATGTCGGGGAACTTCTCCCGAACATTGGCCACTTGCAGATCGTAAAGCGGCATGACTATGCGGTCATCATGTGCGTCTGACAGCGACTTGCCGGCGCGCTGAGCCGCGAGGCGCGTGAGGGGTTCGAGTTCGCGCTCGAATGCTCCCTGGAATTCCAGCCTCTCGCGGGGTACCAAGGCGAAGAGTATCCGCGGATGACGCCAGTCCCTATCCGCAGGTGTCACAGTAGGCATTGGAGGGAGTGTTCTCCGCGCCCGGTGCATCTGGAGATCACGACATGGTGAGTAGCATTGGCGAGGAGCAGATCGGAGGCCCTTACGGGGTGTGTCGGGTGGCCTTCAAGAAGACACTGCTCCCACTCAATGGGAAGCGAGTCGAGCGTTGGACACGGGGGAGGTGATTCGTATGCAGCTCCTAGATCAAGGCCATGAGATAGGTGCGCGGTGCGGCATGGCAACGACGTACTCTGCCATGTGTATGAGCTCTCCAGCTCGTCGGCCAGGCTCTCACGGAGGTCTTGCGTTATCATGACATCTTGTGCAAATTTCCCCCACCAGTGGAGAGGATCGAGGACTATTGACAGGCTGGTGACAGAACCTAACTCCCATGGCGGGGGGACTAGCTGCGATAAAATAGCAGCTGACAGCTCGCTCTGCAGGCGAAGTCAGCCGATATGCGCGTCAAGGCACTCTATAGTACGCACCTCATGGTTTTGACCTCTTGAGTGTCCTTCGTGGAGCTGGTAGATGGCGGGCAGCATATCCAACGGATCAAGAAGCCAAATCAGACTACCGTGGATGCTAGCCTTGCCCTTGAGCACAGGCTCATGATGCAGCGGCACAATGGCAAACACATCCGCAGCGCGCAGGGAGCGTTCCAGCACCAAGGGCTCGCCAATGACATGGGTGGACAGAATGACGCAGACGCCAGAGGCGACGGGCGACTTGAGGGGCACGTAGTACGCACGGAGCAGCGACTCTGTTACAATGCTGGCCAGCAGCCTAGATGTCACTGCAAAGCCTGCTCGAGCATGGGGATCCAATGTTGACACAGCGGCCAGTGTTGCAGTTCCGTCTGCTTGGCGGGTGACGTCGGCGACCTTGCCCTTGGCGGCTGAACTTGATGCCGTAGCGGTCGACTTTGTCGCCATGTGCGGGACATTTGCAGCGGATTGATGAGCTTGTATGATGAGCGTCATGGTGGTGTCAAGGGTATGGTGGAGGATGGAAAAAGGGGGGATGTGCGGGGAGTGAGGTTGCCAGTGTCTTAGATCCGCTGGTCAAGTGCGGAATCGGTGGGCGCACCGCAGCAGACTTGCGAGAGGAGGGGATATGAGGAAAGAAAACGGGAGGGGGAAAGTGACTTTGCTGCATGCGTGCTTTGTGAGAGTATTTGAGAGTCGATGGGCGGACGCTGGTGAGCTCGCCGGGAAGCGATCGATCCGGCTGCAGACCGTTCCCGCGCATCTGATAAGATGCCCCATCAAAAAACTATCTGATTAGATGCGGCCCTTGCCCCACGCGGAGGCATCGTGCCATCTTGCACCATATTCTTTCAATGGTTTTACGCAAGAGTGACGTAGGACACGTCGAAAGTCTAGGTGCACAGCGCGTTCCTGCTGGGAATTGGCTGCAAGCGTGGAAGCTGGACATGGAATGTGTGCCCCTTCAGTTTGACCCGGCCGTTGTTTTCACATTCGGGCCTGCAGTCTGGGTTTGTTGAGCGGGGTTACCGGTGCCTGTGCCCCATGTCACTTTATTCATTGGGCCTATCTGCTGAGAGCATTCATGACACACTGACAGTCTTGCCTGCTTAACGACCACGATGCACTGGTGCAGCCTGAGGCGCTAGTGAGACACCCAGAGGCAAATCCATCACGTTAATGAAGCAGGAAATAACTATCCTTGTACGGTATTACAGTGCTGGGAGTCTTCGTCGGCCTTTCGGCTGGTGCCCATATAATGCAGGAGATTCGGGAACGGTGCGTGGAGGTGCTGTGATTAACAACCACGATCAGAATGACTCTCAAGCGACGTGAAGCTCGGACTCACATGCCGATATGCTCCCACCATCCGCATCCGCATGAAGCATTTTCCAGGCAGCGTCTTTGCATCCTCGCTCAACCACACCCGCTCCAGTGCATGGCCCCGCGGCACAGCCTGCCGCAGCCTTGCACGCACGACGTCCCATCCCTTGCCGTTGTAGTGCAGATCGAGCACGCGGATGAGCTGCTGCAGGTGGTTATGGATCATCGTGTGGTACATGCGCGTGTAGACATCGTCCAGCGTCTCGGCGATGATGGAGTGCCCTGGCGCCACGTCGAGCGCGACCCCCGTTGAAGCCAGCAGCGTCGGCGGGTGCACGCGCAGCCCACCAAAGTCGCGGATGATGAAGCCAAGAAGCTTGTGCGGGGCAGCTAGCGAGAAGCGGGCGACGGTGTTCTGCGGGTGGGCCTCGAAGGCCACGCCGTTGTGCAGCGTCTGCGGAAGAAACGCGGCAAAGAACAGCTGCACAAAACTGCGAGAAAGGAACCCCAAGGTCAGAGGAATAAAATGAATAGATAAATTGCCCACCTATCAAGCCATGCTATGCGTTTCTCCTCAGTATCCAGCCCAAACACGCGCACGACGCTGGGAACGCCGCTCTCGACGCCCGCATGGCCGCTCTCTACAAGACTCGTGCATACAATGAGCCGCTCCCCGCGCGCCTCGCTGCCGTTCTCGTGGCACTCCCTCACGATCGCCGCACAGTGCTTTGCGACCTCGCCGTCCGGGTGCGCATGCACGACACTCGCGAGCTCTTTCGCCACCGTGAGGATCGCAGGGTCTATGCGCAGCGCGGGCACGACCTGCGCCGAGAAACGCGGGCCCAGGTACGCGCTCGCGGGCGAGATGGTGCGCACTGCAGACGTGAGCTTGATGCCGACGGCAAGCTTGAGATGCGTCTCGTGGAGCGCATCGGGTAGAATCACAGAGCTGGAGCGATGATAAGCTCTGGAAACGCAGCCTCGAACGCAAAGACGTGACCGACCGGATGCTCTGCTGCGCTCGGGCGGGGACGTGGAACGCTTCGGGGTAAATAACAGCGTCCGAGAATTTTTCGCGGATATGGTGCAATTGAAGCTCATGTACAGGCAGCACTACGTGTCCTTCTGGAATGTCTAGAGGGGCGCTCGCATTTTTTGACGCACATTCTAGGACAGGTAGCGTGAGCTGCTCGAAGTCGCCGGTGACCTTCAGACTGTCGCGGGGAAGCGCAGCAAGTCGGATGCGAGGCGAATACAAATCGTAGTCGCCAGGCTCAATGGGAGGTATCGGGTGCAGAAAGTGCCGTGTCTTGTGCATCTACACACCCCTCAGTCAGCGATGGCGAACAGCTCACCCGGGAGCAACACGTACGGGATGCGTGGGATGCCCCTCAACAATGGACTGCTCCCAGTCTATGCTAGGAGAGTCGAATAGCGGCGCCTTTGCCGGGTGCTCGTACGAATAGGTTTGCCACTTGACCGCGCTCGCCAGCTCGTCCGCGATATCTGCAGCCAGCGGGGCCTCGAGCTCGATGCTACGCGCATACGTGTGCCACAGGTCCACTGGATCGTCGAGCGCGGCGAGGGCCACCGCCTTTCCCAGCTCCCAGCCAGCCGCCTCAAGCGCCTCCACAACATCTGACACGAGCTTGGCAGCGTCAGAAAACCGCTGTGCTGTCATCATGAAGACACACCTTCTCCGGTGCCTCGCTGCTACCGAGCGCGCTGCCCTGGTGCACTCGCAGAACAAGCGGGAGCATATCCAGCGGGTCGAGTAGCGCGATCTCGCGCCCCAGCGTCTCCGTCCGAGCCGCATCATCGTGCTTGAACACCGGGACATGTCGCAGCGGCACCAGCACCAGCACGTCGTCCGCCGTGTACGCAGTCGGCGCCCTCGCAGACGCCAGGTCAGACAGCACGACACATACACCGACGCAGCCGGGCTTGGCTAGCGGGACGAAAAGCGCGCGGAGGAGCGACTCGGTGACCAAACAGGAGAGCAGACGCGCGGCGGTGGCGAACGAGGCGCGTGCGTGCGGCGGGAGGTCGATTGTGCGGAGCATGGAGGTGGTGGTACAGCGAGAGGAGCGTCAACGTCTACCAGCATTCTTGCGGTAATTGTGGCATCGATGGTGTGCGGGAAGTGCAGCGAAGGCACGGGCCGTAGATCGAGGGTAAATACTATCTGATAAAATGAAAACACCGATCGCCCCGATCCCTGCATCGACGACCTGTAGCCAAAATAGTAAATGTCGTTTGGAGGGGGATATAAGGGGATATAGCATTTTAGAGACTGACAGAGGCTAATGTACTATAGATATGAAAAGTCAGAGCTACTAAACAGTACAGGACAGTATTAGTATATGCACATGATACACATTACAAACAACGACAGCATTGCATCCAGCTAGCAAACTCAGCGAACCATATCCCAGGCAGAAAAAAACAAATACAGATAGATACAGGGCAGCGATCAACGGAAGGTCGATTGTGGGACATGGCCATATTGCGATCCGTAATCCACGGGTGGCATTTGGCCCATCCATCCAAATCCTGGAACCGTGACAGTCAGTCCACAGCGCGCCACGCGTTGAGACAGCACTGCAATGCTCACCAGGCAGCATCGTGCCCTGCAACTCTGATAGCGTCGACAGCGACTGCATCGACTCCAGGATCTCGCTGTCCAGCGGCAACGGCGCGCGGAAAAACTCCGTCGCCTCCATGCCCATAACCCCGCCCGCGCCGGCGCCGTTCTGGAACTGCGTCTTCTCCGCAGGGCCCGCAAAGTGGTCGAACGGGGTGGCCGGGCGCGATGGCGGCAGGGGCGCGAAGTAACCCTTTGCGGCGGCCGGCGGCGACGGCTGCGGGAACACATGGACCTGCGCGTCCTCGGGGATCGCCGTTGGCGGCTGGGCGGCACGCTTCGCGGCACGGCGCGGCGCGCGCTTCCCGCCCGGCGGCTGTGCCTTTACGTCCTCGAGCAGCCGACCGATGAAGCGCGAAAAGAGCTTCGGCCCGTGGCGGTCATCAATGCTGATGTCCGCGCTCCCGCCAAAGTCGACCGCCCGCTGCACCGTGTTGATGATCTCATCGCGCTGCAGCGGCGAGATGTACCCGGCGTACTTCGGCTGCAGGAGCTGCGCAAATGGGCGGTGAGCGGCCGAAGCGCGAAGCACAGGCTATACTTACCTTGATCAAGAATGTACATGAGAACGACACGAAAACAGATTGCGCGTCAGGCCCGTGCTTCACGTAGATGCCTATAAGGAGACGATAGGTGGGTGCATGCAATGGAGACTCTCGGCAGAAGACGTACGTTGCGAGGGACGCCCAATGTCGTCCACCATCGCGCTTACAACATCGGACGCCGCGTTGATGCACTGATACCCCGCATCAGCCCTCTGAAACGCAGACTGATAACATGCATGGAACATACCCGGTTCAAAAACGGATTCTCATCCGTACTGTTCTTCCCAAAGGCGTGTTGGAAACCGAAAGAAAGAGCAACCAGCCGCGCGTAGCTGTAGCCCAGCTTGAGCAGCCCGATGCGAAAGCGATTCTGCTCGTTGGACATGTCCGTGTCGGCCAGGCGGGAGAACCACTCCATCCGAAGCTGCTCAATCCTGTCGTCCGTGACCGACGCAAGCTTTTCCAAGTCAATTTCCTGCATCGCACGTGAATGCTCAATACAGGGCCAGTACAATCATCAATCAAACGCGCCTTGTTCAGCCCTGTCGGATGGTTCGGGTCGCTGTACACCTGCATCATGAAGTCGTTGAGCACGCGGAGCTCCGCATTGTACGCGCACAGGTGGATGTCGAAGTGCTCCATATTGTACATGGACGAGTTCCACCAGACCGGCGCACGACTCGCGACGTAGTCCGTGTTGCGTATGACCGTGGTCTTCCCGTACTGGCTGCCCATCGAGCGGTCGAGGTTAAAGCAGTTTAGCCACGCGCGCGTGCGGTTCAGCATCTCGCGCGCGTGCTGCTCGCTGCGCGGCTTCGCCGTGTTCGGGTGTTGCAGGTTCATGTCCATCGCAATGCGGATGCCCTGCCCGAGGTAGATCCAGCACCGGTCGTCCTCCCACCGCCGCCCCGGCATCGGGTACAGGCTGAGCAGGATGTACGCCTGCACAACCTCGACGCGCTTCTCGCCGCCGAGGAAGGCGGCGCCGGCGTCTTGCCGTGCGTATTCCATTGCTGTGGGGTACAAGTCCGGTCGCTCCTTGTCGAATCTAGATGCGATGGCGCATACTGCGTGACACGGTGACAATTTGAGTGGCAGAAGAGAAAGCGAGTAGTTTGTCACTTACTAACTGTGAACAAGAACGGACATCGCCAATAGACCTGCTGTGCCGTATACAGAACAGGGTCTAGTAACGAAACAGAGATGTTCATCCAATCAAAGTAACTGCGTCGCGTCTGAGCGCGCATACACGTGGAAACAGTTAATAGAAACCCTACATCTTGAAAAGCTTTTCCGCTTCGAGGACCGTAATGATGTTCTTGCGGAGGAGCTTGGGCACCTCGTAGCCTGGAATCGAAAGGCGACCAGCGTCTACATCCGGACCTGCTGACGCAGCGTCAGCTACCCGCTAACACGCACAAAAAAGTGCCTTACTCGGCCGGAAGAAATCCTCGTTAGCGACGCCGAGATCGCTGTTCTCGCTGATGACGCTGCCACAGCGGCGCGCCTTGCCCTTCTTCACGCTCATGTTCGCCATCAGGCCGTACGGACTCGCCTCGCTCGGGATGCTAGACAGCTTTTTGCCTGTGTGGCTCGGGCGGGTGGTGGTCATGGCCTCGTCCTCGCTCTCGCTCTCGTCCTTGACGACGGCCACATCCTCGTCGCTCGACGACTCGTCCTCAAAGTCCTGCTCCACAAAGTGCTCCTTGCTGAGGCTCGCGCCGCCGAGCCCGATGAGCCCGCCGAACGCCTCGAGCTTCTGCCGAGCCTGCATGATCCATGCGGAACTCTCTTCGCTCACGGGCGGGTCGCGCTCGGCGTACGCCGACGTAGAGTGCGAGTCGTCGTGCCCGGGGGCGGACAGCGGTGTCCCCACAGAGCCGAGCGATGAAGCCAACGTCCCGCTGTTCGGGGAGCTCAATGAGGAATAGTGGGCAAAGTCACGCGGGAGTTCTTTGGCGAGCTGTGCGGTTTTACGATCGGAGGCCTGCACGTTCTCGAGCTGGCTCATGAGCTCTTCGATTTTGGCGGCCTGCTCGCGGATCTTGGTGAGGAGCACCTCACGTTTCCTGAGAGATAGCGGCGTATCAACATCAACATACCGTCACGAGGAAGGTCAGCTCACGGTGGGGGCCTCCGCTTCTTCCTCCCCGGTATTACACACTCGTGGGACCCTTTGAGGCACCGCTCGCATGTCTCCTGATCGTCTCGAAAATCACATCGGACCTGCAGTCGCCATGGACGGTCAGGCCATCGCAGACGGGGCGAAAGGTTGTTGACGATACCTTTAAACCTTTGCAACGCGCGCAAGCGCGTTTGAGTTTATCCAATGCCGACTGCGCAGCATCCCCAAGGGCCTCGCCGAGGCCATCGTCGTTGTCCTGATCATCTAAACGCGCGCGTTTGTTCCCGCCGTCCGCCTGGCGGGCAGCCGGGACGTCGCGCTGCACATAATGAACTGGCGGGGGTTGGAACTTGGTCGGCACGCTGCTGGAGCTTTCCGCGGACGTCGGAAGAGCCAGCGTGGGGAAGACCTGCCGCCGGTCAGACCCGTCTGAGTAGTGCATTCGCTGATCTTGATAGGACTCGGGCATCGCGGGCGAGTACAGGGAGGACGAGCTCGCGATCTGCGTGGGCGGGGCAAAGACCGGCTCCTGTGTCGATGCCGCATAGAGGCTGGAGGACTGGGCCTGGTGGTCGTTTCTGTAAGGGGCGTTGTAAGAGAAGGGTGCGGGGGTAAAGGAGGACTGCGACTGCGGTTGTGCGAGTGAGGAGGCACTGGTGGATGCAGGGTAGTTCTGGTAGTCGTAAGACTGGTAGGGTGGATTAGAAGGAAGCGCATTGGCGGGCCGTGCTTCGCTGGCTGGGGCATAATAAGGGAGAGCCTGAGCCTGCGGCGGCGGGCGTCCGCGACGCTGAGCCCAGAGGTGGTCGTAAGAGTCTCCTGAGGACGCGCCGGCCATGCAGGTGGACAAGAGAGCGGGAGAAAGGGCGATTTGGGGGACAGACGGGCGCGGGAGGGGTTGTCTATTTCAGAAGAGCACGGTGTCGTCGCAGATTAGGAGCTCGAGCGAGGTCGAGAGGCAAGTGTGGCGGTGGAGAGACGGGAGATGTGGGAAGGGCGCGCGGGCGGTGACGGGAGGAAGTGATGGAGGAAAGCAAAGGAGGTCGCGAGCGCTCGGCTGGCTGGATGGTGAGGACTTGCCTGCGCCATGTCCTTATGGGGAACGCTCACGACTGAGTCGACGCGTGCTGTGTAGATCAGATCGCATCGCCAGATGCTCGACCCTGCCAAGTGCCGCCTCGACGTCCTCCGACTCGACCGTCGTCGTCCTCGACAACGCCTTCGACGCTGCAGCCCACAGCGTCCAGACACCGCCGCCCAATATCTTCTCTCGATATCGCCCACCTCTTCATCAGTCTTCCCTCTCGGCGCCTTCCTGCGCGCTCGCTTCCCCGCGTTTGCGCCTGTTTGCGCTTCCATCGCCCACATTGCTGCCCTGGTCGCCACTTACCAGCGTCTGCATGTGAGCTCATGAACGTCCAGCAACCAGCTCGTCCTCTTCTCGCGACGTCGATCCCGCGAGACACTCCAGCAATGGCGACATCATCAAATTGTAAACTTATTTGTCATCGCCCACCGAGCGAGCCGAACCCAACGTATCTTGCACTCGTCTACCATGTCCTCCGCTGTCACCAAAACGAAGATCTTCATCACAGGCGCTACCGGTGCGTTTCATTGACCTTAAAATGCTTTCTCTTTCTGATCTCCCTAAATCCACCAGGCTACATCGGCGGTGTGGTGCTACAGCGCCTGCTCGCCCATTCGGAGCGCTCTTCTTTTGAGATCACAGCCCTCGTCCGCGATGCCGCCAAAGCCAAGAAGCTCAACGACTTCGGCGTCAAAACCGAAGTCGGCTCCTTTGCGCAGGGCGATCTGGTCGAGGGGCTTGCGGCCGATTCTGATATCGTCATCCACACGGTGCGCATCCGCTCCTGCGTCCCCGCTGGCTGACTGGCTCACGGGCGTGCCAGGCCAACTCAGATGATTTGGACGCGGCCCGCGCGATACTGCGCGGCCTCAAAGCGAGACACGCAAAGACAGGTGAAGTGCCCATCTACATCCACACTGTGCGTCCTCATTCCACTTCATATCGCCTCCGCCGCTGACACATCCCCAGTCCGGGACCGGTGCGTGCTGTGATAGATCGGCAGTGGAGCTACGCTTATACTCGCGATCGGGCAGGCGTGATCATTGACAACGCGAAGGGCGCCTACATCTCCGAGACCATATACCACGACACCGACGTCGCGCAGATCGAATCGCTCGCGCCCTCGCAGCCGCATCGCGAGGTCGACGTGGAAGTCGTCGCGGCCGATCAAGCTGGTGCGTCCCCTCAGATAACGCACTACCTACTGCTGGGCAGTTGCTGACATCATCGCCCTCGTCAGGCTATGTGCGCACTTACATCGTCCTCCCGTCGACGATCTGGGGCATCGGCGCGGGTCCGGTGTACGACGCGGGCATCGCGAACCCGTACTCGCAGCAGATCCCCGGCGCGATTAGGGCCAGCGTGCGGAGGGGCCAGGGTGGTCTGGTCGGCGCGGGCAAGAACGTTTGGCCGCACATCTGGCTCCAGGACCGTGCGTTGTCGTTCCTACGCCTCGCTGCGCCTTTTACTGAAGCAATATTGCAGAGGGCGACATTTATAAGATTATATTCGACGCCGCGCGCGCGGACCCGCACACCCCGCACGGACGCGAGGGCTTCTACTTCGGCGAGGCCGGCGAATATACGCTGTCCGTCGCCGCCCGCGCGTACACGCAGGCGCTGCACGCGCTGGGTAAGTCCGCGACGGCGGAGCCGACAAGCTTTACGGACGAGGAGATCCAGGAGTTTTTCGGGGTGCGTCTACTTCGTGTCGCCGCGGCGTGGCTGCTCACACGTCCGCGCAGAGCCCATATCTGGGCTCCAACTCCCGTGCGCGGGGCGACCGCGCCCGCGCGCTCGGCTGGACGCCGACGAAGACGACGGACGACTTTTATGCAAGCATTGGGCTGGAGGTCGATGCGCTCGCCGGGAATGCGCAGTAGAGTGAATTTCCAAATGTTTGTATGTAAGAACCGGAATGCAAATGCCGAAACATCTCCATTGATGCGGCTCCGAGCCGCCGTGCGCGACGCCCTGCGTGCGACATCCGCAGACATCGCTGAGCAAGTTACGTTTACGTGATATCTCGGTCCGTTGATCTCGATAGTAGCAACTGATCGAGGTCAGGGCTGGTCAGGGTAGCGTTTACTTCGAGGCAGAGGGGATGGGGAACCGGAGCACCGGCTCGATCCACTCTTCGTCGCGGCGACAACACCAGTCCGACACCGTGAAGCATGGGCAGAGAGTAAGTGATCAAACTGGACCTGAGCGTGCGGCGGCACACGTTTGCGGCTCAAGCGGGTGAAAAAAAGATCCATATCCGCGCAGAACGACAGACCTTGCGCTGAGTAGACTAGAGTAGACTGCACATCTTTTGAAATGCGTTCCTGACTCTAGTGAACGTTCGACGCCATTCGCGTTCACGGTCTGGCCGGCCCGGCTCGAACTTGGCTTGGCTCGAAGTGAGCGGGCCACTGAGCGGTCGGTCTACGAGTCCCAAGGCCGTTTCGCAGTCGTGTACAGTTGTCAATACGTTTTGTGATGAATTCCTCAATGGTTGAGGTCAAATGTATCGCCGACGGACGAGGTCAAATTTGGTCTCAAATTTGGTCGAGTTCACCATCCCCCTATGCCAGGGTTTTCTTGCTTCGGCATATGCCGAACGATTCTGGTCGCTGCCCAGAGTCTTCAAGCTTAACACTAGCTTCAACTCATCCGTTCAATGCCCTCCTGCATCAGCAGGCTGCACATGTGTCTACCGGCCATCATCGTCTCGCCACGTCCTCCTGTCACTCGCGACTGGGAAGTCAAGCACATGTCAACTCGAGTCGCGCTCGCGGAATGGTCCTCCCCAGCCCTCACGACGATGTCCCCGCAGTTTCTGCAGCGACCTTGTGCGCGTGCACACTGAGTGCGCTGAAAAGTAACGTTCTGCTCACCTGTCCAACTTCCCAAACGATTGCATGGTGCGTTCCGCATGCTCGTCATCCGCCATCCATTGCTTCTGGCCTAGTCATCTGGTGTCTGCGGTCCGCACTCTGCATTGTGCACCTTCCTGGACGGGCTCACGAACGGCTTGCACCTGAAGACGCGGCCCGCCTGGAAACAACTTGCAAGATGCATGACCCGTCGTCTGCTCACATCGCCACTCGTCCCTGGCGTCGAATCCCCAATGAACTGCCAATGATATTCCGGCCTCCCTACGTCGCACTGTCAACCACGCCTCCGCGCTCAACGACGCGCTTCTATTACTGCCGCGGGTGATTCTCGCATCCGGATGCCCTTGGACCATGTCCGCTATCCGACAATTATCCTAAGCTCCATCATTCAGAAGCAGTCCGTCGTTGCCTTCCTGCATATATAGCTCCAATCCTTGTCCAACCAGCCTAGGTGGGACAGCACACTCAGCATGATCGGCATTACTTTTGCGGCATTGGCACTCCTGTCTGCTTTGCGCGGCGCGTCTGCGCACGGTTACGTGCAGCAAGTCGTGGTTGGCTCGACGAGCTACACGGGCTACCTCCCGTACACCGACCCCTACTACAACCCACCCCCGCAACGCATCATCCGCAAGATTCCTGGCAATGGTACGCTCAGCACACGGTTCATTCCGTTGCTGTATTAACGGCTTACCGCTGCCCTGCAGGACCGGTCACCGACGTTACCTTGATAGAGTTCGTCGCCAAGCATCAACGCTTGGCACCTGTTTGACGAAAATTTTCTGTTTATCTGCAGCCTGCAGTGCAACGGGGACACGGCGGACGGTTCGCCGGGCAGCGCGCCTGCTCCCATCTACGGGACTGTTGCTGCAGGAGCGCAGGTCAATTTGAACTGGACAACGTGGCCCTCTTCGCACGTCGTGCGTCCAACTCATATCCGGCATGATGTGCTCGTAGCTCATTTCCTATCAATGAAAGGGGCCAATGATCACATACATGGCTCGCGCGCCGTCCAACATCACCGCATGGTCACCCGGTTCCTCGTATGAGCTTTACTTTCTCTTGCACTTGGCCGGAACCTGACGCACGTTGCAGGGCTGTCTGGTTCAAGGTCGCCGAGTCTGGCAAGACATCGGCCGGCAAGTGGGCCTCGACGGACTTACTCACCGCCACGGACAGCATCTACACCTTCACGGTGCCGCCAAAGCTCCAAGCAGGGCAATACATCGTGCGCCATGAGATGTGCGTTCAAATTATCTGACCGAAGCCCGCGATGAAGACTGACGCTCCAAACCAGCATCGCTCTGCAGTCAGGTATGCGTCGTAATCTCGCAACACACTACGCTCCTCGCTGACGCGCCCGGGCAGCGTCGTCGTACCCCGGAGCACAATTCTACCCATCGTGCATCCAGCTCCAGGTCACCGGCTCCGGCACCGCCCTCCCTACCTCTTTTGTGTCATTCCCGGGTGCATATACCTCCAGCACGCCGGGCGTTGTATTCGATGTCTATTTGAGTAAGTAGCATCCCGCTTGCCTGCCTTGATGGGCCGTGCTGACCTCGGCGCAGATACGTCCGCCTATCCGATTCCGGGGCCTGCTGTGTGCGTTGCATAGTTTTCTCTTGCTGCGCCTTCTCACTGACCGCTTGATTTTAGGTGGACGGGTGGGAACTGAGAGGATTGTTTACCTTTATGACTGAACATTGGATCTCACGAGAATGAAAGAGAGAACGTTTTTGAGGCGTTTTTGCGGAATGCTGCGAGCGAACCGCAGTCACTAAAACTGACGGTCCGGCCTGGAGGCTTCTCTGAGGTTCTAGTTGAGCTACAGCATTCGAGGCGGCAGTGCTGCGGTCCAGCACAGCTGTGGTTTGATTTTCACATATTTCGCAGTGTATGACGATGGCCGCGGGACTATTAGGGCAGAATTGGTCCTGAAATTTGGTCGACTTCATCATCCCCTAGGCAGGGTTTTCCGCAATATGGCACGTGACGTTGTGCTTGGTCCAAATGCAAGACCATCGATGGCGTCGACGATATCGTCGACGCCCACTGTTGCAATGTCCTTCGCCGGCGCCAACAGACCCGCCACGCTCGTGTACCCTGCCTGCGGGGAGCGCAGCGACTTGCCGAAGGAGAGGGGCGCGGCATGTTCCTCGCCGCTGAGTCGGCGGGCGCAGGCGGGTCAACGCGAGTGTGTAGCTCAGAAGAGTCACATCCCATACGAATACCGCGGCAATTGTCAAAGCTGGCTCACAATCCCAAAATATATTGAGAGTTCGAAGGACTGTGCCTTTCAATTTGTAGTCGACTACACGTGGATCAACGACGTCTCCGGCCAGAGCCTCCGGGTGCACACTCTTTGCTGAGTCGCGCCCTGCCGCTGTACGGCCCGCAGCCCGTGCTAGTGCGCGCTTCGTGGGCAGGCGCAAGGTCAGCGAAGCTCCTGCTCGACGAGCGCTCGGAGGGCATGCGCGACATGGTCTTTGTGTGGTTCTTCGTGACGGACAGGCGAAGGATAAGTACCCGCACTAGGCGCGCCCGGGAAGGTGAACCTCACCGTAGCATTCACCCGCGAGTGCTGTTGAGGTCCACAGATACACAGGTGAACTTGACCGTGGCACCGCTAATTTCATCGACATGGCAGGTGACGAATTCCGGGTGAAGCTCACCCGGAATTTGCATCGATTCACCTGCGAAATATCGGCAGCCGCGCGAGTGCAATTCACCGACGTCAACGGTGTTTGTAAACGCGACACTTCGGTCCTTTTCACTGTCTCTGTCCGGTTGATTCTGACCGTGTCTCTGCCGTTGAGTGTAACCTTGATTAGACAGGTGCATGTAACTGTCAATGCAAGCTGTACTTTCGTTGATCTGGTCCCCTCGGGCTCGTCGACCTCCATGTTTTCCTCTACTGGGTCTACCGTGTTGTCTTCAATGTTCTGTTGTTGAAAGCTGTCGTCCTCTCCCGGCTGGTCTGTGTCCTGGGAGCGAAAGAATGAGACTCATCCAAAGGTACAGTAAAAAGTTCATACATTATTGTCTTGCGATCGCATGCCTTTACGAGTATGTGCCGTTGACGAGCCGCTCGCTTCGCTTGGGCTTGCTTCTTTCAGTCCAGAGGAGGCAGCGTGCGTATACACTGGCATGTCTCGGAGATGCTCAAAGTATGCCGATTTCCCCCGTGTGCGAGGAACTCCTCCGCAACGGAGGGGACATGCACAGATATATCCTTGTTTTGGCGGCATGGAGAAGGCGGGAGGGCGCTGAAAGAAGTGTGGTGCACGGCAAGCCGCGACAGGCGCGGAGCAGAGAGCGTGCGCGAGCAGAGTAGCTTGCACGAAGAGACGGGTGTGCGCGTGTGCACAAGCAGAGGAGCGTGACACAGCGCGCGTGCACGAGCAGAGAAGCGTGCACGAGCAGAGGAGCTTGCACGAGCAGAGGAGCGTGATACGATGCGACAGAGGATCGTGCACAGAGCAAGCGCTGGGGATGCGACGCGCTCGATTGTGCGCGCGAGTCACCTGCGTAATGTGTTGCATTGCACACCGTGACAGCGACAGCGATCGCACTGGGTCTGATTCATCCAGCCTGAGCTAATGCAGTGCGTGCATCATTGGTCATGCGCCGGATGCGCGAGCAGTTCGGTTCCCGGGGCTCGTTCGGTCGCGCGCGGCGCACAGCTGACCGGGCCCTGCGCTGCCCTGCGCCTGTGCTGCACCAGCTGGTCCCTGCGGGGGCGTGGTATGCCGGCGGGCCAGGTGTGCGATTAATGGCTGTGCCTAGATAATTGCCGCATTCGGCTTGGTGGTCGGCGAGTCAGAGTCAACAACTTTCCCGGAGCGTGTATGCGTGATCGGCTGCCGTGTATAAACTGCCGAATCCCAGTCTATAATCTATTGCTTCCAACAAGCTCTAAGTATACCATGCTAACTAAGCCGTCAATGCATGTTCACAACGCCTTCAGCCTCTCGAGGTTCGGACGCATCCCGTTCTTGTCCTCCGTCAGCTTCAACGTGTCCGGGCGGATCTTCCCATCATACTTCGTCTCCCGCATCCACTTCTCCAGCGTGTACCCGTTCGGGTTCAGCGAGCGATTCCACGCCTCGTCCCGCTTGAGCAGGTTGTCGCGGAACATGCCCCACCAGCCGCGCAGGTTCTGCGCCCACGTCGTCGTCCCCGGCGCCCCGTCCACCGCCACCAGCCGATCCGGGTCCGCGTAGTTCTGCATGTACTCCTCGAACGTCTGGCGCACGAACACCGCCTTGCGCCCGGTGACCTTGGTGAACGTCGCGACGAGGTGCTCCCAGCCGACCATCTCGCTGACGACCTCGAGCTCCTGCGCGGACGTCTCCGCGCGGTGGTCGAACACGTAGCGCGCGAAGTACCCGACGTCCGCGAGCGCGATGAACGGCGCCTTGCCGTCCTCGATCGGCGCGGCGAACACCACCGTGCCGTCGTCGCGCACGTTCAGCGGGCCCATGACGCCCTGAGATATTCGAAGAGTCGTGAGTGAGTAAGGCCGTGAAGGAAGTGACGGCGCGAGGGGGACTCACGGCTTCGAGCATCTCGAAGTACGGCCCGGTGGAGACGACGGACCAGGAGAGTTCGTTGTCGCTGACGACGGACGACTGCGCCTTCAGCCACTCTGACACGCGGCCCTTCCCATCGTGGTGCTCCACCCTGTAGTACGAGTTATACCCGCTGATCTGCGCACACAAATCGCGTCAGCGCCGACTCAGGATGCTAAGTGGGTAGCGGCGACGAACTTTGAACGTGTAGTCGAGCCCGCTCCAGACGTAGTGGCGCACACCGGCCTGCTTGGCCAGCTCGAAGATGCGCATGCCCGTGAAGATCTCGCGCTGCTCGCCGACGGTCATGCTGTCGACGTTGACCCACGCGCCGTACACGCCCGCGAACGCGACCGCGATCGACGCCAGGTCATTCGTGTCTCCTGCAAATCCAATTTAGCTCTTCGAATCGCAGCAGAATGCAAAGTTGCCAGGAACACATGCCTTGCAGCACCTCGACGCCCTTCGCGGCTAGCTCCTGCGCGCGCTTGTGCGCCGGATTGCGCGTGACGGCGCGCACGGAGTACGGCGACGGCGAGCCGTCCGCGGCAGGCGCGAGCAGCGCGTCGATGACGGCGAGCCCCTGCGCGCCCGTGGCGCCGATGACCAGAACGAGTTTAGTGTCGGACATTAGGTGATGCTGATGCTTGTTGAGAAGATGCTCGAGAAGCTTGGTGGGTTGCTGCCCAGGTCCATTTCACCGACGCACGTTATATAGGGCGACGTCCCCCGACTGCGGTCGGCCAGCCTGCCTGCAGAGCGCTCCTGTGTGCGTGCATCGGTGTGGTGAGTATATTCCGAGAGCGGAGAATAAGGCACTGTCAGTACGTCGCGGTTCGGTGTGCGTGCGTCGGTATGGTGAGTAAATTCCGAGAGCGGAGAAGGCACTGTAGAAGACCGGTCAATACGTCACTGAGACAGATACACTGATAATCGAAAATCGTGTGTGGGACGCACTGATAATCGAAAATCATGTGTGGGACGTCGGTGCGTGTAATTTCCCCCGGTCCGCAACGCGGCTGGCCATCGAGCGAGTGAGAGCGAGCACAGCGGGAGCTCTCTCTGCGTCGGCGACCAATCTGCGTGAAAGCATAGCAGGAGGAGCAATGCGACTAGTCTAAGTACGCGTCCGTAGCTCGCCCGAAGCATGTCAGCTACACGTTCTCCGATGGAAAGCGTCCTTGGCCATTATCCGAGCCCGGTGCGTCCTGGAGACACCGAGAACGGCCTCGCCTGACATGCGCTTCTGTTATGCAACATTCACGTCAGATGAAAGACAGAATACGCACCGGTAGGCTACCCACGCTCCGCAGGTACCGTACGACCGCCGGCGCCGAGCAATGGCCAAGTCTTCCGGCGGGGATAGGCCATTAATCATGCTGCATGATGGACAGTCAAGACCGCTGAATGCCGCGAGGAGTGCGAGTGGGAGGCCCGGGCCGTTGGTAACATGCCGTCGTGTGTCCGGAAATTGTCTGATGTTGGAGCGACGGGGAACTCGCATCGGACCGACATCGTCACAGCAAGGCGCCATAACGCCTCATAAGCCGTATCGACTCCATTCCTAAGTATTCCCACGCCTCCAGTGCAAGAGGGGGCATATGGCCTAAGATATTGGAGCTGAGATGCATGAGCCTGACGGCCAGTAGCACGTAGTGCTAAGCACTCGAATAGCGTGGAGTATCGCAGCGCGGACCTACGCAGCAGTAGTGCCAGGGGAAAGCCAGGGTCAAAGACAGTACGTCAAAGACTAAAGTCTACGAGGAACGCGGCAGAGCCGCAGTAGTGAAGGAGCCATCGATAGATGAAACGGAGAGCTCCAGACCAAGGGCCCGGAGCCAGGCAGGTCCTCCAACTCAGAGTCGCAAAGACCGTGACGAAGACTACAAGTCGAGAGAGGCTGCGAAGAGAGCCAGACGATGTGAAGCACGCCCAATGTTTGGAGGAGCCGGTCTAGCAGAGTTTCATAACGAGGCGCTGCGGCATCCGAATCGCCTCTTCCACGTGACATGCCGATTATAACCTAACACCGCAGGAGGATTTGCCTGACGGCAATATTCGCAAGGCCTACGTACTCGCTCAACCCGTAAATTAGCTCTACGGGGTGTCATGGGGCTGCCCAGTCTCAGAGGCGGTTGTTTTGTTATAGGCTGCTGGCAGTGGGAACCGGCGTCACCGCGCCGCTCCGATCGGGAGCGGGAAAGCGCCAAATCATCGCTCTCACCTGCTAGGCACACCTTTGCCCACCGCGAAGCGACGTCGCGCTCTGTGCAGGGACTCGAGACTGTCAGCGGGTTGGTCGGGTGGAATTATTTGGTGGCGACCTTCACCAAGGTCACAGCGCGGTCTTCAGGTTCGAGCGCCACACGCTCGCAGAGTGGCTCGAGGGGTACGCGGATCCGAGCGGCCGGTGGCCGTGGATGCGGGTCCAGGGTGGACCGACTTGGACGCCGAACTAAACTGGCGCGGCGCGATCGGATATTATGATGGTGCAACGGCCCAAGTCCACCGGGTAAGTAGGGAGACCTAGCGTACTACGACGCATGTTTGAAGCTGGTAGGGACAGTAAGGGGAGCAGCGCTGACTTCGACCAGGTCAATGAAGACGTTGTGAAGCCCTACCAGCTAATGGACTGATTACTTGTAAGTTGGCGTGTTGAGACACTTGTGCCAGTGGTGACTCGGATGCCGCCGGCATATCACGTGGAGGCGGCCTTAGATTGACTCCGACTCCGAGGTCACTCGGCCTCGGACACGAGTCCGCACCGCGCCGGGCCGCACCGTTCCGTTCTGAATCTCCGCCAGGCGTGCAACACTGCAAGGGCGTGCATCACTACGTCTGACTCTTTTTGCCTCGGCAGCTCGTAGCGGTTTTTCGTCAAGATTTCGCGCCTCCGAGCTCAAGGCATGCCTGGCGAGTCCCACTTGGTCTGGACGGTGCCGTTTCAGTTACCGATGGCGGCCCGTTTACTGCTGCGGGTCTGCCTCGTTCCCTCAAGGCTTGACGTCTTAGTGTCTTTGCCCTGGCTGTCTGACGGTCACTATGACTATGGAAGATTCATCTGATGTGAGGGACCCCGCGACCGGACACGCTCTCTTGGCTCCGTGATAGAGCGCTCATCAGCCGCATAGCAGCACAGTATCATAGCGGACCTCATACAACTCACTGTCAATATCTCCGCGACGCGTCGGGATCGGATGCTGTTCACATACTTTGACGGATGGAGAACTCACAGCGACTAGAGCTAGCTGGCATGCTTCGGGTTCGGGATTCGCACACACTGCCATTTACTCATGCTAGGAATCTACGGAAGCGTCCTTGGTTATACGGATTACCCGCATTGATTCTCTTGCTACGCTTCTTGTGAGTTCGTTACCGATGCACAGCTACCGCCGTGCTCACTTGTTCGATGGAATACCGCAAATCCCGCAATTGAGACCCAAAGGCCACCTCTACTCACGGATCCCCCGCGATCTTCGATTATTAGTTGTTCCGTGTATCGGCAATTTACTGACGGATTTTGACAGTGTCTTACCTCCTCGCCGCTGAGGCTATCTTAGCGTTAGTACGGGAATCAGAGCGCTATGCAGACTGGCGACCGCTGTCGGCGACAGTCGCAGTATATAAGGCGTCGACGAAATCGCAAGCAGTACCAAACACCTCCAATTTCATCCTC